>CM032228.1:206977500-207477500 GCA_019009955.1 Riptortus pedestris | reverse complement strand
GAATATATTTATGATATAATGTACATACTTCATTCATTTATTGACATCCTAGGTCCCACCCTGGCTGGAAAAGGGTGGTAACCTGTAGATAACCCGTCCCTATTAGCCTGAGTTGCAAAAAGTGGACGTTAATAAATAATAATAATGTACATACACTGTACCACATGGTGTTGGGAAAAAAATTCTATTTTAAACCTAATGTCCAGTGGTTCGTTCCCATAGCAACGTATGATGTTACAAAAATAGCATCATTTGTCATAAAAAGCCTACATTAATACTAAAAGTTAGGGATAAGAAATGGAATATATTTATGATATAATGTACAAATCGCGAAAAACGTCATATAAGAGAATCATTTATTGGAGCTTAGCAGCTGTAGCGATCTTGTTCAATATATGTATATAGACTTTTACCTTTTTCTGTTAACGGATGTTGCTAGAAATATAGATTTCAAAAACTGTCCAATTTTCAATGAATTTCATTGATTTCATTTTTCCACTCTTCATTCTAAACGTGGTTTCTCTTACTGGAGGCAGTAGTACTATTATGTAATAAAATAGATTGTCTTATTGAGGTATGTGAAGCCGTTAGAGCAATCAAGATGTGAAGCGAAAGTTCCCAGTTTTTGTATTTGGGCTCCGCAGAAGAATCATTATTCGTTTCACTAACACATACGACGTTAGGAGATGAAGGGAAAAGAACAAATAAACCACAATACTGAACAGTTAAATGGACATATATTTGCCGATTGAGTTAAAAATATACGGCGGCCAGACGAATTGCTATAAGTACCAGTATTGAGTTGGTGCCACCTGCTGTGCACGGCTGCATAAAGGAATTTAATGGATAACATGTTATGATCCGCTATTGCCAAACTCGTTCGTTTCTCAGTTGTATTGTTAGTCGTATATATGAAATGACTGAATCACTCGTTTCACGATCCAAAGAAACTTTAATACAAATAAAAGAATAGACATTTAACCTTCCATACAAAGAAGTGATAAGATTCAATGGATGTGACTAACTTCAGCCGCTTTTGCATAAATATTTTTTTATTTATAAAGTCTTAGCACTTTCCATAAAAGTCCTTCACGCAGGAGCTGCGTAAACTTAGCGCAGATTCCCCGCGTGAAGTTTCACAATAGAGAAATCTGCATACCAGCAGCACTTACCACCGTGAATAAATACAAACGGTAATGAGAAATCTTTCAGTTAATTTTAATAAACTCCTAACGGGAAGCGCCTGAATTGTAAGCAAACAGATCAGCCAACCACTCAGAGCTGATCAGATAGATAGACATATTCTGCATATATCTCGAAAAGTAGAAGCTTACACCAATTTCACGAGAGCTGGCAGAGACGGAAACAGCCGAACTAACTTTCAACGGAATCTCAGAACAGAACCGACAATAGCCGATTTCATCTCATCCGTTATCCGCACACAGTTCAACAATAAATAACTCTTCTAAACATCGAATTAGCGTAGAAATGAATGTAACAACAATTGAAGAACATTGCTTTTACAACGAGACTGGTTCCATAACATTTACCGATCCGACTCATAATAACGGATATATTTTGAATTTTCGAAATTCGCCCTTCTCTATACCCTGAATACTCAATACGTGCCCAGCGATAACAATATGTCGGATTTGAGCTTGAAATAAGACACTGTGATATAGCAACTTATTGCTGAAGGCTGAAAACTGAAAAAATGCAAATATCTCGGTTAATATTCAAGATAGAGAATAAATGTACATAACAATATTTATAGTACCTTTTATTTGCAATAAGATTGTTTCTATACAAGTTTTCGATCGGTCGTATAGTAACAGAGATATTTCGAATTTTCAAAATTCCTCCCCTCTAAACCCTCTCTCCCCCCCACTCCAATTTCAGCCGTTTTTGCATAAAACGATTAAATATCGAGTTTGGTAACGATCAAACAAAAATTACGACCTCTAAAGCGTTAACAGACAAATATGTATATGTCTATATATATAATACTAGCTCAGATACCCGGCTTCACACGGGAATTCATTTGAGGCTGAACGGTGATGGTATTTTTTTGGCAAGGCTTTACTTTGCACAATATTTTGACATTTACTCGTCCCTGTGTTTAGGGTTTATACCCGTCGTTGCTGTGGATTTTTAAATAATAAATTTAATTTTTTATGTAAGACTTCGATGTCCTCCATATTGTCATATTTCCCATCACCTGTGCATTATGCATAGCTTTGTATTATTAAGGTCAAAATATTAACATAGATTTGAATTAATTAATTTAAACACATACCGAGTATTATTTAGTTCGGGTGAGTCTTTTGTGCCAAATAAAATTGTTCACTTCCGCTAAAGGTTTTAGCGTATATCTCGTTCATTATTCGGCATACCAAAAAAGTGTATATAACAAAAGTTACTCTAATTAACAAAGTAAACAACTTTTGTCATGTTCATATTTGCCGAAAAACCAATAGGAAACGAAATGTCGCTATTTTTAAATTCAGGCCTCCCTTACAACCCCCACTCCTGCCCGTCCCTAGAAATGTTGATATGGCTTATTATAATGAAGGCGTTAGTGCAAATGCACAGACCAAGTTTTATTCAGTTTGGTTCAGTCTTTTGTGCCAAATAATATTGTTGACTCCCGTTATAATTTTTAGCGTATAACGCATTTACACTTCGGTATACGACGAAAGTGTATATAATAAAAGTTACTCTAAATAACAAAATAAACAACTTTTTTATGTGCATATTTGCCAAAAAAAACCAATAGGAAACGAAATATTGCTATTTTTAATTTCATGCCTCCCTTACAACCCCTACTCCTGTTCTTTTCAGAGAAAATTAATATAGCCTATGTCCGTCTCCTGGCTCTAAGCTACCTCCTCGCCAATTTTCAGCCATATCGGTAAAGCCGTTCCTGAGTTACAAATAGTGTAACTAACACCACTTTCTTTTATATATATAGATATAGATATCGGACCTCAATTTCGTCCTCTCCTAGGTAGGATTGATGGACATTTGAAGAATTTTTTCGGAATCACGCCAGGAGTACGACCTCAATAGATGATTTCCCTTAAGAGAAATTATTGTGGTATTATAGGTCTTGTCCTGTAAGTGGTCTCTTTCTTTACGTACGGCTTAAGTAACTCCAGTAGTTTACTATACGGTCTGACCATTCGTAAATAAGTGCGCCAGTCAACAGGTTCGCCTGTAAATTCCCGCAGTATCGTAACTTGGAAATAATGGCTTCTTTTAATAACCTTTTATTGTTTTCCCGACAAATTAAAAGCTTATGAGTAGAAGTCATTCCGGAACGAAGGAGAATCTCCTCCTTCTCAAACTCCTTAAGAGCCTCAAAATGGAAATGGGTGGGTCTTGTAACTGGCTTTGATGACAGAATGTGGGCTGAGGTAGTAACCGATTGGGCACCATATGGCAGGAAGAGGAATTGACGAAGAGACAACTTCAAGTAGCTAACTGTACTCGCTCGGATGAGGACTGCTCGTGACGGGGATCTATGGCAGGAAATATGGGAAGCCAACAACTCCAGTCCCCAATGGTCGTCGCGGGGATTATGACTATTACCCCATCTGGGAAGAGTTGACAGTGACAAATTTAGAAACTTTAAAAAGGAAAGACATTATATAAAAGAAAAAAGTAAATTAATCTATTAGTTTTATTATTTGGAGAAAGAGATTATGTTTGATTACGGTATTACTGCTTTATGTTTCTTATTTGATGTTCATCTGTTAATAAAAGGCTTTATTATTATATATTTTTGTCACCATTGCGAAAGAAATAACTCAAGAAAGAAACAGCAGTAAATATATATATATATATATATATATATATAATAATATATATATTAATGATATATATATATATATATATATAATATATATAATATATATAATTCTCTTTCCTTCACTACGGCACAAGGCACTCACAAAATGTACAATAAGTATTTTAAGTATTTGCCTTGCAAACCAACTTTACCTCCATCTCCTACTGGTTGGGTCGGATCCGACCGGGGCGCCGGTTCCCCTAGTCTAAAATTCCTGGCTTCCCCGATATCTCATTGTCATAGGTACCCTCCTCTCGCGGTAGTGCCCGGGAGGTGAACAAGTCACATTCGCCTCAGGTAAGTGTCCTCTCTAATTATTACCCCTTCGGTAAGATCCGACCAACCGTAGGAAAAAAGTTAGGGGTCGGTTCCGACCCACTGTAGGTTCATGGCTTTTTAGAATTTTTTCATGATTATTTCTCATTCCCATAGAATGCACGTATTTTTTTTTTAGAATGGCATTCAATAGAATTTTTCACGACCCCGGAGAGAAATTTTGGAGGAGTTTCGAGCCAAGAGCATGAAGGGACTTGTTGGAAGAAAACGTGAGTTCGTATCCGAGCAGGATGATGAAGATATTACACAACGTTGATGATGTATTTGATGCTGGATGAGTGTGGATGAAAAATGACTGGGTTGTTTGACGATGATGAGAGAAATTTCGTTTTCGGCAAGGATGGAAAACCCTCTGGACCGATAAGACGATGCCCATCAAAAAATTTTCTAGAGTTCTTGCAATCAATGTGATCAGCGGATAATCCTGGCCCAAGAGGAGAAGCAAGAGGCATCACGCGATATTTTGAAACCTTTTTTACTTTTCATTGTGAAGAAATGATAAGCTGATGGTTGTAAGCACACGAACGAAGAAATCGAACTGGACGCGGCATTCATTTATCGGCAAATGTTTCATATATGTCTTTACAAATAATGAAGGAAATTTTAAGCCGTTCTTGGACCTCCTTTTTATTTGAGCGACACATTGAAAAATTTCACCCTGAATACCAAGGAAATGTTTTCCATAATTTATGGTCCACATATGCTTTGATCCCTACTATGTCCGAGCACGATTTATTTAAATTTTATCCTCGAGGAAAATGTAGGTTTGGCGACAGACACAAAGTTTTCTTGAATTTAATTCTCACTTTTGTTCCTTTATTTTGCTATTTTGTTTTTATTAATTTAAGTAATAAATAGATATTTATAAAATTTAGTCAAAGACAATGAAGACAGATATAAAGTATCAATGTTTAACGTTTTTTTAAAACATTATAAGTAAATAATTTTTTTTTTTTAGTTTTTAATCAATATTTATAATTTCCATGCATAATTAATGATTTCTTTAATGGGTTTATTGGAGCCCAGCATGGTCGGATCCGACCCACCCGGATGGATATGTGGGAGGAAAGAAACCACCGTAGAATGACGAGGGTTACCCTCCATCTCCTACTGTTGGTCGATCCGACCGGGGCGCCGTTCCCCCTAGTCTAAAAATCTCCTGGCTTCCCCCGACTACTCTCCATGGTCCTAGGTACCCTCCTCTGCGGTAGTGCTGGAGGCGAACAAGTCCAACATCGCCTCACCTCAGGTAATTGTCCTCCTCCTCATTATTACCCATTCGGTCAGATTCGACCACCGTAGGAAATAAAGTTAGGGGTCGATCCGACCCACTGTTAGGTTTACTATGCTTTAGATTTTTTCATGATATTCTACATTCCCATAAGAATGCACGATTTTTTTTAGAATGGCATCAATAAAATTGTTCACGACCACCCGGAAGAAATTTTTGGAGGAGTTTCGACGCAAGGAGCATGAAGACTGTTGAAGAAAACGTGGACGTACATCCGAGCAGGAAGATGAGATATTACACAACGTTGATGATGTAAAATTTGATGCTGATGAGTGTGGATTGAAAAAATGACCAGGTTTTTTGACGATGATGAGAGAATTTCGATTTCCGGCAAAGGATGGGAAAACCTCTGGAACCGATAAGGCCGATGCCATCAAAATTTTTCTATGAGTTTCTTGCAAACAATGTGATCAGAGAAATCCTGTCCCAAGAGGAGAAGCAAGAGGCATCACGGATATTTTGAAACTGTTTTATTTTACTTTCATTGTGAAGAAATATAGTGATGTTGTAAGCACACAACCGAAGAAATCGAACGGACGCTCATTCATTTATCGGCAATGTTTCATATATTTACATTACAAATAATGAAGAATTTTAAAGCCGTCTTGCCTCCTTTATTTGAGCGATACACATTGAAATATTTCACACCTGATATCAAGGAAATGTTTTCCAAATTTATGGTCCACCTATGTTTCGATGTACTATGTCCCGAGCACGATTTAAATTTATCCTCGAGAAATGTAGGTTTGGCGACAAGACAACAAGTTTTCTTGAATTTAATTCTCACTTTTGTTCCTTTATTTTGTATTTTGTTTTTATAATTTAAGTATAAAATAGATATATATAAAATTTATTCAAAAGACAATGAAGACTGATATAAGTATCAATGTTAACTTTTTTAAACATTAAAGTAAATAATTTTTTTTTTTAGTTTTTAATCAATATTTATAATTTTCCTGCATAATTAATGATTTCTTTAATGGTTTATTGGAGCCAGCATGGTCGGATCCGACCCACCGTAGGATATGTGGGAGGAAGAACCACCGTAGAAGACGAGGGTTAAATATAGAGGTACACCATTCAACCCACATAAGAAAACTGTGGCTTTGAGGTCTTGTCTTTGTGGTTGCATGCTTTGAATCCCTAAACCATTTGAGCTCCAACCAATGGTCGAGGGTATAAAGGGTTTTATTTGCATACAGCAGCTCCCCCAGATTCATGTTATCAATTTAGTTGTTCAACACTTAGGATTATTAATATTGATTGGAAATTGATAATCACTGAATGATAAATATTCCGTATTTTCTTGAGTCGAAACGTTTGAGAGAATCCTGGAAAAACGTTGGGAAACGTTATGTAACCTTGATGAAAGACATGATATTTTTTGGATGATGGTGACCCAAGATAATTCAATTTATAATTTATGTCACAGAGGAATTTGAAAAAAAAAAAAAAAAACAAGTATTTTATATTTTCACTCCACTTTATTAAGGAGTACAAGTTTCACTTTTAGCAGATTTCCCTTGAGGGAAATTAGCTATTGAGGTTGTATTCGTGATGCGATTTTCAAAAAAGTTCTTCAAATGTCCATCCATCTTATTCAGGAGGTATTGTAATATACATTTATTCTCGATCTTGAATATTAACCGAGATATTTGCATTTTTATTAATTGTGTGCGGTTACGGATGAGATGAGATCGGCTAACTTCGGTACTAGTCGTAAGTTTCCGTCAAAAGCTAGTTCGGCCGTTCTCGTAACTATTCGCCTCTCGTGAATTTTCTCTATTGTAAAACTTCACGTGGGAAATCTGCTTAATTTACGCAGCCCCTGCGCGACGGACTTTTATTTTTGTAACTCCTTGGTCATTTTCCATTTCAGGCTTATGAAAGCACGGAGTATCTTGTTGATCTTGTAAAGTTCGACAAATGGTCTATCCAACCTCCATGAATCATTCAACTTTAGTTTTAAATGTTCCTATGTGCTCATATCAAGCACCTATAAATAATAACTGACTTGAAATCATAGACTCCAAGTTACCTTTTACACGAGAATATATTCTAACTACAGACTAAAACAAAAAATGCCGAGAATAAAACGTCTTTAGCACTAATAAATCTTTGCTAATTGTTAATTATCCGAGGGTGAGACTATTCAAGTTGTACGTCGTCTACAAGGAATGTCAAAGGCCAATAACTCTAAGAATAAACTCTTCCAGAGCTACTAAATGAAAATAATTAAAACGTAGACTCAGGAGAGAATAACAAAATACACATGTGTTTCCATTCGAGGCGAATTACCCCAGTCCCATTAGTATTCTTCCCATATGGTGGATCTCGCAGAAACAGGAAGCAGGTCACTGTCTCCACAGCATATAAAAAACTAAAGGCTCTAAATAAGGGGAATTTTTAAAAATAAATACATAATTTCAGATCTCTCTCTAGCTAAAATACTTAAGAAAAATGATTTTTTTTTTCAATCGACTAATTGAGTTGCACACCGTTTTCTCGTGACATTTTTAAATGCTGAAAAATAAGTGTGGATGATATTCATTCCAAGGCATCACTAAAGACGATATTTTTTGTATTTTTCGTCACTTTAAAAATTTGATGTATATCTAAAAATTAAAGGTGTGCCTTGTCTATAAATAATAAACAAGTAAATATTATGTAGCAAGTCCTTTCTATTAATACTAATGGAACAGACCATTTACTTTTTACTCCAGAATAATTCCATGTGCATATATTATTTATATGTTGGTAGCCTATAAGAAAAGGGGGTAAAACGGACCTCAAATCAGAATAAACAAATTTTCTCATGAGAATATTTGTCAATTGCGGTCTATTTATTTATTACAATATAACCCCATCTACTATTGTTATTAGCGGTAGGTGGTGTTATATTTCTTGGAACAAACAAGTTACAATTAAAAATACAAAAGCCTTTTATGTCGTCTTCATCGTCTCTAAGAAGTTCTTTTACTATGGGTTTAAGGTTCAAAGCTTTTCATGGAAAATCGTATTTCTTACAATTGAGGAGAACATGTGAGACAGTAAGATGGGCATTACAACAATCGCTGATTGGTGGGAATAAGCCCCTTAATGAATAACTACCTACGTGTTAATTTTGTGTGTCCAATTCGGATACGGGCAAGAGCGACCTCCTCTTTAGGATTTTTCAACTTGCAGTTTTCCAACGATCGGTAATTTCTTTGATTTGTCGCAGTTTAAGATACGGTCATGAGTAGAAGTAACCTGTTTTTAAATTTACACATCCCTGACAAACCTAATGACCTTCGTTGTAAAATTATTATTATTCAAAAGACTTTGTTGAAATATAAAAGTCCGTCACGCAGGGGCTGCGTAAACTAAGCAGATTTCCCATGTGTAGTTTAGCAATAGAGAAATCTGCATACTGGTAACACAACACCAACATGAGTAAATACAAATGGTAATGAGAAATCTTTCTTTTAATTTTAGTAAATTCCCAACTGGAACGGCTTGTGAATTGTAAGAATAATTTATATTTTAGTAACTCAAATTTTAGTAGTCCAAGAACTAAAGAAGGGGGGGGGGCGGATGAACAGAACGTATTTGGTTTATTTTTTAAGAAAATATTAATTTTTGTTTATACTGATTTTATTTTCTTGAGATTGGTAATAATTTCACCATCAGTATCATCCTCAGTAAGTTTCCTATTTATTATTATGCTCTCTTATCCCAGAATTGCTTTGATTTTTTCAACATTTAACGTTATCATTAACACGAAACTTTGAAAATATCGTCAACTCTTTTTACCTTATGTTGATTGTAAGAATTAAATTGTTAAGTACATCTAGCGCGTGCCTGCAGAAATGTAAAAACAAGATTTGTTCTCATTTTAAGAAGTCCGTCACGTAGGGGCTGCGTAAACTAAACAGATTTCCCACGTGAAGTTTTACAATAGAGAAATTTCAGAATAGAGAGTCAAACAGTTACGGGAACGGCCCGAACTAGCTCTTGACGGAAACTCACGACTAGACCCGAAGTTAGCCGATCTCATCTCAGAAGCTGAAAACTGAAAAATGCAAATATCTCGGTTAATATTCAAGATAGAGAATAAACGTATATAACAATATTTATATATATATATATATATATATATATATATATATATATATATATATATATATATATATATATAGTTTTTAAAGGATCTCATTTTAGTCATATCTTGTGTAGGATCAATGGACATTTGAGGAAATTTTTCAAAAATCGCGTCATGACGTCAATAGCTGACTTCCCTTAAGGGAAATCTGCTAAAATATTTCGAAAATTCCGGCATCGCAATCTCAATAATAACCCCGTTATTTCAGACATCTGTTTTTATTATTATGAATCCCATTTCAGCTTCATTTCTTGAAATCATAAAATTGTCAAAAGTGTTTATTAAGATCAGGTATGTATGGGCTTGGGGTTGCGACACCGAAATCAATGAGACAATTGAGCTTGAATTTGGGAAACTAATCTATCGATGTTTGGATTAATTCCACTGATACAAAGATGAAGAGAATTTTCCAAATTATTGCCAGTCAGCTTTGTACGATGTTTTGATTAATTGACTTTCATCATTGAAAAAAACGGTTGGAATTTATTATAAGTACTGCCAAACGTACGAATCTCTCATCTTCCTCATTTGGAGTAAGTAGTGTAATACTTTCGTTTAATTGGGGTTGTCAAAATGTTTCGCGGGCCGGTTGTTGCCCACATATGGTTTAGATATTAATAAGTATAATAAAATTATTTCAAGTTATTTTTCATTATTAGTCATTTAATATTGTTTACCATAACTCGGAGATGTCCTTGGTCCCTCAATTGTTATGAATTTAATTTCAACATCATTCTATATGAACATAAATATTCTAAAATATTATTTTTAATATTTAAAGTATGCCTTATAATTAAAATGAGAGTTCAAATGAACAAAAGTACTTTAAGAAGAAATGCTCTAGATGATAGGTCTATTAGCTAACATATTGGTTCTGCTGGATCGGTCGTAACCATTAGGAATCAGGTTAGTTGGCCGACCACTTGACTATTGATTATAAATGGTATGCTACCAATCTCGACCAAGATATGGACTCCAGTACCAAGTGGGATGATGTGGTTGGCAAGGAGTATACCACTCAAGCTACCCCTAACTGCGAGTTAGGCAAACACTCCAACGAAATTAAGCCATTAATAAGTACCAGTGACTAAATAAACTTGGCGGGAGAGGATAATTAAATAAATAACCAACTTATAAGCAAATTACCCCTACTGCTTTCCCAATGTTCAGTAAATAATGACAATTCAAATACAAGAAGTATGCATCTGAAAAGCTATTGTACATGAAAGAAAAAATCTGGAACACTTAAAAATAGTATTATAATCTATAATTATTTTACCGAAGAGTTGGGATTGGTATATTCGGGGCCAAGACTACCGATATTCATCCAAAGATCATTCCTGCCATAATAAAAACTCCATTAATAATACACTACTTCTTCAGTAGTTAAGAGGGTGCGATTTATTCATAAAAAATTTAACTCATCTTTGCAGTTGAACTATTCAACGTATTTCATTATTAAAAAGTCACTCACGCAGGGGGTGCGTTAACTAAGCTGATTACCCACTTGGGTCACGGATTTGCATTTATCGCATTACGTAAAAGTTCAATGAGAACAATATTTGCTATTTACGCTTCGAATAAAGTGCTTCATAGTATAACAGCTTATTGTCGATATGACATGAGTAGGAGTGGGTGTTTACTGAAGGTTCACTCACGATCACTGAAGTTCACAAAAACATGGCAGTACACTGTCTTAAAGACTGCACTATAATGTTACTTACAGAGACACGGCACAACACTGTTCTTCACATAAAAAAACTTTACCGCACTGCACTAAGTCGCACTGTATCACTGATGATCACTTGAAGACAGCTGAGAACAAACTAACTGTCGGCCGAGCTGTACGCTATTTATAGAGAAGCGGCAACATCAAAGAAGAATTCTCTGGACTCTTCGAGGTCTGCTTAGGACCGGCGCGACCATATGGCGACACCCCTTTGATCTCCTCCGTACTCCCCCCCGTATGTCAGTTTCGCAACAATATATATATATATATATATATATATATATATATATATATATATATATACATACATATATATATATATATACACACACATATATATATATATATACATATATATTATAATATATATCCACACACAGATATATATATATATAATATAATACACACACATATATATATATATAAATTATAAGTATAAATATATATAATATACCACACATATATATACACACATATAATATATAATGATAATTTTTGCACGGACCTCATTTTCGTCATCTCCTGAGAAGGATCGATGGACATTTGAAGAAAACATACGAAAATTGCGTCATGATTACGACCTCAATAGCATATTTCCCTTGAGGGAAATCTGCCAAAAAGAAGTAAGCACTTAGATTTATAGCAAATCATGAAGAGGGTTGATTCTGACAGTATATATCATAGTCACATCCGTGTGTAGATCCGTCATTACGTCGAGCACGTTTGGCCACATGATGATGTAAAAGATGCCGGCATACCCGTATACCGATAGATTTAACTATAGAATTATTTTTATATATGAGACGATTCTTAAATTCGAAAAATAAAATAAATATTGTCTAATTTCTATTTACCTAACTTGTCAGTCATAAACTGATGTTCACTATTAGTTTCTTATTTAATTTTAATTTTTTAACAAACAATTTCCCCGACTTTTCTAACCGTTTCAAAATCTATTTTGACCTCATATTAAATATTATAAAGTTATTTTAACCATATTTATTCGTTACAAATTAAAATTTGTTTTTCCAAAACAAATTGGAATCTGTTCCCTTTAAGAAATAATATATATATATATATATATATATATATATATATATATATATATGGGGGATATTAAAGGAAAAGAGAAGTTACAGATGGGAAATTGAGAGAATTTTCACAAGGGATCATTTTGTAAAGAATGTCAAATCTTGGTACAATTTTCGGGATTTTTAAACAATCTTCGGTAAGTCTTCATCTTTTTCCCTTTATACAGATTCTCCTTATGGAGATTTATCGAGGTCTTACACAAGAAATTTTCAATATCAAATTTTTCAAGACCTTCTTCAACAAGAACTTACATGACTTTCATTTAAGTAATTTTTTTACATACTGGAATATAAAAGGAATTATTATTAATTTTGCCATTTCTGCGTTCATTTAGCCATCACTCTTACGTTTGCAAATTATTCTTAGAGCTCTATTTTGACTACAAATTCCAAATTAGTTGTCTCACTTGCATATGGTACTTACTAATGTATAGAGTATATAATGCGAGAACAAGTATTCTGCGTTTCATTCAAGCACGGAAAAAATTCTGCTAACATTTCGCTTCCCCTGCAATTTATTTATTCAAATTAGGCTATTCACCTGCAGTTTTCATGAGATTACACATTCTTCTCGTGAACTCAAATGACAGGAACGGGATTACTCAAAGTTAATGTCTCACGCAATTACTTCATCTAGGTAATATTCGGGAAAGACCAGATACTATGGAGGAAAGTTAATGACCTTTAGGTTAAACCAGATAATTGCATGCTTAAACAAAGATTAAACAGTTTTTTTAGATATAGGTGCTCATTAAATTAATTAATAGAGTTGTAATTACTGTTAATGGATGAAATTTTCAATAATCCACCTTTATTTAAATAACAGGGTCATGGAGGCTTCTAATATGATTATTGAACGATTAAACAACTATATAGTGCTGTTTTAGAAACTGCATTTAGAATATGGCTAAGGCTCTATCAAACTGTCAGTAACATTTATATACACTGGTCTGAAAAAAAAAAAAAAAAAAAAAAAAAAAAAAAAACTTTCTTTCAAACCGCGTCACAATTCCAGCTGATTCTTATATAAAATGACCTTCTTAATCCAAATATGACTCCCGTTTCTCCCCATTAGCCCCCGTTTTGGAGGAGGACCTTTTTGATCATTTGGAAGGTTGAAAAGGATTTTTTTAACCTTTGCATTTCTTCCGAAGGGCTATAGAGACGAAAAAGTCTAAAATACGTATGTGTGTCACATGGGTCGTTTTATGTAAAAAGTCCGTCACGCAGGGGCTGCGTGAACTAAGCAGATTTCCCACGTGAAGTTATACAATAGAGGAATCTCCATACGAGAGCCGAACAGTGACGGCAAAGGGCCGAACTAGCTTTTGGCGGGGAACTTTCGTCCGTTACGGCCCAAATTTAAAAAAAAATGCAAATATCTCGGTTAATGTTCAAGATAGAGAAGAAATATATAGAACAATATTTATAGAAAATTGAATTTACAATAAGATTGGTTCTATACAATTCTTTGATCCGACGTATGGTAACGGAGATATTTCGAATTTTCGAAAATCCTCCATATATATATATATATATATATATATATATATATATATATAGATATATATATATATATATATATATATATAAAATTTTGAACGGACCTCATTTTCGTCATCTTCTGGGTAGGGTCGATGGACATTTGAAGAAATTTGTCGAAAATCGCATCATGAGTACCTCAACAGCTGATTTCCCTTAAGAGAAATCTGCTAAAAGAAAGACCAAGAACGTTAATTCCTGAAATAGAACCAGTGGGAGAGGGATTGAGAGTGGAGGCGGTGGGATTTTTCAAAATTCGAAATATCTCTGTTCATATATGTCAGATGGAATATAGAATCAATTTTAATGCAAAATACATTTACTGTAATTATTGTTACATACATCTATTCTTTATTTTGAATATTAACCAAGATATTTGGATTTTATAGTATTCAGCTTTCAGTAAACCCCCACTCCTACTCATATCATATTAATAATAAGCTGTTATATCATGAATCACTTCATTCCATGATTTAATACCAAATATTGTTTTCATTGAACTGCTGCTTTGTGAGATATATGCAAATACGTTCTTTTGATCCCCACCCCCTTCTTTTGTTCTTAGACTACTAAAATGTGAGTGGTTAAGATAGAAACCATCCTGGCTCATTATAAATTACAGTACTAGATATAGTAAATAATTTTCAATTTAATTAAGATGTTACATTCAGAGATATTACAGTATTTGTCGTTCTTTCCGTTGAAGAATGTTTATATCTATCTGTTCAGCTCTGAACGGTTGGCAGACATGATTATTTACAATTCAGATGATTTCCGTTGGGAGGTTATTAAAATTGACTTAAATATTTCTCATTACCATACATTATACTATACAGTATGTATTTATTCACTTCGTATTCAAGGTGGTGTTAGGTGTTCTGGAAAAAAAATTAAAAAATGGTTAATTTAATAATCAACTTTTTTTTAAAAAAAAAATGGATTATTTCTTTAAAATCCATTAATCCTACCCAGGAGATGACGAAAATAAGGTCCGCTAAAAAATATATACGAATGCAAAACAAAAGATCAAGTTCCTTAATGGCAGAAATAGCAGCAAAGGGAGTGGATAGGGTTAGAGGGGGTAAATTCAATATATCTGTGTTATTATGCGTCCTATTTAAATAGAGGTTATAGAACCAATCTTGTAAATTGAACTTTCTATAAAATTTGTTTTATAACTTTTTTCGGATCCGCATTTGTGTATAGCCTTCAGTAAACTCCTTGAAATGAGTAAATTATCTCATTTCACGTTAACTATACCTATATATCAAGTTATATATATCATTACACCTTGTATTCAGAGCAATGGCGAAGATCGGACAATAAGAAGGGGTTGAGAAAGAGGGGGATTCGAAAATTGAAAATATCAGAGTTACCATAGGTCGAATCAAAAATTTACTCTCGTTTACAGATTTTAAATTATATAAGTATTTGGCAGATTCGTTATTCAATTAATTTCTTATAGTAGAAACTTTGATCATGAATAGTGGTATTTCCCGCTGAAAAGTAACGTCCACTCAAAAAAAAAAAAAAAAAAAAAACGGGAAGAAAGAAAAAAGTCCGTCACGCAGGGACTGCGTAAACTAAGCAGATTTCCCACGTGAAGTTTTACAATAGAGAAATCTGCCTAATAACAACTGTAGTAGTAAGAAACCTCTGAACCTAAAACATTATTTAGGGGTAATAACCCAGTAGTTTCTAGCCCCAAAAAAGTTAACCGGGACCACACGCAGAATAAAAATGCATATATCTCGGTTAATATTCAAGATACAGAATAAATGTATAAAACAATATTTATCGAAAATTTAATTTGCAATAAAATTGATTCTATACAATTTTTCGATCCGACATATAGTAACGGAAATATTTCAAATTTAAGAAAATCCTCTTCTCTTAACCCCCCCCCCTCCCACTTGTTCGAATTCAGCCATTAACGAACTTGATCTTTCTTTTTACATAAAACGACTAAATATCGAGTGAGGTAACGTTCAATCAAAAATTGCGACCGCTAGAGCGGTAATATATATATATATATATATATATATATATATATATATATATATATATATATATATATATATATATATATACAGTTTTGGTCGGACCTCATTTTCGTCATCTACTAGGTAGGATCGATGGACATTTGAAAAAAATATTTCGAAAATTCCGTCATGAGTACAACCTCAATAGCTGATATCCCTTAAGGGAAATCTGCTAAAAAAAACCGGAAGAAAGAATAAACTGGGTTAGAAGAAGATACTCAACACGGTAGAATCTGCCCACGGTCAAACTCGTGCTCTATGGAAATCAAGTGGCGATGTTGAACGGAGAGAGAGTCCATTTTCCGTAATTGCGTTTCCTTTTACAAATCCGATCCCCTTACTAAAATGGTGAATATGTGACCTGGAGGACTAGAAGCGTGGGACTATTCAGGCTCTGTTTCTAGGAGGAAATTGTCACCCACGAGAACTACCCTAATACACTGTACTACCAACAGGGCATACAAAGCAGCCCTCCAATAGGTGGCTTGGTATTTCAGTCATATGCACCAGGAAAACTTTTTGTTTAAAGTACATAACTGCTGATAATTTAGTTAAGCTTAAACGTTCTGTAGCTGTGATATGAAACGTCGTCGAGTTTTTATTGTATCGCCTCATTCATAAAATGCTTCATTGCTCTATTTACTCCCCTTTCAGAGAACAGTATTTACCATTCGTCAAAACAGCCAGCTGATAATTCACAACTTCATAATATTCTAAATAGTGCAACTAGAGAAGTATATATTAACATTATTTAATATTTAAGAAATAGTCCCATCTGATTTAAATCTTATCTGAGTTAACATCGTCAAAATTCTCTTCTTCTCTTTATTTATTTTAGCATTGTTATGTCTATGTATTGGTAATAACAAGAACCAAGATAATAATGATAAGTTTAATAAAACTATTATGTTGAAAATATAATGATTTAATATTAGGTATGAACAATAAATATATATGACACTTATTAGTTTGAAGTTTTCCAAATATGTTAATATTATCATATTTTCTCTAATATGACTATTTGGAATTTTTAGTTTTCAGACCTCAGTAAACCCCCACTCTATTCATCTCACATTAACAAGTTGTTAATGTTGTGAACTTAAACCTCTTTATTCAAAGTTTAAATACCAAAATATTGTTTTCATGAGACCTTTATTATGGGAGATATATACGAATTCGTTGTACGATGACGTCATCAATTAAGATTTTTCATTCTTATCTTCAAAATGCATCTTTTTATATTTAACACTAAAGATCATATCTGTTATTCGCAGAAATTGAACCACGAATAAGGGGGGTTTAGAGGGGGGAATTAAAAAATTCGATTTATCTCTGTTATTATGAGTCGAATCGAAAAATGTTATTGAATAAATCTTGTTAAAATATTGATGCTTTACAATTGCTGTTCTATATATTTTTCTTTAACTCAAATATTAAGCGAGTAATTCGTACTTTCCGGTTTTCAGGCAGAATATGTGGTGAGAAATCACTAGTGTGTCACACCACCACGTGGAAAATCTGCTTAGTTTATGCAGCCCCCTAGTGACGGACTTTTAATTGTATTCGGAAAACACGGGACAAGGTTTCGAAGGAAGAGCGGAGAATGAAATATAGCGGAGAGACATAGCTAATGATGACAAACTTCCGAAGTGTTGGAAATAGCCACACCCCCATGATCGATGTGTGATCCAGAAGGTAAATCACAATTACAACATGGATGTTTTAGAAATAGCAGGGATAGACTACTATTTCTGAATAAAAGGAAGTCACTGAACTCGTTAATAACTTATTCTAGGAGGGAAGCATATAATGTTTAAACATTTCCTCTAGTAATTGCACTATTGAGCTTACTCTAGATCTATACTCAACTCGACTCAATATCTATTTAATATCTTCTTGTGATATGACACTTTTGGAGAATGTTTCTATATATGCCACAATGATGCTTTTAAATATACAATATAAACAGTGGTAAGAAGCCCTTTTTTGTTCCTCCTGAAACAAATCGTAGTTTATAAGTAATTTTAGACAACATATTTGTAGGATTTGTCCATCAGTACATATATACATATATATATATATATATATATATATTATATATATATATATATATATATATATATATATATATATATCACAGATCATCCAATAATGCCATATCATGTATTGAGGCCCACTTTCCTTATACATTTCCTAGTTGACACTCCTTGCCGCATATTCTGCCTCAGTTGTCTTACAAAATTGAGTAATCAAATCATAAATTTGAAATTAAATTGGACTCTTGTCAAATAATAATAAAGTCCGTCACGCAGGGGCTACGTACACTAAGCAGATTTACCACGTGAAGTTATACAATAGAGAAATCTCCATTGGCCGAGCAGTTACGGAAACGGCAGAACTAGCTATTGGCAGAGAACTCACTTGTGCGTTATCCGCCTACATTTAATAAAAAATGCAAATATCTCGGTTAATATTCAAGATAGAGAATAAATATATAGAATAATATTTATAGTAAATTTAATTTGCAATAAGATTGGGTCTATACAATGTTTTGATCCGACGTATGGTAACGGGAATATTTCGAATTTTCGAAAAATCCCCCCCTCTAAACACCCCCCACTGGTCGGATTTCAGCCATTAACGAACTTGATCTTTCGTTTTGTATAAAACGATTATATACAAGCTTGGTAACGATAAGACAAAAATTGCGACCGCTAGAGCGGTAACAGACAAATATATATATATATATATATATATATATATATATATATATAAATGTGTGTGTGTGTGTGTGCAGTTTTGAACGGACCTCATTTTCATCATTTCCTGGGTAGGATCGATGGAATTTTGAAGAAAATGTTTCGAAAATTCCGTCATGAGTACAACCTCAATAGCTGATTTCCCTTAAGGGATATCTGCTAAAACTAGGCGTAATTACCAAACTCAAATTCACTCAGCATTAAAATAGATAAATGTTTACCTTAACTGTTTATAATTAATTATGTAGTTCTGGAAATTCAAAGGTATAACAATATATCATTAGCACCAGGAGATTACATTGTATAATGCAATTACAATTAACAGACAATAGCTTGCTAAAGTTATATATTCAACAAAGGATTAAAGTGAGAAGTGTCCAGATTTAAGGAAGGGGTTTTGCAATTTATACAAATATATTGTAGGAGTTTATTACAGAGAACAATATATCCAGGCCAAAACTCAAGTAATTTTTCATCGACTTGAACTTGTATGTTATAGAATAATAAAACTATATCTCTCAGATATTACATGAAAAACGCGAAAGTAATCCCACAGTAGCCCCAAAATATCACATTTATATGTAATAATATTAGACGAAACCCTTGTAAATGTCTGAATGTACTGAAAGATATTTAGGTTTATAAAAGGTACCAAATACAACATAGATCAAATCAATTGAAACGATTGCAGTAATAGTGATGTAGAGGAATCAGCACATTTACTTTAGAAAATAATTAATCGACTTGGAACGCCATACTTAGTAAGCCATTCCATGATTGACTCAGCTAGTGGAGTGGCCTATGTAACGATATAGTCATAGTCTTTAGTTAGTTTAATGATTTGCCAGATGAGGCGTCAAATGTTGTAAATAAAAGTGATTTCAATAATCATTTGGCATTGTGTTTTTTTAGCAGATTTCCCATAAGGGAAATCAGCTATTGAGGTCGTACTCATGACGCGATTTTCGAAATTTTTCTTCAAATGTCCATCGATCCTTCCTAGGAGATGACGAATATATATACATATATATATATATATATATATATGTATATATATATATATATTTGACTGTTACCACTCTAGCGGACGCAATTATTGTTTAATCGTTGCCAAACTCAATATTTAGTCGTTTTATGTAAAAACAAAGATAAAATTCGTTAACAACTGAAATCGAACGAGAGGGAGGGGAGCGGGTTTAGAGAGGGAGATTTTCGAAAATTCATAATATATCCGTTACTCCGGATCGAAAAATTTTATAGAACCAATCTTATTGAAAATTAAATGTACTATAATTATTATCATATATATTTATTCTTTTTCTTGAATTTAAGAATTGAAACTACTAAAATTTGATTGTTTGCGATAAACTTTATTCTGATTCATTATAAAATATAAATGTTATATTCTGATATGTTTTCAGAGCACGGTGGTGTTGTGTTAGCAGTATGTTGGCTTATCTATTATTGAAATTCTCGTGGGGAAATCTGCTTAGTTCACGCATGTGATTGGCTAATTGAAACGCAATGTACATACGAAACGTGATGCAGCTTTGTCCATGTCCCAATGAATGAAAAACAAAAAAGTCAATTAGGTTTTTAAGACATGGATTAAGACATCGCATATTACTTTCAAATGAAACCATTTTTATTGATGTGCATAATTTACACATTTAATTTAAAAATAGTAGCAAGGAAGCCATTTGGTACTGTCATAAAAATTTTTATTTTATTTTACTGTTGTTGTAAGGTGAAGCTGTATTTACTTTTTTTGTTTGGCCAAATGAGAATTGATTATCCGTCTCCTTATTTTGTAACCCAAAGAAATAAATAGTTAGCTATTTTATGTTTAAATATTATTAATTCACGTCTTTTTACGAAACTCATTTCAATAAATATTAAAAATAGTTCGGATGTTTTTCGTCCTCCTTCGATATTAAAGTAGTACCTCAAAATGAGAATTTGTGGAAAATTATTGACAAATACTGAATAGAAGCTGTATACCTGGCTTAGGGCCAAATTATTTATATTCTTGCTATGCAATAATAGCGTCTAGGCTCACCAAAAAATAATATCAGAATTTTTTATTAGAAGAAAGGATATTCTTAATTATTTTTTTTCCTTTACAAATGTCAAATCAATGGCACTCCTAACATAATCAGAACAATTTACAGATACTTAATAAACAATATCACCTAAACGATTGAAAAAAAAAAATTAATTCTGGTGAGTTTGTAATACAAACCTCTTTGAATCAAATATTTCTAAATTACAAGAAATATTAAAACATAAGGAATGAGTTGTCACATTGTTAGAGAAATTTTTGAGCTTATTGTAATAATCCAACCACCATTATTAACAACTTCTTAAAAATAACTATATAAAAAAGAATCAACTTTACAAATTGAATGTGTTTATAAATATTTACCAATCATTATTTTTAATTCAGATTATTTGTAGTTCTTTATCAGTATATCTTTCGTACAAATGATTTGCATTACAAAATTGTTGTAAATGTTTTATAATTTACGTGCCAATTTTATTTAATTCGTAAAATTGCTATGAATAGACAATTTCATGTTAAAGTTAAACTACAGTTATGGATTATTGATTATTGTAAGTACCTAATTAGTTATGATAAACCAAATAAGTCTACGACCAATATCATATATACATTCCTTTGTGCTAAACGGTGTGTATGGCGCTGTAATAATTAAACAATCTGGTGTTAGACACGAAATGAAATCCTTGTACTCCTATTAAATTAAATAAACAAAATGTTAAACTACTGTGAATTCGTTCAATTGTCACATTTTACTTCACGGGTATTAAAACTGAACGATTGCACAGTTAATGTACATATTACAGGACATTTCTGTTATGGAAACAATACAAATATTTCTTCATTATTTAATCCAATCTTTATAGTTACATGGGAAACCATTTCTAGTTGTACCCTTCAACGACTAATAAGTTCATAGCTTTTTTTAACGTAGTTTTAATAAATTATATATGACCCATTATATAGGGCCCAAGTAAGTAAGTGAAAATCTGTTGGGGCAAGGTCTGGTGAATAGAGTGGGGGGGGGGATCACATCCCAGCAAACCGGCAGCGCATTTTCCTTTTCGGAAATAAAAAAATCATTAAATGACGAAAATGAATTTTTTTCTCTTCCATTTTGGGCAAGCATACCGTTACTATACGTCAGATTGAAAAAGTATATAGAACCAATCTTATTGCAAATTATTTTATTTATTAATTAACGTCCACTTTATGCAACATAGCTACTTGGAACGGGTTATCTACAGGTTACCGCCCTTTTCTAGCCAGGGTGGGACTACGGATTTTATTTAATGAATTTCGACACTAAATAAATTCCTATTGCTCACCACTCTAGGTTTGCCATGTGAGATTAAAGCCGACGCTTTAACTCACATGGCTAACCTGAGCCCCTTATTGCAAATTAAATGGGATATAAATATTGTTATATATTTATTCTCTATCTTGAATATTATACGAGATATTTGCATTGTTATTAAGTGTGTGTGGTCAACGGACGAGATGAGATCGGCTATTGTCGGTTCTGGTCGTATGTTACCGGATTAGGTCGTTTCCGAAAGCCGGTCGGCTCTCGTGTAAGCTTTTACTTTATGAGATTTAAGCAAATACGTTCTGTTCACCCCCCCCCCTTCTTTAGTTCTTGGAAATACTAAAACTTGAGTTATTAAAATATAAATTATTCTGATTCATTAAAAATAGCAGTACTAGATATAGTAAACAGTTTGCAATAAAGTAAATGTGTTGTATTAAGATATATACATATCAGTAATTGTTTTCTTTCTGGAGAAGAATAAGTATGTCTATCTGTTCAGCTCTGAGTGGCTGGCAGACCTATTTGTTTACAATTCAGAAGCCATTTCCGTTGGGAGGTAATTAAAATTAACTGAAAGATTTCTCATTACCGTTTGAATTTACTCACGGTGGTGTTAAATGTTATTAGGATCCATACATATATCTCTACTGTAAGTACTGTACTACTTCACATGGGAAATCTTCTTAGTTTACGCAGCCCCTGCATGACGGACTAGTTATGTGAGATATGCTGATATATATGTATATACGTGCAGACTTAAAACACGTAAAACATTTCTAAGGTGAATTTCAGATGACCTCTTTGTTTAAGGAATTACCAACAGTTGGAAATACAAAAGGTCAATGTAAAGCGTGACTGACCCCAGCAGAAGCATTAATTTAACAATTTCAGAGAAACTCACTTTATAATAATTAGTTGGCCTTCTTCAGGAGCTGTTACTCAGCCCACAATTTTCCTAGAAGTAATTTGATTTAATTATACAGTCTTGTGATAAGTTTCGTACAATTAAAATCGACCGTTGTGTACCATTTTCATTTCTTCAGTCACTCCTCTATCTCGCCCACACTAAACTGTCATAAGAAAGTAGGGCTATACCCCTTAATTAAATTAAGTTACAATTGATATAACAGCGTGAATTTATCTTCTTTGAAACTTTCCCTGAAGTTAAAAATTGTATTACTACTTTTTTTCGCCGAATCTAGTATTTTTTTTTTCTAATTGGAACTACTCAAAATAAACAACCCTTAAATTGACTAATTCAAAGAATATTTAATATTATTTTGATGTACCTCCAAAACAGTTTGACAAATGAAGAACTGAATAAAATGATTTCAACTCAAAATCAATATTTGTTGATTGAGATGCTTATCTTATATGTGGGATGTGTGTGTGTGTGTTTTCGCCTGGGAAATCATTTTTTTTTTAGGCTTTACTCTGTACAATATTTTTACATTTTCCCGTCTCTATGCTTAGGATTTACACCCGAGTCCGGTGTGCTGGGCATATGTTAATAATAATAGCATTTGCTATGTATTTAATTCTACAAAATACACAATATTTTTATATTACCCGTTCCCTGTTCATGTATCTTTTTTTATATATAACATAATCATAGATTATCATATTATTATAGTCAAAAATAGAGAGTTTCGTTGATTTCGATTTAGTCTTTCCCGTCCTCATCATTGCTGACCCCTTCTATAGTTTTTCGTGTATACCTCATTCAAACTTCAGTATACGACATAAGTGCATATAACAAAAGTTAATTTAAATAACAAAACAAAAAACTTTTGTTCTATGTGCGATTGCCAAAAAATGAATGCGTTACGAAATATCGCGATTTCATATTTCAGATCTCCCTTATAACCCCCACTCCTGTTCGTACCTCGAAATTTTAATGTAGCTTATAACCAGGTTGGTGTTAATACCAAATCACATACGGAGTTTTATTTAGTTTGGCCGAGTCTTTTGTGCCATATAAAATTGTCGTTTTATGGTTTTTAGCGTATAACTCATTTATACTTCGGTATACGACAAAAGTGTATAAAACAAGAGTTACTCTAAATAACAAAATAAACAACTTCTGGTATGTTCATATTGGCCGAAAAACCAATAGAAAACGAAATATCGCTGTTTTTAATTTCAAGACTCCGTTATAACCCCCACTCCTGTTCATTTCAGAGAATATTAATATAGCCTAAAACCAAAGCCTAACACAGCTTTGGTTTTAGGCTTTATTAATCTACTCACACAGTTTCATAAAATTCGGTTCAGCCGTTTATGATTCAATAAAGGACATACAGACAACAATTCATTTTTATATAAATAGATTATATTTTGCATACATTAAGAACTTCAACTAATTAATTATACTAAACTTTAATAATTATTAGCCAGCATTATTAATAAAAAAGTCAGTCACGCAGGGGCTGCGTAAACTAAACAGATTCCCCACGTGAAGTTATACAGTAGATAAATCTGCCCAATAACAACTGTTGTAGAAAGGTATCTCTAAGCCTATTCAAGAGGGACGAGTAGTTATGGAAACGGCCGCCAGAGGTCTCGGCGGAACGTCCCGAACATAGCCGACCCCTGCCGATCACATACAGAATACAAATGCAAATATCTCGGTTAATATTTAAGAGAGAGAATAAATGTATAGAACAATAATTATAGTAAATTTAATTTGCAATAAGATTGGTTCAATACGACATTTCGATCCGACGTATAGTAACGGAGATATTTCGAATTTTCGAAAATCCTCCCCTCTAAACCCCCCCCCCTCCCACTGATCCGATTTCAGCCGTTTACGAACTTGATCTTTCTTTTTACATAAAAAGATTAAATAACGAGTTTGGTAACGATCAAACAAAAATTGCGACCGCTATACGAGACACCCTGTATATATATATATATATATATATATATATATATATATATATATATATATATATATATATACAGTTTTGAACGGACCTCATTTTCGTCATCTACTAGGTAGGATCGATGGACATTTGAAGAAAAATGTCGAAAATTCCGTCATGAGTACAACCTCAATAGCTGATTTCCCTGAAGGGAAATTTGCTACTATATACATATACATATAACACTCAACATAACAGGTGCTTGGGGGTAACATTTATATATATATATATATATATATATATATATATATATATATATATATATACTAGCTAAGGAACCCGGTCGCTTTGGAAATCATTAGAAAGAATGATGACGATATTTTTTCTTGGCAAGGCTTTTATGTGAACAATATTCTTAACTTTACCCATCTAGGTGTTTAGGTCACACACTCATTATTGCAATCAAGACAAAATTATTGCACCGAAAACAACAAGAGGCCAACACTTTAAAATATCCTCTCATTCACTATTATTTCCCATTTTTTTTAAAAGAAAAACTCCCAAGAAACTATAGATTTTCCTGCATTTCTTAAAAATATATCTATGATATTTCTTTAGATGTGTTCTCTCACGAGATATTCGAAAATGTCTATATTATAATGACAAATAGAACGAGACATCCTTCAAGTAGGAATAAATGAATCGAGAAATAAGGTAACAAGATCAAAGGCAGAAAGTAACGATTTTCTTCTAGGGATAGGATTATTGAACTAACATTTCGATATACTCAAACCAATCAAGACATATTTATATTCTATTTCATTTTTCACGATTTTTGTAACCTCCTATTTCACTATTATTTTATTTCTTTTACGAGCAACTCCACACAGACGATTATTTTTCCCCAGTTTCGTAAAGTATTTTAAATTAAAAAATAGGTCTATCACTCCTTTCACAGACATAAATCTCAATTTTGATATTGAAAATAGCAATGAATATCTGGATGTACGCAGTAGGCCTGTTTTCCACTACAATGCGTTTTATTTATGCAAAGTGCACCCTGGAAGAAGCAATGAATATGTTAAAATGCTAATGTATATACTATCAAACTACTAAGGTTGTTTTGTAAAGCACAATTTGAATTACATCTATCACCGGATTCAGTCACACTTATCCACTTTAGAGTTCTATAGAATGCTTAAAATCTAGTTCAGTTACGATCAAACAAAAATTACGAGCGCTGGAAACGTAACAGACAAAACACACACACACACACACACACACACACACACACACACACACACACACACACACACACACACACACACACACACACACACACACACACACACACACACACACACACACACACACACTATATATATATATATATGAAATGTTGTGGGGCGGTTAATTTTAATTAGGACCACGAGCTTTTAAATCGTTCTGTTTATTCTGAAATTTAAAACAGAACGATTTAAAAGCTCGTTATGTAACTATAAAACACTTACTTACTGACTGCAAAAGACGCCATAACTTAGACTTACCTTACAATTTGGACGAACTGCTGAACAACGAAAGTACACATCTAGACGTTTTATTATATTTAAAACAAGCACACATTTACACACTTATATAGTACCCAACCTCTTCTTATTTCCAGTAAAGTATAGCCATATAAAGGTTTAATTAACAGTGCGTGCGTGTTTGTGTGTTGTGTGTGTATGTGCGTGAGCGTGCGTATGTGTGTGTGTGTGTGTGTGTGTGTGTGTGTGTGTGTTTATTTATTATAAATTACTAATTATATTTTTAATAACTTTTATAAAATATTTTGTTTTGATTACGTTTTTGTTTCGTTTTTTTTGTTTTTGTCTTTCACCAATTATTCATGTTTTGTTTGCTGTTTCCAGTTCATACCTTTCTTCGTTCAATAGTTTTTTTTCAGTTTTAATAGTTTTTTTATTTATTTTTTTCTATTAGTTCCTACTTTATTTTATTTTGCACTATTGTTATCGCCGAGCAGCAACAATAAATTTAATAACTAGATAGAATAATTTGGAGAAATTTTACCATTTGGTTATGCAATAAAGGGTGTAAATCGCTATAATTGCGTGACACTAAACAAACAAACAAATAAATAATAAATTATTCTGAAATTGGTCAATAAATAATTTTGAGTTACCTACAAAGCCTTTAACGTATTCGTAGAGAACATTTCGGACATTGATTTGTTCAGGTAACTCATTTAACTATCAATCCTCGTGTCTTCGAAGATATCATTGATAATGCAAGTCGTAATAATGTATGACCTCTGATTCTTCATGAATAAGTTTAACCATTCAACATTTTGTCACTGGATTGGTAGCATATATTTTATCCCCTTCCGTCCATTATATATCCAATAGGCCCAAGAAAAGACTTGACCATATGAAATCCTCCTAATTCAACTACTATCTTACATAATTCTGAGTTAGCATCTCACGCAGCTACTATTTTACTTACTTTTAGAGTAGAGAGCTTGATCAAAAGTAATAACCCACGTTTTTTGACTATGTAATTTCGGAATATTTGCAGCGTAATGTAAAGTAGTATAAATTGTGTCTACGTTTCTGGCTTGATGATCAATAAAATAAAAATGAACAATGCAATAGTCTTCCACTTTCCGTATTACCACAAAAAATCAACTCCGTTAAACGTATTTATTGTAAATCCTTGATCATCTTGTAGATTTTTGACTTGAATTTATCGTGAGCGTTTCCTATAAGAAAAATCAAATCAAATATTCTAATAGGTTTTTCATTCTGATTTCGAATGCAATGATAAGGCCATCTTTAGCTACTGTTTTTATTTTTTTTTTCAAGAGCTTAATGTTTATTACAAGATTATAACATAAAAATAATCTTTCCCCTAAAACTATGTGAAAAAAATGAGACAAATAAAGAGGGGAATTGTGACTTTTCCACATTTTGTCAATTTATGCAGATATGAGAAAAAATAACTAATAATATTTAACTGAGTTTTTTTTTTTGGTTTTTTTTTTCATGAAACCAACACTTCTATAATAATACGGAAATTCAACAACTTTCAGAAAGCACCATATACTTCTTAATAGAAGGAGCGGATGTTTTTATAGGTGTTTTATATTTGTGCCCACGTGACCGGAGAATAGCCAATCAGCGCTAAGCCTACCAATTCCGTTTATCAGGAAGAAGTGCTTTCAATGTAAATTCCAATTACAGTAAAACCAGTAACTACTTCTCGAGTAGACTATTTTATATCCCTACTATTGGCTCGAGCTATTTACTGATAAAAAAAAAAAAAGTATAAAACACAACAAATAGCCGATTTTTGGAATAGAACAGTCCGTCACGCAGATTTTAGTTCTTGCTTATATGTATGACCCAGATTACCTGATATATTTCGTTTTCTATTTCTCCCTTATTAGTAACACTTTATAAAAAACTTGTTACACGTCATGTTAAGTGATAAAAATCTCTTATTATTCAAGTTAGTGAAAAATGTAAAGAATGAGAATTTTAAGCCAATACTCTTACTACTAGATCTTTAAATAACATTGTTCGCTTGGACTAATAATATCGGAGTTTGGAACTGACCTGATTTTTTTGAAGAAAATAATCAAAAAACGCGGTGAGGATTACCTCCTACCCAATTTCCCTTTAAAAAAAAAAAAAATAAAATTACGCGTAGACACGACATGACTTCCTTTTTATTCCTAATAAATTAAATAACAAAAATGTTTGATTTCACTTCATTTCAAATTATTTCGTTTAAAGTGATAAACGATATGCCCCTTCTAATACATTGGATAGAAAAATACCAAAGAGCATAATTTAAAGGTATTTTCTTGATAAACAAAAAAGGTCGTGTGCAACTTTTTTATGTCTAATAGTATATAACATAAATAATATTAGATTTCTTTTTCTATTTTCTACCTCCTCTAAGCCCAACCTCCCCCTTTCGCATAAACAATAGGACAATGCACAGCTAGCCACATTGGTAGTCGTTTTTTATTTATAAGGTATAAATATAGACGCCTCAGAGAAACTACGTTAGTCAAAATGGGTTCAGGGTGGGACAAAACGGAAATTCCCTTTAAGTCTAAGAATATTTTCACGATTACAATACTTCTATTACTCTTACAAGGGAGTAAAATAATAGGTAACAATATATAAATACCAGAAGACAAAAAATGTATTCCTCCATTGCAAGAATATTGAAAATTCTGATGAATGTTGATGATTGAGATGACTATTTTTGAATATTAGTGGTGTAAAATCACATCTCATTTTACTGATTTATGTACTATATATATATATATATATATATATATATATATATATATATATATATATATATATATATGATTTAGAATTATCCGTTTAATAAAAGAAAATTATAACGACATAACCTCTCGGGGATTTATGAAAGAAGGTTAAAGAACAAAAGTAAAATTAAATTCATATCGTACAGCAACCAATCATGCTATTACTTTTATCTGCTGCAAACACCTGGCACAAAGCTCCAACTCTCGCTTTCCTGCATCACGAGCCAATGACTCAAATACAATGCCTGGGTGAATTGTTTTCGAACAATGTCAACACCCGTGCTCGTAGGGCGCGTTTACATTAATTTTGCCAAATGACAGCTGCTTCTTTTTAAAACCAACATTCCATTTACTGGTTAAACTCTTCACCTTTTTGTTATAAATTCGAAAAGTCTAGAAATTTATAAACTAAGCAACTCCCAACGATATAAAAGCCTTTATTAAAAAATTGGCCTATAAAACATGGACAAGTGATTGGAGCACCCGAAGCCAACTAGACTTTTGTAAAATAAGAAAAGATACCTCGCCATGGACAGCATGTTGCCGTAAATCAAGAATATCACTTGTAGGAAAGAGTTAGACTTTTTATAAACACTTTTTATTCTTCATTTACTTTATTATATCTCAACTGACTATGTTTCACGTTCTTTGCTTACATCAACGCCTCATATGGAGTTCAATATCTACACTACTAAACACAGAGATTGCCCATGGTCTAGAGAAAGGATGTTTTTTAAACCATGTTCTGACTCCTGTTTTAGTCACAAGGATATTGAACTCATGTTGTGGCGTTGAATCAAAGAACGTGAAGCACGTAGAATTGTAATAAATTGAGTGAAATGTAGCAGGCAAAACGTTGTGCCTGGCTAGGTAGAAGTATCTGCTGTTCCTCCCTCCCATTTCATTAAGAATATCTAGCATCCAACTTGTGATACATGTCGATTGAAACTCACCGTCGAACACGTCTCAAACGGAAAAACAAATTAGAAAAAGCAGTCCGTGTTGTTCACAACCATTGGAGACATTCTCCAGGATGACAAAAAACAAAGTTAGTAAGGTGTACGATTCCTGAAGGAAACTTCCATCTACAGTGAAAAATAACACACCGCACAGCCAATGATCATGGATAGAGGAAATATTAACAAATATATAGGGTACATCAAATCTGCTTAAACTATTTTGATAGTCTATAAAAATATAATATACCTATTTTGGAAATCGCTTCAGGGAATTCGCTAATACACTAGCAGGAAAATAAAAGATCGTGTTCAAGATTTATCATTACCAAATTATAGCCGGAAATTTCTAAATCCAAGTAAAAAAAAAATCCAAATCAAATACATTTTTCCGAGGAACATAATACATATAAACTCTTCTAAAATACTTAAATACATATGAATTTAATCTGAATTTGATTTTGTTACTTTCAAATTTGACTTGGGAAATTCCAAGTTTTTTATATCAAATCCAGTCTTTGATTTGGATACCCCTGTTATTTGGAAATTTCATATATTCGGGTATACCTTCATTATTAAAAAATAACAATAAGATTGAAAAATAAAAATAAATCGATCTTTTATTTTACCAATAATTTAGCACTTGCATCCCAATAAATTTTTATTTTAGAATATATATAACCTGGATTATAACAGTAATTAAACACCGGAAATAAAATTATTGTACTCTGGGTTGAGAGAATTTTTTTTGAATTTATAATTGGATTGGAAATTAAAATTTTTAACACTTTTACCATACATTCTTTTTTTCAAAGTCTAGATTATTTCACGTCACTAATTAGTGTGTTATATATACATATAATATACATAGTTTTAAATGATGAATTTTCACTTACCTAGGAGAAACACACAAGCTGATAGTGATAGAAGTAGCGGAAGCAAAGATAATTATGATTATGATGTTTGTGATGATGCAAGTGGCGATTATAAAAACGAAGACAATGTGGGCGATAACAATTAGGTAATGAACTAATACTCGCTAATCCTTTGGTAATTATCAGACTCCAATGTGACCATACCCGAAGGAATGGAAGTGGGTAAATTCAAAACTATCTTCATTCATATCGTCTCTTCTTATCGGCTTTTTATAGGGAGTGTTATTTTAGTATTCAGAAGGTGTCCCTATAAATAAATAAAATCTTGATTCCAAATAATAAAGATTAGTGTATTTTCATAAATAATAAATGAGAAAAATAATAACACAAGTTTAGAATTATGAACACAGGAACATATAAATGAATGACGGTCCGTCAAGTAAAGTGAGAGGTTAATGTGAGGCTATCCTGCTGGCCGAGTTGGAGCAGAAAACAAAAGCTTGGAAGGATGCTTTCTTGCTGGCCGGTATCTCTGTAAAATGTAATTGCTTTTACTCACGATACCGACTCATGTTTTTAAACTTCTTTAAGTTGATCCTGCTTCTTTTCAGTTGTGCTGGCTTGATGATGTGGTGGTGCTCGGCTGTTGTAGTTCGCAGATATAACAAGCTAAAAACAACAAACAGCGGTCTTCTCATGCAGTACACTAGCAACTGACTGTCTAAACTTTATTTTACGAGGTAGGGTAAGAAGTAACTAGGGGCAACGCGGCCCAGCTGCTACAGGCTTATGAAAGGTCGTTATCCATAAATAATAGTCCAAAAGATTATTCAACAACATTACCGCCATGAACAAATTTTGCTCATACAGCTAATTTGGAAAAATAAGCAAATAATATGCGATAAATGCCTTTGATAAAAATACATTGAAACTAAAATCTTGCGCGCCGCAAACGCTTTTGATAATTGATGATACCGTATTCTGGGAAAGTTTATTCGGCGATTCGACACAAAGTAATTGAGTAATTAAGACTTATTCCAACAATATATATATATATATATATATATATATATATATATATATATGTTTAAGCCAGGAACGAACAAACAAAACGAAAGGAAGAAACAAGCTTAAAAAAGTCACAATATAACATTCAATATTTTTCTTTAAACAGGTCTGATTCTGAGAGCCAAGACAATATTTTCTATCAGGGTTTGCTTTACCTTGGCTTTTGATGTTTTACACAACACAAAATGGTTTAAAAATGTTTATCATCGATTTCTATATACGAGAAGATTACTACAAATATTTACGATTTAACATACTCTCCTACCTGCTCGTTGTCCAAAACGTTTGGTTGTGCAAGACCACTTAAAATAAGAAATTTGTCTCAAGAGGATTCGGAAAGGGTATAAATCATACATTTCTCCATTATAATACGAAACATCAAAATATTCTCGATAAACAGTTTTGTTTATATAATTTCCTGCACTTGTCATTGTATAATGGTGGTATTTGTATTTTCGTTTTTTCAGCCTTCAGTCAACAGATAAATCATGGAATTATAACTTCGCGTTATTGTAATACTAAATATCTCATGAGCAGCTTAAATTTTAAATCTTTTTTTCGTAGGCTCGCAGGAAAAGTGGGGACTATAATGTAGTGAGATGTAACCTGGAAGTCATCTAATACGCACCACTTGTGTGACAGTCTATCGTCAATTGTTATTTGAAGAAATTTTCAAAATATGTCGTCAAAAATGAAATCGTGTCCCTATCAGTCCATTTTTGATTATCAATACTATTTATTAATCTCAGAATTACAAAAGATCTGAATAATATTCGGATATAGAGCTTTAATGATTTATAATTCTACGTCAAACCCACAAAATACACAGGATGCAGAAGTTTGCTATTCAAAATCGTTTCAATAACATGTGTATAGCTGACGTCAGCTAAGCGGATATTAATTTTGAAAATCGGATTTCACCATACAACACCACCTAGCAGGATGTGTATTCACCTAAGGAAAGTACCGAAGCAGGAAAAACATGGCATAAACAAAATATATCCTCGAATATTTACCCGCTAAAGGAATTAAGGAAACAGCAGTGTTTTGCATACATAGTTGATACAGTCATACAAGCAGAGATTGTCAGTAGGACTTCGTATTTGCCATGAATAGGTTTACTGAATTTTCACGGTGACTAATAATGTAAAGAGTAGCGTCATAAGGACATCCAGTGTTCCTCGATAGTCAACCAGGATAAGGAATCAGGATGAATGAAGAGAAATCCAATCGAGGTTAGTATTGTTAAGAAAACCATCCCTCCGTAGCCTGCATAAGCTGGTTCATATTGGACACTAGCCGATATGAGAATGCAGACGGTTATCGGTAGATCGATTATCGGAAGACGATTATTAAATCAGATTTAAAAAAAAAAAAAAAAAAAAAAAAAAAAAAAAAAAAACACTATTATTTAAATTAACTCTTCTATATTTTATTTGAATGCTAAAATGTAATTAGAAATTAGAGTTAGCCCAAAACTGGACGATGTCGTGGAGTAGCTGCAAAAGTGATCGTTCTCGGCCGTCGTCTGCCATATGAACTTTTATTCATTGCACCAATAATACATAAAACGTACTATGGTAACAAAAGGAAGTTGGCTACGAACGAACCAAGTATCCTTACGAATTCCCAGTTTTTCAAGGAATTGCCTAATATTACACTGACAAAATGGTTTATCTTCCGTGAAATATAACCTCATTTCATGTCCATTCAGACACTGTTTTGTAAGGCAACAACCCTTTTGATCGAAGAAAATAAACAGCTTCTTCATCATTCCTGGGTAAATCCCAAATTAATAAATGATCACTCATTTTTTGATAACAACACACACCGAATGACTAAGAAAACCTACCTAAAAATATTTATTTCTTCTTCATTCTCTAATTAAAACAATTGTTTTTTTTTGTTTACAAAAGTGACTAAAGTAATTCTACTAAAATGCTTTAAATATACCATATTCGCAAAAGCCCCACTCACGATATAAATTACATTTATAAACATTACAAATAAGAAAAAACAGACTCTCTGCAGAACCATGTAATACTCTTTTTAGTTAAAATTAAAGATTAAAAAATATAGCTTTATCAGCCGTCAGTAAATCCATTTCTATTTACCTTCAATGTGTTCATACACGGAATGTAACCAGCCAGTCTAATAAAATATTTTATGACCATAGTATATCGATAAAGAGATTAGAGTGCATTTACGGATTACAGGAAAACCGCGTAATACATAGATTAAAAATGGGGCTAAGGTAAGTCATGTGTGTTTACATATTAAGCTCTTTATACTTATATAACATTGTGTAGTGGGTTCGATTCCCGGTATGCCAAAGAAATTTATCTACTGACGGACCCACTAAATATAATCTTCCTCGTAAGGAACAGTGGTTTACGTGTTATGATTAATCCGGAAGTTAATTTAACCCTCGGTCGGGCGCGTCAAGAATATTACGTCTTCGGGCGCGTGTATCTCAGAGATCATCCTCAACCGTTTTTACGGAAATACAGTTTTTTTAATATATATTTTGCACTAAAATGTTCAGTGTGTGATTAGAAACCATAACAGGAAATATAACTTCATTCAAAAATAAGCAGCACGAAATCACTTTTAGAGAAGACTTATTAAAAATCATCTAAATTTAAATGTACAAATCATTTTTAAAATAGCAGTTTAATTACTATTTCTTTTACAGAGCTGTATTACAATAAGGACAAAGCATGGAACTATGTTGTAAACATGTTTTGGTTTTGAAATTCTCACAAGAGTATTTAGTAAACCTACATTTCTTTTTAGTTTCGCATGTTTCACATCATTTTCTTTTGTTGTAGCGGAATGATTTTTTTATGCTGTTTTTGTACTTGAGTTCAATGTATGGTCCAATGGGCTAGTGTACTCTTCAAATTTGTCCTTAGTTCGGTTGGTAAACGTCTGCTGTTGTCACTGCGTCGTACAATATTTTCTTGTACAAGTTTTTTTGATAGCTCGTGTATGAGCAAAATAATAGAAAAAAAGGTTTATATGATTCCATTTAATAAAGAGAAACTTAATTGATGCATACATTTATGAAATACCGATTTCAAAAGAACTTCCGAGATCAGGCGCGAGGTATCTAGGAGATTAAACTGAATGACTGGTGAAACACACGACTCCATCGAACAAAGTGACACTACTGACCTTGAGGGGGAGACATATAAACCACATAACTTGAAGCACTACCCCACAACTCTCTGCTAGGAGGAGTGGCAAATATTTATCTAGAAACTGTGTATCTGAGAGATCACGCGCCCGATGGAGGGTTAAAGAAGAAAAAAATAAAGAATAAAAATTGTATTTATTAATATCCACTTTATGCTACTAAGGCTACTTGGGACTGTTTAACTACAGATTACCAACAACTTCTAGCTCTAATGAGTTCCTCATTAAATAAATTTCTATTGTCCAAATGGGAATGAAGCCCATGACTCTAGGTTTACCAAGTGCATTAATTATAAACGCCTTAGCTCACTTGATCACCCGGACTCAAGAAGGGATATATTATTATTGATTAACGTCCACTTTTTACTACTATGGCTAATTGAAATGGGGGTTCTACAGATTACCGCCGTTTTCTAGCCAGGATAGAACTAAGAATTTTATTTAATTAGTTCTTCACTATATAAATTCCTATTGCCCAGGCGGGAATCGAAGTCACCACTCTAGGTTCATGTGAGATTACGCCAACATCACATGGCTAACCTGAGCCTCCTCAAAAAAGGATAGAAGAAAAAATAAATAAATAAGTCCGTCACGCAGGGGCTGCGTAAACTAAGCAGATTTCCCACGTGTGGTTTTACAATAGAGAAATCTACATACCGGTAAAACAACACCATGTTGAATACGGGGGGGGGGGGGGCATCAACAGAACGTATTTGCATATACCCGTATCTCACAAAATAAGAGGTTAGAAGGAAAAAACGGAGAAAGGTTAGGTTACACGAGTGCCGAACAATTACGGAAACGGCAAAACTAATCCGGAAACTTCCGACAATAGCCGCACACACACTTATAATAAAAATGCAAATATCTCGGTTAATATTCAAGATAGAGAATAAATGTATATAATATTATTTATAGTAAATTTGATTTGCAATAAGATTGGTTCTATACAATTTTTCGAACCGACGTACAGTAACGGAGATATTTCGAATTTTCAAAAATACCCCCTGTCAACCCCCCCCCATCTCACTGGTCCGATTTCAGCCTTTAACGAACTTGATCTTTCTTTTTACATAAAACGATTAAATACCGAGTTTGGTGACGATTAAACAAAAATTGAGACCGTTAGAGTGTTAACAGACAAATATATATATATATATATATATATATATATATATATATATATATAATTTTGAACGGACCGCATTTTCGTCAAAATTATTTCATTTGAAAGCTATACAGAATACATCAATGCCAATGCATCAGATCAAAAAATGTCATAGGACATAATTTATAAATCTTTTCAAGACAAATAAAAAAAAAGTCCGTCACGCAGGGCCTGCGTAAACTAAGCAGATTTCCCACGTGAAGTTATACAATAGAGAAATCTCCATACGAGAGCCAAACAGTTACGGCAACGGGCCGAACCAGCTTTTGGCGGGAAACTATCGGCCCATATTAAATAAAAAGTCCGTCACGCAGGGGCTGCGTAAACTAAGCAGATTTCGCATGTGAAGTTTTACAATAGAGAAATCAGCATACTGGTAACACAATACCACCGTGATTAAATACAAACGGTAATGAGAAATCTTTCAGTTAATTAAAATAAATTCCCAACTGAAACGGCTTCTGAATTGTAAGAATAATTTATATTTTAATAACTCAACTTTTAGTAGTCCAAGAACTAATGAAGGGGGGGGGTGAACAGAACGTATTTGTATAAATCTTACAAAGTAACGAAGGTGAGGTAAGGTTAGAAACGACAGGTAAGGTTAGAAGAAGCTTCCACCTGAGCCGAGCAATGACGGAAATGGCCGACCTAATCCGAACTATACCCGACCACAGACTTCATAAAAATGCAAATATCTCGGTTGATATTCAAGACAGAGAATAAATGTATATAACAATATTTATAGTAAATTTAATTTGCAATAAGATTGTTTCTATACAATTTTTCGATCCGATGCATAGTAACGGAGATATTTTGAATTTTCGAAAATCCCCCTCTAAACCCCCCCTCTCTCTAGTCCGATTTCAGCCATTAACGAACTTGATCTGTCTTTTTACATAAAACGCTTAAATATCGAGTTTCGTAACGATCAAACAAAAATTGCGACCGCTAGAGCAATAACAGACAAATATATATATATATATATATATATATATATATATATATATATATATATATATATATATATATATATATATAGTTTTGAACGGACATAATTTTCCTTTCATTTGCCTACATACGTATAGACGTCACGCCAAAACTGGTCAAAATAGGTTCAGGGTAGGTCAATGGAGATAATTCCAGTAAAATCTGGTAAACCAAAATTTTTAGCACATTATTACAATATTCCCTTTTGTTCAGGGAAGTAGTAATATCGTTCGATTTTAATGCTTCGAAAGTAATGGCATAATTAATCATTTGACTAAATTCAAGAAAACTCAACGTGCATATTTCTTGAAGAAATATCACATACTTAGAACTAAATATCTAATGACACCACTTCATAAGTGAGCGTTATAAAGCCAACAAAATATGAAAACATAAACAAAAAAAATGGCTAGCCTGATAAGAAAGAATTGATGGGGTGGTAGACTTAAAATGGCGTTAGGAGGGATAGGGTTAATGGAAGGAAGGCGTTAATGACATCACTCACCGGCTAACGCATTTCGCCGGCCTCAATCCTGAGGCAATTTTTACTTTTTTTTGTTTTCCATTTTTTGAAGTTTTCTCTAAGCGTTTTCACACCAATAAATAATTTTCATATTCATATCAGTTAAGGTATGGAGACATAATTAACAGCTGATCATGTTTAGTAGTAATTCTGTTATGTAGGAGTTGCGTAAAAGGTGAATTTTCGTAAATACTTAGTAATTTGAAGAAGGGGGGGGGGATTATATTGTAACTTTTCAGGATATATTAAAGCCACAACTTAATAAATCATAGATTTTTAGATGTAAATCTAAAAATCCTTTATTCATATAATGAAGTCAATTTTTTTCTATCCATAGGCTAATCATTTATTATGGTTACATCTTCGCTTAGAATAAATGTTCGCCATACAGGGGCTGCGTAAACTAAGCAGATTTCCCATGTGAAGACTTGCAATAGATAAATCTGCGTACTGGTAACACCGCCGTGAATATTAAGTGAATAAATACTAACGGTAATGTGAAACCCTTCAGTCAATTCATTAGTAAATAATCAATACAACGGCAAGCGTCTGAATTGTAAACAAACAGGTAAGCCAACCTCTCTGAGCTGAATAGAAAGATAGATATATAGATAAATAGACCGGGGAAAAAAATTAATGAAATATATACGAATTTAACATATTAATTTTATTTAAAACTATTTACTATAGCTAGTGCTGTAATTTATAATGTATCAGAATCATTTTTATCTCTATCACTCAAATTTTAGTAAACCAAGAGCAAAAGAGGGTGGGAGGGGGTCAACAGAGCGCATTTGCAAATATCTCACAAAGTAAAAGTTCAATGAAAACAATAGTTGGTATTTAACCTTGTAATGAAGTGGTTCATGATATAACGGCTTATTATTAATATGACATGAATAGGAGTGGGGGTTTACTGAACGTCAAAAATTCAAATATCGCAGATAATATTCATGATGCAGTAAATATGTATTTTATAACATTTATAGATCTTTCAATTTGCAATAAGATTATGTCTAAGCGATTTTCCGACCCGAGGTATAGTAACGCAGAAATTTCTAATTTTCGAAATTTCCCCCTCAAAACCTCCTTTCCCACTGGTCTGATGTCAGCCATTAAAGAATCCTATCTTTCTTTTTATGTAAAATAATTATATACATATATATATATATATATATATATATATATATACATATATATATATATATTAGTCCGTTAACACTCTAGCTATCATTTGACAAAATTATTTGAAAATCGCGTCTAGAGTACGACCTCAATATTTGATTTCTCGTCCTCTAGAATTCCCCTGATTTCTAGGAAATATGATAAAAAGTCCGTTACGCAGGGGCTCCGTAAACTAATCAGATTTTACACGTGTGCCACCTATTTGCATTTACCTCAATAAGTAAAAGTTCAATGAGAACAATATTTAGTATTTATGCTTCAAATAATGTGATTAATAGTGTAACAGCTTATTGTTAATATGACATGATTAGGAGTGGGAGTTTAATGAAGGCCAAAAACTATAAAATCTGTGTATCTCGAAGATATGATATGATTAAATAACATCAATTAAAATACTAAGTGTTTAATAAATAAAAAACTTATTTCATCACTAGCTCAGATACACGGCTTCGCCCGGGAATTGATTTGAGGCTGAAAGGTGATGGTATTTTTTTGACAAGGCTATATTTTGCACACTATTTTGACATTTACCAATCCCAGCGTTTAGGGTTTATACCCATTGTTGGCATTTATTAATAATAAAATTAGTTTTTATGTAAGACTTCACCGTCCTCCATATTGTTATTGTTCAGTCGTCAGTTTGAATTTTTAAATTTCCCGCGCTCGCAGGGTTCATAGACCCGCCACACACACATGCATATCGCCAAGGCTGTGGCTACAGCGGAAAAACACATGCTGTTCAAGAAGGCATCGGCCAGCCACAAGGATAGGGTCAGTTGCTCTCAGACGCTGGGGTCGTTCATACGGCGAGTGGGGCCATAGCCCCTCTTCATCCACTACAGATCACCGCTTCATAGCTAACCGCTTCACAGACAACCGCTTCATAGATAACCGCTTCATAGACAACCGCAGTTGGAAGTCACCCGTTATAGTCATTCAGTTGTTTCATCTCCCTCAAGGCTGCCATCCTGTATTTATCACCGCTACAAGCGAGAAGACTCATTTCAAGGAAAGTGCATGATTACCGCAAGTACCTATCTAATAATGCTAGCATTATTTGCGCCAATATCGAATGAGTACTCATATATCATAGGACCGCCCGCTCATTTTGTAGATATAGTTATATGGCCGCCATATTAGTTCATAAAGTTACTTTCTTTTGTTTACTGTTCAAATTTCATTTTTATTATAATATATTTCTATAACAGATAAGTTAATGCATAACGTAAGGTTCCTTTGCCTTGTTCAACCTCTAGATATAACGAGTAGCATATAGAGATATAATACTTAACTATTCAATATACCTAATTCTTAAGAGAACTCACATAGTTGTTTTGTTTTCTTTATTTATCTTTTTCCCTCATCTCTCCATGAGAAATAACAAATGGTTCAGTCTAAATTCTCTCCCAACTCTTGCCTTTAACACAAGCTTTCCGCCATTACATTTTGGTGCCGACATTTTCTATTATTACCGAAAAAGCTTACCGCACGCCCCTACAGTTATATTTCCCGTCTCCTGTGTATTATGCATAGATTTCAGTTTTTAAAGACAAAATATTAACGTAGATTTGAATTAATTTTTCCAGTTGAGGTACCTGATAGTTTAAATTGGAATGAATTGTTGAGCATATCAATATTTCTACGCAAATTACTTGCTCCACACATTGTTCCTGGAGAAATGTATAAAACAAAAGTTAATCTAAATAACAAAGTAAACAACTTTTGTTATGTGCATGTTTGTCGAAGAACAAATAGACAATGAAATATCGCGAATTTTTATTTCAGGTATCCCTTATAACCCCCACTCCCGTTCTAACCTAAACATTTTAATATAGCTTATAATCATGGACGAATTAATACTAATTGACATACCGAGTTTTGTTAAGTTCGGTTTAATCGTTAGCGCCCAATAAAATAGTTGTCTCCCGCTTTAGTTTATAGTGTATATCTCGTTTATACTTTGTTAAAAGACAAAATAGAATATGACAAAAGTTACTCTAAATAACAAAATAAACAACTTTTGTTATGTTCGTATTTGCCGAAAAACGAATAGAAAACAAAATACTGCTATTTTTAAATTCAGGCCCCCCTTACAACCCCCACTCCTGCACGTCCCTAGAAATGTTGGTATGGCTTGTTATAATGAAAGCGTTAGTGCTAATACACATACCGAGTTTTATTTATTTCGGTTGAGTCTTTTGTCCCAAATAAAATTGTTCACTTCCGCCATAGGTTTTAGCGTATATCTTGTTTATAATTCGGTATACGAAAAAAGTGTATATAATAAAAGTTACTCTAAATAACAAAATAAACAACTTTTGTTATGTTCATATTTGCCGAAAAACCAATAGGAAACGAAGTATCGCTATTTTAAATTTCTGGCTTCCCTTATAACCCCCACTCCTGTTTGTCTCAAAGGATATTAATATAGCCTAAAGTCTAAGTTGGGTTAGTAGTAATATACATACCAAGTTTCATAAAATTTGGTTCAGCCGTTTATGCGTGAAAAGGTAACAAACAAACAAACAAATAAACAAACAAACAAACAGACACCTAAGAAACAAAATGCAGTTATGGTGTCTATGACATGTGAAACGAAAAGTTATCGTGAAATTTCGCTAAAAAAATCAATGTACAGACAGAGATGACAATTTTATATATATATATATATATATATATATATATATATATATATAAGACAGCTTCTTGGATACTGCTGGCCCGATCTTGAGGGGGTATCCATCTGTTATTCTTCTCTAATGCCAAAAGGTCCAGTTTTATCAGTATCCCAACAATCCGGTCTACTTTGATGACAGCCCCATCAAATGCTGGTCCATGATAATGCTGTTCCTTCAATTGATTAAATTACTTGTATATGATCACATACTAGCTTACCAACATTCTATTCATGGAACTGTTTAATATATTAATTAATTAATATTAAAAAATAGTTATTAGACATTCGTTCATGATACAAGTGCCTCACATGAAGAACAAACTTTGCCAGGAAGTAGACAGTGCCTAATCTTAGTGTCGCTAGGTGATTGGAACAAGGAGCAAGTTTGGAGATACGACTGTCTAATCAAGGGAAATGGGTACTCTAGACTCTATGAAACACACCCAGACCCTACACAGCTGGAGAGTTGGGAATACTGTAGATTTATGGACGTTAATAATTGAATCCCCAGAGAGACCCATGCCAATAGGTAGTGGAGTGGAAGGACAATGAAGACATATAATAATATTTTATCATATTGTTACGTTTATTACAACAATAATAAACATTTATTATTTGAGTTCTTTTGGATTACAAAATAAACATACGAGTTTTTATCACTGGACAATTCATTTGGCAATGCACTACACACCTGGTTAAATATTCTTAACTACTACTAACAGTATGTACTGATAACTTCACTTCTTTTTACACAGTACAATAACTCACGATCAAGCGAATCACTGATGATCACAAAGCACGGCACTGCACTGATCTTCACAAAGAACATGGCACTCCACTGGTCTTCACATAAATACGGCACTGCACTGATCTTCACATAAAACACTGTACCTCACTGAAATTAAAATGCACTGTTCACTAAAGCTGCTGTTATTCACTAGAAGAGAGCTGAGAAGGAACTAACTGTCGGGCGAGCAGGACCGCTTTTATAAATGGGCGGCGACATCAAATAAAAAGGTCCCAGACTGGACTAGATCCCAGAAAGATGTCGCCGAGAACATTCCTGGCACCATCGGGTCTACTATGGGTCGGTTCCTTTCATTTACTTCCTACTTCATAAAATTCGTGATTAACTCTGTGTACTTTTCATGTACGTAGTTTTTGGAACAATACTTATTAATTAAATCGTTTGGTGAAACAAATTATAAGGCATTGCTGTGATGTCATATTTATTCATTTTTGGAATAATAAGGATGGTCAAAATAAGGATGAAACCGTTTATGGAACTTATGTAAAAATGTGTCCCACGTAGGTGCTGCGTAAACGAAGCAGATTCCCACCGCTCTGGATGACACGATTGGTGATCTCATCTCACCATATATACTCTATTTCTAAGTAAAACTCCGATGAGTAGAAGTAGAAGTTTACTGAAGCATAAAAGAAAAAGTATGAATAACTCGTTTTCAATCGCCAAACGAGCTCACAGTGTTTGAGACTCGGCCCTCCCTGGGCTCGAGTGGCGAGTTCGATTCTTGCCTGGCCAAAGGAAATTATTTAGTGGCGAAATTCATTAAATAACATCCTAAGTCCCACCCTGGCTAGAAAAGGGTGGTAACCTGTAGATAACCCGTCCCTATTAGCCTTAGCTGCAAAAAGTGAACGTTAATAAATAATAATAATAACTCGTTTTCTGTTTGAGATTCGAGAATATGCATAAAACAATAATTGTAGAGCAGTAATAAATTAAATAGATCGTTCCTATAGCGGTTTTCGTTCCAATACATAGCTACAGAGATATTTTGAACTTTCAAATTCCCTCTTTAAACCTCCCTATCCTGGGTCCGATTTCAGCCACAAAAGAATAACATCTTTAGTGTTGCATAAAACTATTAAATATCCAGTATGGTATACATCTAATAAACCTTTTCGAGTCAACAATATAAAATCTTAATTGATGAAGCCATCACGCAACGTATTTGCATCACTCATAATAGAGGTCAGCTGAAAACAATATATGTTATTTAAGCGAGATTAGTATATATTTATTTATTAACGTCCACTTTTTGCAACTAATGTACAGGTTATCACTTTTCTAACCAGGGTGGGACTAAGGATTTTATTTAATGAATTCCGTCACTAAATAAATTCCTTTGCCCAGGTGGGGATCGAACCCGCCACTCCAGTGTTACCATGTGCAACTAAAGGCAACGCTTTAACTCACACGGCTAACCTGAGCCCCTTGAAATAAGTATTGCTTTTATATTGTTGATCTCTAACCATAACTATTAGGTATTTAAGTTCAGTTTCTCTCTCAATTGAGCATGCCGATAACATTAACTTCAACAAGTTCATTTTACCATTATTTCCCATTTTATCACTTTTTCCCCGGTGGGAGAGACTTATATATAAATGGCTTTCTCCCTCCCTCCCTCTCTCTCTCTCTCTCTCTCTCTCTCTCTCTCTCTATATATATATATATATATATATATATATATATATATATACATATACACGTATGCATGTTTGGTAAAATTCCAAAGTCCGTCGGAATATTTTAATGACGTGCACTACGATGTCAACCTTCGTTGACCACGTTTAATTAAGAATACTTTGAAAAAATGAGCAGAATATTGGCCGAGCCTGAAGAATGGAGTCCATAGAAAACTGAAGTATGTAGGCTAAAGGAGAAGATCGTAAAGAGAGCCACCAAAGCCGGTATAAAAGGGAGAATGAGTTTTTTAACTACTGACTAACCCCAATAGGCCATTCCTTAGGCTCTTATGGCAAGCCTTTCTTCGCTCAAGATTCCTCAGCTCACAGCTGATTCTCCAGCTGGATTTATAACCCTCAATGAGAGTTCAGGACAAAGAAATAAATACTAGTCGCTACATGCCTCGTATGACCTGTGGAACTGTTTGACCACACTACGTGTGGAAAGAGTCCAGGACCTTCCACTTGTGGACCTCAAATTCGCATAACCTCAGACATCCAGCTAACTCCACTGTCTTTCTTTTGGAAAGGCTTTTGGGTTTCATACCTGGACATAACGTGATCCAACCACCCTAGTCTGCACTCCTTAATAGCAGAGACGTACAGGATAGCCAAACAAATTATTAGCAGATTTTCCTTAAGGGAAATCATCTACAGTACATTCAATGGACGAATTAACCTCAATCATTATTAAAGCAGCTGACAATAGCATTCCCAAAACACCGACCACATACAAGAAATGCCCTGTTCCCTGGTGGAATGATGAATGTAAAGTAGCTGTCAATGATAGGAAAAGAGCTCTCAATTTATTCCGGAGAGAACCAACGGATGTTCATCTTATTGATTATAAAAGAAAGAAGGCGAAAGCACAGTGGGACATAAAAAAGAGTAAGAAGCAATGTTGGGTAGATTTTGTTTCAAGTATTAATAGACACTCTTCCATAACTGACATCTGGAGTAAAGTCAACTTAATAAAACATAAGAAATATCGACCTCCAGTGACAGGACTACAACACAATAGCAAAATTATTACCGACCAACTAACGATATCTAATATTTTCGGAATTCACTTCAGTAACATATCCAGTACCCAAAACTACACTTCATCATTCCTTGAGCACAAAACCCGCACTGAACAGACAAACATACAAGTAATTGACAATCATGAACATCCACTAAATGACCCATTTACTTTAGACGAACTTAAATATTCTTTAAGCAATAAACGCAAGACTTCACCAATATTACTTATGACATGCTTCAAAATCTACCTGAAAATGGCCTTACTGTCTTTCTTGACCTTCTTAACAAGATTTATGAAAGTGGTACCTATCCTCATTCATGGAATGAAGCCATTGTCATTCCAATATTAAAGCCTGGCAAAGATAAAACACAAGCTTCTAGCTATCGCCCAATCTCATTGACCAGCTGTACCTGCAAGATCGTTGAGAAAATTTTGAATAGAAGGCTATTATGGTTCCTTGAAACTCATAACCTCCTAGCTCCCTATCAATGTGGATTTAGACCGGCACATTCTACTATGCACCACATAGCAAGAATTGAAAGCGACATTTTAAATGCTTTCTTAATGAAAAAAAGTGTCTTAGCTGTGTCCTTTGATCTCGAGAAAGCTTATGACAGAGTATGGAGGAGACTCATAATATCGCAGCTGATTAAATGGGGAGTTCAAGGAAAAGTTATTTTATTTCTTAAAAATTACCTTTCTCAGCGAACTTTCAGGGTGAGGATTGGTACTGCTTTATCTGGGATATTCTCTCAGGAGAATGGAGTGCCTCAAGGAGGTGTACTGAGTACAACTTTGTTCAATATAGCTGTAAACTCAGTCATTGCATGTATACCCAAAGAAGTATCTTACTGTCTGTATGTTGATAATTTGCTAATTTACCACACATCCTCCAATATTGATAATCCAAAACACCACATACAGTCAACTATTAATTCATTAGAGCAGTGGTCTTTAAATACAGGCTTTAAATTTTCAGAGGAGAAAACGAAATGCATTATCTTCACCAAAAAAAGAACAATCACTCCACCACATTTACATATTCATAACACTACCATAAAAGACACAAACACTTTACAATTTTTAGGACTCACACTAGACAAAAAATTAACATGGTTACCCCATTTAAAAAGTCTCCTTAACAAATGCAAGAAATCCTTGAAGTTGCTGAGGACACTTAGCAATACGCAGTGGGGAGCTGACAGATTTTTAATGCTTACATTCTATCGTGCCTATACCAGGTCATTGCTGGATTACGGTTGTATTGCTTATTCTTCTGCCAGCTGCAGTACTCTAAAACTTCTTGACACGATTCACTACACAGGACTTAGAATCGCTACAGGGGCTTTCAGATCAAGTCCCACTGATAGCTTATGTGTTGAAGCTGAGGAACCTCCCCTGGAGTATAGAAGGCAAATGCTGAGTTTTAAATTTTTATCCCAGTCAAAGGCATTAGACAAACCATGTGTGAATACATTTTTAAATAACATGTTTTTAAATAAATATTCTCAAACCTGTCCCAAACAGAAACCGCTTTTAATCCGCCTCCTTCAAAATAACAACATTCATCAATTTTATCAAACACCAATGTACCATAACACTACTCTTACACTCCCCCCTTGGAGAGTAAAGAACTATCAGATTGATTTAAAGCTAACACAATATCAAAAATCAAACCCTCTTTCTTCAAAATTTTATCACACATCTTTCAAGGCTGTAACTTCACAAAACCCTAACACTCTATTCATTTTCACAGACGGATCTAAGACAGAACACGGGACGGGCTCAGCCGCCACTATCCAAAACAAAACTTACAAAGTTAAATTACACGACGAATCAAGTACTTATACTGCAGAACTTTCACTTTCAAAATTAGAAAACAGATCACACAAAGTAATTTTATGCACAGACTCTTTAAGTTCTTTACTTTCCTTGGGAAACATCTACTCTAATCACCCACTAATTACAAAAATACTAGAACTATTACACGCACTAAACACTTGCAATTTTAAAATGTTGTGGTTACCCGGACACAAGGACATTAAGCAAATGACTGATATCGACAAACATGCAAAACTAGCAGCACAAATGACTACTACTGACATAACTACACTAACACCAACAGACCTCAACAAGATTGTACAAACAAAAATACTCCAAGACTGGCAAAAACACTGGTTACGTACTGACAACAAACTATTGGAAATAAAACGCAATGTTACTGGATGGACAAAGAAACAGAACGTACATTCAAGAAGAGACCAAGTCGTCCTCACAAGATTACGTATTGGACATACATACCTGACACATTCTTACATAATGAACAGAAAAGACAAGCCTACTTGTACTCATTGCAACACTGGACTAACTATAAAACACTTACTAACAGAATGCAGATTACGAACTTCCTTAAACATTCCACACGACTTGAAGGAACTACTGACTGAGGGTAGCCCACATATTGCCACGATTCTGACATATTTAAAAACAATTGGGCAGTTTGAGAATATTTAATTCCATATTTTAAAATTTGTTAATGTGTGTGAGTGCATGTGTGGGTTTGTGTGTGATGTGTTTAAATTTTTATTGAAATTTATTATTACTGTTTTTATGAATAATTTTGTGTCAAAGTCACCAAGTTTTTCTTTTCACTTATTTATTTAACACCTGTTTTTAGTTCTATGTTGTGTTCGTGTTTCTTGTTCCTTTTGTGTTATTTTGTTTACATGTTTCTTGTTATTTTGTTGTGTTCGTGTTTCTTGTGTTTGTTTGATATTATTTCTTATTACTTTGTTTTGTTATTTTGTTTACTTGTTTTTTGTTTTTGTTTTGTTTTCGCCCCAAGTTTAAGAAGAGCCAAGTCGCCACAGTTGCGGAGCTCTAAATAATAAATAAATAAATAAAATCTATTGAGGTCGTACTCATGACGCGATTTTCGAAATATTTCTGCAAATGTCCATCGATCCTACCCAGGAGATGACGAAAATTAGGTCCGTTCAAAATTAGATATATATATATATATATATATATATATATATATATATATATATATAACTGTTAACGCTCTATCGGTCCCAATTTTTTTGACCGTTTCCAAACTCGATATTTAAACGTTTTATGTAAAAAGACAGATCAAGTTCGTTAATGGCTGAACTTGGACCAGTGGGAGAGGGGTTTAGAGGAGGAGATTTTCGAAATATCTCCGTTACTATGCGTCGGATCAAATAATTTATAGAACCAATCATATTGCAAATTAAATGTACTATAATTATTGTTATACATATTTGTTCTATATCTTGAATATTAACCGAGATATTTGCATTTTTCATTTTTCTGCAATCATTAAACTCCCTCTTCTACTCATGTTACATCAACAATACTCTGTTATGTAATAAACCACATTATTCGAAGCTTAAATACCATAAATTGTTTTCAAGATACCTTTACTGTACCTTATAAATGCATATATGTTATGGTGAGCCCCCCTCTTCTTTAGTTCTTGGACTACTGAAATTTGATTGATTGAGATAAAAATTATTCTGATTCATTATAAATTACAGTACTAGATATAGTAAATAGTTTTTAATAAAATTAAGATGTTATATTCCGATATATTTCAGTAATTGTTTCTCTTTACTGTGAGAAGTTGGCACACCTGTTTGTTTACTTTTCAGGTGCTTCCCGTCTGGAAGTTTATATTTATTCACTTGATGTCGACGGTTCTATTGTGTTACCAGTATGTAGATTTATCTATTGTTAAACATCACGTGGGAAATCTGCTTAGTTTACGCAGCCCCTGCGTGACGGACTTTTATAAGTAGGGCGGTCTTCTGATTCACAATTAGTATTGCTCTTACTCGGCTCCAAATATCTTCCTCAACTTAACCACTCCTACTGGGCATGAGGGTTGTCCTATTAAATTAAATACATATAATGTTTTGCTCCACTTTATTTGACATTATTTCATTTGAAAGTAATTTCAGCATCTACGTTCTAACGGATCGGATCGAAAATTGTCACGGAACATAATTTGTGGTCCTTCTTATGATAAATGGAAGTGACCCTGTACAAATTTGTTGTATCCCTAACAGGTACGGCGAAATAAGAATTTTTGTTTTACTTTTCTTAATCTGATCAAAATGGTACAGAACGATTAGTTACAACAATCGTATGAAATTTCAACAAGGTTAGCCATTTTAGCAGATTTCCCTTAATGGAAATCTGCTATTGAGGTCGTATTCATGACGTGATTTTCGAAATTTTTCTTGAAATGTCCATCGATCCTACCTAGGAGATGACTGAGGTCCGTTCAAAACTGTATATATATATTTGTCTGTTACCTTTTTGTTTAGTCGTTAGAGGGGGGATTTTTGAAAATTCGAAATCTCTCCTTTACTATACGTCGGATCTAAAAATTGTATAGAATCAATCTTATTGCAAATTAAATTTACTATAAATATTGGTATACACATTTATACTCCATCTTGAATATTAACCGAGATATTCGGATTTTTATTAAATGTGGGCGGATAACGGATGAGAGTGAGTTTCCCGCCAAAAGCTAGTTCGGCCGTTTACGTAACTGTTCGGCACTCGTGTGGAGATTTCTTTATTGTATAACTTTACGTGGGAAATCTGCTTAGTTTCCGCCCCTGCGTGACGGACTTTTTTGAGCTATGTGAGATATTTATGGCTCCAGAGACGGTCAAAACAGATAATTCCGTTGAAATATGAAAACCGAAATTTTCCGGTGGTAACATATTTCATTTAATTCCTATAAGGAAGTAAAAACGAAGCGAAGGGAAACAAATAAATTAAAATAGAAGAATTCATGAGTTCCTTGACCTGTACAGGAGGGTTGTCTTATTTTTCGTAGTGCTAGTCAGTTCCCATAAACCCTAGCTGCCAGCCTACTCAACACGCCTCTGCTAATATCTGGTTTTCCATAGGGATCTATTGCCCTCAATTAGAGAACAAAATATCTATAGATACAGATCCCTCCATAGACCGTTGATACAACGACCTCTCCAGTGAGGAAGGGACAGTCACAACGAACATAAGAGGGAAACGAGCACTTCAGAAATGGGTAGCTCCTGATGAAGTGGTATGTAAGCCACGAAACATGAAGGGAGTATGAAGAAAGTTTGCCCGGAAAAATGGTTTTTAATGGTTACCCTTGCCTTGAAACTATGAAGAAGGTTTCATATCTTCATATAATCTTTAATAATATAAAATCATTTTGGTCACCAGAATATTGGAACCTCTGTATCCTGTTTCTTTCGTATACATTTATTGGTTTATTAATAGCCACAGTGCTATATTGAGTACATTTCCTGTTAGAAAAATATGATGTAGACGAAACATACTTCCTTGTAATCTTATTAAATTAAGTAAACAAAATGTTAGGCTGCGTTTCATTTTAAATTATTTCATTTGAAAGTAGTATAAGCATCTCCGTTCCAATGCATCGGATCGAACAATGTCAGAACGTAGTTTATAGGTCTTTTAATGATGATCAAACGTCCTACAGAAAATTTGTTTTTTTTTTTCGACTTCCTCTAAATCCAACCCCACCCCTTCTTTGTCGATTTCGATCAAAAGATGAGGTAAGCAACTAAACTAGACGTTACATCAATCCCAAATGCATTCTATGTCTAGCCGTTTTAGAGTTATTTGACATACATTCGTACGTAAGTCGCCAACACTGAGAGGGCTATAACGAATAATTCTGTTGAAAACTGAAAACACGTAATTTTCCCGAATACAAAACTTCCACCACCCGATGGATATTCTCTACTCTCCGTTCTCAAAAAGACTAATAATCAATCGGTTTCCTTTAGGCAATTAATAAAGTTTTTAAAAGTGAATATTAATTAAAATATGTCCTTCTCTACCTTAAACTCCTGTCAGTTACAGAAAATAGCAAGGACAATCGATTGGTTGACACGCTGATGAAAGGTATTGGTAGGAGTACTAATAACACATCCTAATATTTTCAATTTGACATTTAATGACTCCATTACGTCAGATTCAAAGAACTGTAATTGACTTAGGAATCAAATAAATCATATTGAAACTCTCTACCTCATTATTAATTATCATGTATTCAGTGTTCACAAATTGTAGAGGCAGAGCCAAGTCAATCGGCGCCTTGCTTACGCCACAGAAGTATGGATTGTATTCAGAAATACTGCGAATATAATTATATTTGTTATTATTTATTTGCTGTAGTAAATCAATTCAAAACCTTTTAGCTGATCCAATCTCCAACATGTATAGATAGTAATTCTACTGAAAATGAAACTGAATAAACAGCTTTTCATATAAAGGCATACCTATACAATTAAAGCCCTTACGTTTGCTTGGTTTTCTATTTAAATTATTTTATTTTTTATTTTTCGGACCAAGAACAATGACATCAAAACTGAAAATATTGCCTGTCTCTCCATCTCGTATGTTTATGAAACAACTAACGAAGTTACATCACAGGCTATACGAGAATTCGAATTCTCAACATGGAGCGGTGGTTTACTTTGACATGGAAAATCATATTCCCCAATATCATATTATATATTAGTTTTATCAAGAAACGGAAAGAACAAATTCCGAATTCTAGTCCGAATAGAATTTTTTAGTGTTCCATTAGTGTGTCTATTTAGTACTGTGGAATTGTCTATATTTTATCAAGGAAATTAATATTGTCTATGTGGGTTATTTTATACTTTAATACCACGCCTAGGGATGGGGTTTTTTTACTTGTGAGCCAAAACATATTCGTCGATATCTACGTTAATGGCAAAATACAATCGTTAAATTTTGACGGGAAACTAAATTTATTTAATTCCTCAATATTCGTCCCATACACTAAACAGACTAAAAAAAAAAACTATAATTTGACTGTCATTTGATGACAAAAACAGGTTTATTTAGTGCTTACGCCAATTCAATCTTCATATTTAGACGGGAATCAATTATTGTTTCAATTCATTAACGAACAACGAATATTCTAAATGTAAAGTCTGTTATGCTGTGCTTCACGAGTATAGAAACTGAATGACTACAAGATTACAATTCTAGACTACACGTTTTCTATTCACATTTGTGTTATGTAATGAAAATGAAGGAGTTATTTTGTGCATAGATTAAACCAATCATAGATTCCCACGGGAAACCATGACTATTTCAAGCCACCAACTACAGGTATCAAAGCTAGTTTTTAATAGTTTTAAGTAAAATTATAAAAATCCTTTGAAACAAAATATCTCTTAATTAGCCTTTAATACTACGTTGTTGTTTTCAAAATATCGACAATGGATTCATTTTGTATATAATTACATATCATAAATGAAAAAAATAAATGTATAAAGTTTAATGTTTAAACAAATATATAGGGCTGCCTGAGTGAATCTTATAAAGCTTTGCCAAACTCACAACTATACCAGTCATAGTGCCAGGAATCTGACACTATTACGGTCCTTTCATTGGAGTCGTCAACTATGATCAACCATTTCAGACATTTAGCTTCCGGAAGTACTCCCCCTCGTCATCCGGCCTCTGCGTGGCCCAGTTCGCCTAGTCCCCCAAACGTAATACTACTTATGTAGCCAGTAGGGTTCCATTCATTTAAACCTGACAACACTAGATTTGTTCTGCAGATAAATGCTCCAAGTATTCTTTTCCCCATTAATTTTATAATTATTATCCCTTTATATTCCCCTTTTCGTCGACTCTATTCTCTGGTTTTGAGGAGTTTATTAAAGTGTCATTAGGGATAGAGCAGATGTATAAGCAATAAAAATTCTCACACGAAAATGAATATGATCAAGCCCAGTATCGAGCTAATGGTTGATGTAGTCAGGGCTATGATAACACTGCCACTTGCATATGACAGGAGAGGCAGAATGCGATGCTCGGGGCTGAAGCTGTGAAAAGTGTGTCTGCTGGTGGATGTTTGGCTGAGGTCTCCTAGAGGCTGCAACGTCCCGAGAGGAATATGCGGGTACCTTCGGAAGCTAAAATATGGGAGAGGCTGGCAGATAATGGTGGAAACCGTCAGGAGGCTTATCCCGTCCCTCCACCCGGTAGGAAGCCCTTGTCCGTGGAGGTGCTCGCGGTGGGTCTGTCCAGCACGGAGGTAGTGGATGTCTGGTTGTGGTTAGGCTATTGATGCTTGTGGTCCAAGTATTGCTGATGACATCAAGGACAGACTCGTTAGGGATCTGAAACACGTGGAGAAGGGCTGGCAGGTCATGAATTCGAGTAAGAAGGGGAAGGACAAGGTTGAGATCCAGACGGCTTCTCCTAGAGAGGGTAGCTACTTAAGGATTCTCATTTAAAGGACTGTGGTCTCGAGGCTTCCAGTATTGGCAGACACCTGTCGCAGGTTATAGTTTATGCCGTCCCGAATGGGTTTGACAACTCCAGCATATTGAAAGTAATTAGAGCCCGGTCGGTAAGGGGAGTAGGAGGTAGATATGAGTATAGAGCCTTGATAGAGAGTCACCAAAGGGAGGGGGATCGATCGGTTGCTGTGGGGCTGATGGAGGGATCTGGTGCCTCTGATGTTAGAGCTTGCTAGAGATTGCTGAGGTTGGATGACAGAGAGCAGAGTTATCAGAAGACTCATTGATTTTAATTATGTTTTGTATGATGTATTTGGCTTGCAATTGTTTTTTTTGGGGGGAGGGGTTTGTTAATACTCAAATAAATTGTTATTATATATATATATATATATATATATATATATATATATATATTTATAGTTCAAGGAACAATTCACACCAGGTTGACAGCTAATTAGTATATATTTCTCTACTAGGAACCAGTCTGAATTTTTGATTCACGTCCATTTTCAGATTTCCAGCTTTTGATATTTTGTCAGTGTATTCTGACACAAATGGGTTTGCCTCGCACAATGGCGGCTGTGTACCTGGAAACAAATATACATTATTAGTTTTATAACATAAAATACTATATAGTATTTGTGTCTATCCTGAAAACGCAGAATATGAACTTCTAAGTAATTGGATGCCTTTCGTTTTCTAAAAAACAACGCTTGTTCAAGGGGAAGGAAAGTACAAAATATAAAATTAATTTTTGCTTATTAGAGATACCGAAGCTCTGTAGATGACCTTTTCGTTTACCATAAACGGAGATACAAATTGTGCTCTATAAATGGTTTTGATATAAATATATATATATATATATATATATATGTGTGTGTGTGTGTGTGTGTGTGTGTACTTTTACCACTATAGTGGTCGCAATTTTTGTTTGTTCGTTTCCAAACTAGATACATAAGCGTTTCATGCAGAACTAAAACTCAACTTCGTGAAAACGGACCAATGGGGTGGGGGAGAGTGTTGAGAGGGGATTTTCGAAATTTCCAAATATTTCCGTTATTATATATCGGATCGAAAAATTATGTAGTACTGATGTCATTGAAAATATAATTTTCCATAAATGTTGTTATATATACTTCATTCTTTATCTTGAATATTAACAGAGATATTTGATTTTTTATTTTAATCCGTGAGTAAACCCTCACTCTTACTCATGTCATCTTAGCAATAATCTGTTATTAACGTGTCTCTTTTTTTTTAGGTTAAAATACCAAATATTGTTTTCAATAGATATTTATTAAATAAGATACATGCAAATACGTTTTATGATGACGTCATCGATTAAGAGTATTACGTTCTTTACTCGAAAATGTTTATTTTATCTATATCATACTGGATATTTAACTATTCCATTCAAACTAAAGATCATGGCACAAATTGGGTTTAGGAGAGGTTTCAATCTCAGTTCTATGAGTTACAGGTATGTCAAAAAAGTTGATATAACCACTGTTCCTTGAATTTTAATTTTCCACAATTGTTGTTAAATACATTTTAGCAGATTTCCCTTATGGGAAATCAGCTATTGAGGTCGTACTCATGATGCGAGTTTCGAAAAATTTCTTCAAATGTCCATCGATCCTACCCAGGAGATGACGAAAATGAGGTACGTTCAAAATTATATATCTATACGTATATATATATATATATATATATATATATATATATATATATATATATATATATATATATATATATATATATATATATATATATATATATATTTGTCTGTTAACGCTCTAGCGGTCGCAATTTTTGTTTGATCGTTTCCAAACTCGGAATCGGCTAGAAACTACTGGGTTATTACGCCCTAAATAATGTTTTAGGTTTACATGTTTCTTACTACTACAGTTGTTATTAGGCAGATTTTTCTATTGTAAAACTTCACGTGGGAAATCTACTTAGTTTACGCAGCCCCTGCGTGACGGACTTTTTATTATACCTCTGATGTTGAGTTGTATGGTTTTAGCAGATTTCCCCTAAGGGAAATCAGCTATTGAGGTCGTACTCATGACGCGATTTTCGAAAAATTTCTTCAAATATCCATCGATCCTACCCAGGAGATGACGAAAATTAGGTCCGTTCAAAATTATATATATATATATATATATTTGTCTGTTAACGCTCTACCGGTCGCAATTTTTGTTTGATCGTTACGAAACTCGATATTTAAACGTTTTATGAAAAAAGACAGATCAAGTTTGCTAATGGCTGAAATCGGACCAGTGGGAGGGGGGGGTTTAGAGGGGGGATTTTTGAAAATATGAAATATCTCCGTTACCATACGTCGGATCAAAAACTTGTATAGAATCAATCTTATAGCAAAATAAAAGTACTATTGATATTGTTCTATACATTTATTCTCTATCTTGAATACTAACCGCGATATTTACATTTTTGTTAATTGTGGGCCGATAACGGATGACTAAATTTCCCGCCAAAAGCTAGTTGGCCATTTGCTCTCATATGTAGATTTCTCTATTGTATAACTTCACGTGGGAAATGTGCTTAGTTTACGCAGCCCCTGCGTGACGGACTTTTTATGTTTTCAGCATCAGTATACCTCTACTTACATTCGTTCGATTTTTACTATAAGTAACTGAGTACCCGTAATTTAAAATTCCCTTTTCACATGCTTCTTAAGAAAGAAATAGGAATTAGATGGCGAGATGTGATGGTCAGTGTGTCATACTAGCACGTGGGGCATCTGCCTAGTTTACCAGCCCCTGAGCTACTGATTCTATCACAACGCCGTGCATGAACACAAACTCAATAGCTAATTTATCTTAGAGGAAATCTGTTTAAAAGAAGTCTCCTCACTAAAAATCATTCCTGTGACTATATATCGACACATATGTGGCATTGTAATATGTGGGTTATTTATAACCCCCCCCCTCATTTTGCCTCAATTACAGGCTATGAAGAGTTTGCCTTCTTGTCTAACAACGATCTAGAGTTACCATATTTTGTACATTTATATTCTACCTTGTTTAAAGATGAATTACCGAGAAGAGGGATCTCAAATAAATAAAGGAATAACTAACAGAATTAAAATGCACGAATGTATTCCAAATTTCGTTCTACGCGATTGTGAAAAAACGTCCGTCACACAGAACGTGCGTAAACTAAACAGATTTCCCTCGTGAAGTTTTACAATAGAGAAATCTGCCTAATAATATCAGTAGTAGTAAGAAATCTCTAAACCTATTCACGAGGGACAAACAGCTATGGAAACGGCCGCACTAGCTCTCAGCAGAAAGTCCCGAACATAGCCGACTTCTGCCGACCACACACACAATACAAATGCAAATATCTCGGTTAGTATACAAGATACAGAATAAATGCATAGAACAATATTTATAGTAAATTTAATTTGCAATATGATTGATTCTATTCAATTTTTCGATCCGATGCATAATAACGGAGATATTCCGAATTTTCAAAAATCCCCGCTTCTAAACCCCCCCCATCCCACTGGTCCGATTTCAGCCAATAACGAACTTGATCTTTCTTTTTACATAAAACGATTAAATTTCGAATTTGGTAACGATCAAACAAAAATTGCGACCGCTAGAGCGTTAACAGACAAATATATATATATATATATATATATATATATATATATATATATATATATATATATATATTATATAGATATAGATATACAATTTTGAACGGACCTCATTTTCGTCATCTCCTGGGTAGGATCGATGGACATTTGAAGAAATTTTTGGAAAATCGCGTCATGAGTACGACCTCAATAGCTGATTTCCCTTAAGGGGTCTGCTAACAAACAGAAAAAGGAACAGTGGAATGCAGCAATGACAATATGTAATGATTGACCATTATAAGGCAGAGTTTAAGCCAATTTTATGAAAATGCATTTTTTTTTTTTTTTTTTTTTTGCTAAGAATATATATAAGATGGTATGCAGACAGACGGTCACAATGGCGGGACTATGACAGTCTTCGTCAAAGGAAACGGAGAATAACTAAAGGCTAAAGGGAACGGTCGACAGTAATACGTTTTCTTACAGGAGCTGAAGTCGATTGGTTTAGGAGCTTGAATATCTGCAGGCTGGACTATTATATTCCGAAGTGGGATATAGTTCCGAAACCTCGTGGTGTTACGACTCTTCAGGAGAAGTATTGGGTTCAATGGCGACTCATCAGACTCATGCACTTCAGCTGCAAAAAAAAATAAGGTGAGAAAAATGGGTACAAGTATTTTAAAATTCGCTTGGCTAATATCAAAAAACAACCATTTTTTAAAGAAATTTACCTTTTCCACACCCTTTTGTTTCTTTTTTAGTATACAGCCTTTCTATTACTGCCCTTCCTCCTTCACAGGTATGCTGTATTATAGCATTGTCTAATTCGGTTCTCTGGAAAAGAAAAAAAAGTTAGGGGTTTTGTATCTTTATATTTGCTTCAAATGAATAAAAATAAATTCAAAAACTCCCTCCGTTTTATAAGAAGATATACACATGATGCGTTATAGACACTCGTGGCATTGGTTCCTGAACTCAACGCCAATTGCCTTTTGCTTTTCCAAATCCAGAAAGCGTCCCTTCAAACCTCTCGCGCCACCTACTGTTTTAAGGAACGTCATTTCAAGATATTTCGTTTCAAGAAAAATAAAGACTATTAGTGTTCCAGTTTGTATCTCTGTGAACTAGTTTTTATTTATTACAGCCCACTTTGTGCTACTATGGCTAATAGGGGCGGGTTAGTTACAGGCTATCACCCATTTCTAGGCAAGGTGGAGCTGAGGATTTTATTTAATGGGTTCGTCATTAAAAAATTCCTATTGCCCAGGCGGAACCAAAGTCGTATATGTAAGTTTAACCTTCTTTTGAAAAGAGTCTAACTTGAGCCCCTCCCTGCGATATATATGCCATATTTCCTAAACGAACTATCTTACCTTATACCTCATTTCATTAGTGGCCTATTATCACCTTTTTACTTGAATTCCCCTAAGGGAATTCACCTTTCCTTCAGGTGAAATCGAAAATAAGGTCCGTTTATAACTATACATATATATAGTCAAGGTACCCGGCTTTGCTCGGGAAATCATTTGAGGCTGAAAGATGGTAATTTTTTTTGGCAAGGCTTCAACGTGTCAACAACAAAACTTCCCGGCTGGGCGTATGGTTTTCCCGTGAGGGTCAGGTAGGGAAATTTTAGTTTTGAAGAATACTTGAATCTCCCTCCACTGTTTGATAATTCAAATCATAATCATGGATAGCATTTATTATAAATAAATATCATTTATAATGTACATATTTTCTGTCAAAAACCAATCCCAGTATACATTTTGGAACTTAGTTATATACATAATAGTAAATATGAGTTTTCGCAGGAAATAAATTAACACAATTAATTGTGTTTGCCTCCCGACAGCTTCCGCTCCTGCTTGAGAGCTATCAACTTTCCTTTACTTAAATTATTTATCCAAAAATGAAAAATTCGAATTTTCTAGTAATTCGGACCTAATTCCGTGATCAGACATGTCACTGAATTGTTAGAAACCATGGGGATAAAAGGAGAAAGGATAAGCATAAGTTTCTCCTTGCCTTCTGCAAAATTTGCTCAACAGCAAATGCATTAGAGATGATTCTCTGCTGGAAAAAAGAATTTTTCACAAGGAGCAAAAACATACTGCACAGAATGTACAGGCTTTCTATTATTTTATAGAAACATTTTAAGAAGGTAGTTTTGGTACCTGTTGTGAGATAGTGACCATAGAGTCCCTGTATGCTTCTTGTTTGGCCTGGAGATGCTTAGTTCTCTTGAAATGCGGGCTCCAGTTGTGCATTCCGCACGTACACAGAGACAGGTCCATGACAGAAGATGGGGCAGGTTCATCTCCGACATTTGCAGACACATTGCTTTTTCTGAACAACATAATTAAATAGTCATATTTCTAATATAATAAAAAAAAAATCAATCAAAATTATAAAAACTGTAGCTTTTTTTGCGTATTTCAAGCGAATTACAGCAAATTATTAAAATATGATTATGAAATTTTAAAAATGATTCATGATCACACTTTGAGATTCTTCTTCATAATTCCTGCAGAACGGAGGTTGAAATTATTGCGTATAACAAACTAAAATCACCACCACAAAGACAATTTATTACATCCTTCATTAAATGTTTTCGAGGAATATTGGTCCAAATCAGGATCCCAATTAATCTTTAAAGATGCGGTGACTTACTTGGGAGGGGCTCTGGGCTCAGGAATGGTTATAACACCGCACATCACGGCGTTACAACCCAAGGATAAACGACGTCATAAACATTCTGGCCTTACTTGCGAAAAACACGTAGGGAATCACATTCCATGAATCACAGCAGATCTTTAACGCATGCGCATTGGCTGTGATCAATTATGGAGCTCCTACCTGGGGGGTGCTGGCGAAAAAAGGACACATGGCTCTGCTCTTTAGACTACAAAGGACCTTAAACCTGAGAACCACGAAAGCTTACAGAACAATCTCAAGCGACGTACTGAACGTAATAGCAGAAACTTCACCCATTGATCTTCTATTCTTGGCCAATGTGGTTATATGGACAGCTATAAAAGGATGGGGGCTGCCGACTTTTGCAACCGAGGCACTCCGAACGCTAGTACAGGAGATTCAGAGCAGTATCAGTGGTTCCCATGACCTTAAAAGAAGCACTCCATGAATTAAGAGAATGGGAGAAAAGATGTCAGGAGCCGTTAACAGAAACAGGAGCCTACGACAAAAAATTCTTCCCAACAATAAAGGCAAGGCTGATAGAGCATGGCTGAACCCAGGATACCTCCTCACACAGTTTTTCTCAGGGCACGGTGATATCAACCATTACCTCCGTTGGTTCAAGAGGAGTGAATCTCCACACTGCGTATGCGGCAACTCGAGTGAAACTGCAGAACAAGTGCTGATGGAGTGCACCTTAAATGACGGAGCAAGAAGTAGGATGTTCAGGGACTCATTTAATTACAAACCAGGCATAGAGGAGCTCGTTAAAGATGAAGCTAGTCTCCAGGCATTCGATGAATTCATTAAAAAATGGGAGAAAAATAAATAAATAATCAAATAAACAAACCAAGCACCCTATCCGATTCCAGACCAAATATGGCAATACTGCAGCTTGCAACAGACACCATTAAAAAAAATGGTCCATATCAGTGAAACCCCCGGAACCTTACTATCAGCATTCTATGGTCTAGACCTCTGTTAATTAATTAATTAAGCTTCTAGGAGCTTCGCCTGTAGCCTCCGAATATATTCTGTATGTGGTGGTGACCTCAGTTGAGTTGTAACATCCGATTTTGGGATTTAATTAACCTTCTTACTTAAAAGATTTTGGTGCAATATACGGCCAGATATTATCTCCTTTGAAAACCGTCTTGTAAGGATTTTCACGAGCCATTTTCCTAATGTTAATATATTTTAAATAGTTTATTGTACTTTTTTTTCATAATTTTCATTTGAAATAATCAAAATTTATAGGTTACTTATTAAGCATATCTGTTTCCATGGTACTGTTTTCGAGTATGTTTTATGAATTACAATTTGTGATATGAGAATTATATTTAATGATAATTATTATTTATTAGCGCCCACTTTGTACAACTTAGGCTAATCGGGACGGGTTATCTACAGGTTACCACCCTTTTCTATCCAGGGTGAGACTAAGGATTGTATTTAATGAATTCCGCCACTAAATAAATTCTTATTGCCTATGGCGGGAATGAGAAAAAGACAACAAATCTGCTGGGACATGAAACCGAACCTGCTGACTGGGTAGCTGACAACTAAACATACCGTAAACTAATAAGACAGCTCATTCAGCCTATTTTTCTTTTGTACACAAACTCACTATATATTATAATAATGTTGAACCGGAATAGTCAAATATAAAAACAATAAATATATAAAAACTACCAAAAATCTGTACTAGTTAAACATTTACGCTGTTGCCTTATTATTTCATCCTTCAGGCTCACTGTCCTTCCACATCTTCCCCAATAACAAAGTTCATTTTTAGCAGATACCCCCTTAAGGAAAATCAGCTATTGCAGTCGTACTAATGATGCGATTTTAGGAAAATGCCTTCAAACGTCCATCGATCCTACCCAGATGACGAAAATGAGGTCCATTCAAAATTACATATATATACGAGGGTCGATTACAAAGTTTTGCAACTAAGCAATAAAGAAAATAGACACAATTCCAAAAAGATTTTTCAACATAATACGCCCTAACATCAATATTTCATACACATACATCATACTTATTCCACTTGTCCTTCAACATACTTATTCTACAGGGAAATAAAACATTCTTCTTGGTCTTGAAGCTATTCTTATGTCGCTGATTTCAGGGAATCCAGATAATCAAATCTTGTCCCTCTTAAGAATTTCTTTAAATTTGGGAACAAGAAGAAATCACTGGGAGCTAGATCTGGGCTGTAGGGTGGGTGGTCGAGCTGTTCAAAGCCACACTCACGAATGACAGCCTCTGCAATGCGATATTTGAGGACGAGCGCTTTATCATTCGCCAAGAGGACACCTCTTTGTCACCATTCCCCGACGTTTTTCCACGATGGCCTTTGACAGTTTTCTAACGACCTTAGCATAATACTGACCTGTTATTGTAGAGCCGAGATCGAGGTATTCAATTAACAGAATACCCAATGCATACCAAAAAGTTCCATCACTTTCCTCGCTGAACGCTGTGATTTGAATTTTTTTGGAGGGGGCTAGTCTGAATGTCTCTACTGCATCAACTGCTGCTTTGTCTCAGGATCCCACTGGTCTCATTACCTGTAACTAACTGGGCCATGGAATCCTGGTTAAAGAGGTCTAACAGCATTTGAACACTTGAATCACCTAGTGACAGTAGAAAATGAGGGGAAATCACGACCAAATACATTCACCATTCTCAAGCATTTCTTTTGCAGAAATTTAATGACGCTTTCCTAAATATGGGCATGTTTACTCTTGATAGATAAGCTATTAGGAACAAAAGAAGGATTAACGGTTTAAGAATTATTTATACCTTAGTTGCAAAACGTTTTGATCGCCATCGTGTATATGCATATATATTCGCCTATTAATGCTGGTCGCAATTTTTGTTTGATCGTTACCAAACTCGACATTTAATCGTTTTATGTAAAAAGAGCTTTCAGCAAACCTCCACTTCTACTCTTGTTACATAAACATTACTCTGTTATATAATAAACCACATTATTCGAAGCTTAAATGCCATATATTGTTTTCAAGAGACCTTTGTATATGATACATGCAAATACGTGCTGGTTCAGGGGAAACCCCCATCTTATGTTCTTGGACTACTAAAATTTGATTCAGATAAAAGTTATTCTGATTCATTATAAATTTCAGTACTAGATATAGTAAATAGTTTTCAATAAAACTAATGCGTTATATTCTGATACATTTCAGTAATTGTTTTTCTTTCCGGTGTGAGTCTGGCAGATTTGTTTGTTTATATTTCAACCGCTTCCTGTCGGCAGGGTATTGAAATTGACTGAAACATTTCTTATTTCCATTTGTATTAATTCACTTAATATTCACGGTTGTGTTACCAGTATGTAGATTTATCAATTGTTAAACTTCACGAGCAAAATATGCTTAGTTTACGCAACCCCTACGTGACTGACATATTTATAATTCGTATGTTGCTGGATGTGGAAGTGCAGACATATTTATTTCAAATGATACATAAGTCAAATAATACAAAACTTTAGGGTCTGAGAGAAAGCTTCAAACTAGAGGAGTTGAATCTCACATTTTCTATGGCATAACAAAACTAAAGTAAAACAAATAGGGATAATGAATGTTAAAGTAAAAGAGAACAGTAATTTATATTATTTATTTGTACTTATATCAGATCTGAACAGTGATTAGATCTACAAATTATTTGTATTTTATAAACAAATGGAGACTTCAGATAATAGGAGGATTACAGTAAGTGAACATATATACAAACAAAAATTATGTTTAAAAAACATTGGAAGTAATTGGATTAAAAAAATAACATACAGTAAAAAATATAGGATATACAAATATTTTTACATTTTATATCAGACAATAGGAGAACACTTAAATATGTAAAAACAGAGTAACTGGGCAGTGGTCACTGCCAAATACTTGGTTGCGAATAACATTGTCACAAACATTTGGCATTAGTCTTTCAGATAAAACAAAATAATCCAATCGCCTGAAAAAAAAATAAAAAATAACCATCAGTTCAGATAATTAAAATAAGGAAAAATACATTTTTATTTATTTATTTATTAACGTCCACTTTATGCAACTATGGCTAATCGGGACGAGTTATCTACAGGAATCACCCTTTTCTAGCCAGGGTGGGACTAAGGATTTTATTTAATGAGTTTGCCACTCATTTTTAATACATTTATTATTATTATTATTATTTATTAACGTCCACTTTTTGCAACTGGGGCTAATTGGGACGGGTTATCTACAGGTTACCACCCTTTTCTAGCCAGGGTGGGATTTTAGGATGTTATTTAATGAATTTCGTCACTAAATAATTTGCTTTGCCCAGGCGAGAATTGAACTCACCACTCTAGGATTGCCATGTGAGATAAAGGTCAACGCTTTTACTCGCATGGCTAACCTGAGCCCCTTAATACATTTAAAAAAAATATGTAGGATATAAACTTTACTTATAATATTTTCATTTATTCTTAGACTTTCTGCCCTGCTTATACTAAAAGCACTGAATGTACTGTACCTTGATTTTTAAACCTGTTTATCTGTCAGGAATGGCAGTAGTTGGATAAGAAAAGCAAATGGGCTTTTGATTTAGCCTCCAAGAGTGTAGAAGGTAATTAAGTCCTATACTGGTAGGTATAAATGTTTACTGTTCTGAAAGGGTTAAAAATATAAATTTCCTTACATCCGTGTTTAAGAAACCCTTTTTTTTAGGGAGAAGTGATTGCAGTAAGTGCAAATGACAGAATTAGGAGGGGGTGGGGAGACAGGTATTAATTACCATTAGTAACCTCTAATCCTCAATACAGTTCCTCCAAATAGCATGAATACATAAAAGGACTTTTACTTTCTAAAGTGGTACAAAAGTTTCTATAATATTTAATTTACTAAAACATTAGATTAAATGAAAAAAGTCCTTAATGTTCATTTTCCACATGGTAGATTGACTCCTAAATGACATCTAAAACTCAGTCCATGTTTCGCCCTTAATAAAGGCATGACCAAAACAATGCAGACAGTGCTTATACTTAGAACGAGATGTTTCATAATATATTAGCTTATTGTTAAAATCAGATAAATGGGAATGGGTGTTCAATAAAGGCTGAAAACTAAAAAAAAAATAAACTCGTAATATTTGGGTTAAATGAAAAGTATAGAATAAAAAATTAAGGAAATAATTTCTATAATAAGTTTTATTTATATTTCTTGATGATCTCATAATAACAAAAGTTGTTTGTTATGGTTAATGGTATTGGATTTTTTCATAACTCTAAACCTCTAACTTTCAGCCATTAAAGAACATATCCTTTAGTTTTTCCTCTCCTTGTCTAAATTCTCATTTACAACATGTCAGAGGGGCAAGACTGGAGGGTAGATTAAAGTTGTAGTCTGCTGACTCATACTGGCTAATAGTCTATCAGTAGTCAGTTAATGCAGGCTACAGGGAACGGAGTGATGGCTATCTAACAACTCTGGCATAGAATGGAATTTTGACTGCTCATGGCTTATTGGCGTGAATGGAATTTTAGATTGGTTACTGCTCTAGCGGTCGCAATTATTGTTTAATCGTTACCAAACTCGATATTTAGCCGTTTTATGTAAAAAGAAAGATTATTTTTGTTAACACCTGAAATCGGACCAGGGGGAGGGGAGAGTTATGTGGAGAAAATTTCGAAAATTCTAAATATCCCTGTTACTACACGTCGATTGAAAAATTATATAGAAACAATCTTATTGCAAATTAAATTTACTATAAATATTGCTATTACAATTATTCTCTAGCTTGAATATTAACCGAGATATTTGCATTTTTCAGTTTTGAGACTTCAGCAAACCGCCACTTCTACTCATGTCATATTCACAATAAGCTGTTATATCAAGAACCCCTTGATTACAAGATTAAATACCAAATATAGTTTTCATTGAACTTTTACTTTGAGAGATATATACAAATACGTTCTGTGGATCCCCCCCCCTTCTTTTGTTCTTGGATTACTAAAATTTGAGTGATTGAGATAAAACTGGTTGGGATCAATTCCAAACTACAGCACTCGCAAAAGTAAATTGTTTTCAGTAAAATTAATATGTTATACTCAGATATATTTCATTAATTGTTTGTCTTTCCGGCCTAAATATCTATTCAGCGCTACGAGGCTGGCTGGCCTGTTTGTTTAGAATTCAGCCGCTTTTTGTTGTAGAGATTATTAACTTGCATTGTAAATTGACTGAAAGATATCTCATCTCTCAGGAAAGCAAAAGAGAAAAATTATGATTACCATCCAGTGTTCCTAGCTCTGGCATTTCCAAAGAAAGACCAGAAAGTGTAAGCGCCTTTCATGTCAGGATACATATGCCGGAAAGAATCCACAAATCCTTCCTTTAATAGAGCACTAAAACCATCTCGCTCTTCTTGAGTAAATCCAGCGTGTTTGGTATTTGTAGCTGGATTCGCAAGATCTATTGGATTGTGCGCAACATTTAAGTCTCCACAAAGTATGACAGGCTTCTTAGCATCAAGCTCTTTTAAATAGTTTTTGAAATCTGTATCCCATTTAAGCCTTTTTGGTAGCGTTTTCAACCCTTGGCCTGCATTTGGAACATCTATAATCCAACAACAAATTTTATTTAATTCCATATGATCAAAGAAAATAAAAAAGTAAATAAATGAGCAACTATTAACGCACATGTAGAGACAAGGTAAAATTTTTCATATTCAGCAGTAATAACCCTTCCTTCATTGTCATGTTCCTTTATGCCTAAGCCAATTTTAACACTTAGTGGCTTTTCTTTCGAGTATATTGCTACTCCAGCATATCCATCCTTCACACCTTAAACCAATCAATAATAAAAAAAAAATTACATCGCTTACAAAGAACATTAATGTTAATATATAATTATTTTAAACAATGAATACATTATGTAAAAATGCAAATACTTAAATGCATCTGATGTAACTTTTTTTAACACAGAAATGTTCATATAAATGAAAATTAGTAACTTAGCACAGCAATCTGCCATTTTTTAAAAAAATACTTTAAATATGAATAGACATTTAAAATTTAAAAAAAGAGCACTAAAAAAACAAGTAGTTTAAGCCAAGCAAAGCTGTAGTCAATTAAAGCAAACATCAACAATGAAGATCATTCTAATCACATGATACAGTTCACGTTTAAGATTCTACCTCCTTCCAGTTTACCTCTTAACAGTTTTTTTTTTCTTTTGTTGTAAATTTACTAATATTTTTCATATACTTTTTGTTTTATAATGAATTGGCATTGAAGTGGTCACCTTTAATAAATAAGAAATCAATAAATAAAAATATGAACAATAATAACAAGAAAATTGGAAGTAGCTTCAATACAAAGCCATTTAGCTATTAAATAACACTCAATATTATGATTCAAGCTTCATAATAAAATATCTACACATGGACCAATATGTATTCCGTGAATCTAGTATTATCGAACATCATATTCATAATAATTCTAAATTTGGAAAGTCACTAGCAATGAAAATGTTATTGGACTTACTATTTGCCCAATAATAATGATAGCCAGGAACTTTGGCTTCTGGTGGAACCTTTGGCTCGGGGCATTTAGTTTCCTGTAGACACAGAATGTCTGCATCTTCCTTCTTAATATATTCAACTCCATCTTTCTACAAAAATAAAAACATGATAAATTTAATTACATATAAAATAAACAAAAATTATGTAGTTAATAATTGAAGTTGTATTGTTATTTTATGAATGATAGTATTTATGCTGGTCACAGAAATCTTAGTTTTTCAGTTGCATGTTTCCAGAATTTAGTACTATCAAATATGTAAAATAAATTACTGTAGAAAATCTTGCATAAATATTATAATTTGAAATCGCTATCTATTGTTGTATTATTAAGGTTCTAGTAATACTATCATTGTACTTGTCACATTTTACTTCCTTGCACGAGCTGAAATAATCATGAAAAAGTTAGGTTTTCAGATTTCAATGGAATTATCTGTTTAACCTTCCCTATATATATATATATATATATATATATTTTGATTAGGCTCAGAGAGATTTCTGTACATATGTATCAGAACTCTGAGACAACTAGACATAGAATTAAAAACTAGTTTGTGCACCTCCCCTTTTGAATACAGAGGGGGGGGGGGTACAGAGGAGTAAATATGCAAATCTATGCCTATTGCCAATACACAAGATTTAGGACATGATTGTTTTTGGCTATTATAAAAATCTGATGAGTGCAGCCCATGAGTTCCTTGTACTCTTATTAAATGAAAATGCAAAATGTTTTGCTCATAATATACAGAAAATATACAGTTCATTTAAAATTATTTCATTAGTGCAATATCTCTGTTCCAATGCATCCGATCAAGAATTGCCATAGAACTTAATTTATAGATATTTACATAGTGTAAACAAAGAAGATTCTAAATAAATCTTTTGTATCTATCATCAGTATGGAGAATTCTGCAATCTTTCATTTCACCCTTTTCTGACCTCTCTCCTCGCCCCTCCCCTTAGACTATTTCAGTCAAAAGGAGCATAACTAGAAAATGCAACAGTCCTAAATATGAAGTTTTATATTGAAGACTATTAATTGTATATCACATATTCTAAGGCATATAATTTTGTTATTTATGCAATAGGTACAAACATCCAATTTATTGGAACAGATATATTGTATTCCACTTATAACTGAAATAATTTTGAATGAAATGCAGGAAACCATTTTGCATATTTAATCTAATGACAGTACAGGTAATAAAAATTCTTTCCTCTTCAACAATGATAAAAACGAGTAATATCGGATTAGATACTTTATTTACTAGCAGTTTAGCCTAAACAGTAATATTTTAAGCAAAATGTGGTAATAAAGTGGTCTTATCTCAAATTTTATATAATTAAACAAAATAAATGAACTAAACTATTTTGTTCTGCTATGCTGACGAATCCACTTTGTGCTGATATGGCTAATTAGGATGGGTTATTTACAGGTTACCACCCTTTTCTAGCTAGGATGGGACTAATTTTATTTTATGAGTTAGTAACTAATTATTTTCTTTGTAAATTCGAAAACTCCCTGACTCTCCTATAAACACCTGCCCACGTAGAAATCATGCCTACCACTCTAGATGCGTACAATAAAATAACAAAATGATTTTAATGATGTACTTAATTATCTATGATAATAGTAAAGGATGGAGAAAGGTAAAATTCAGTCACCCATATCTGAGCCAATACACACATTAATCATTCAAAAATGTATACTACTAAATTGTTAAAAACAGATTTTCTATCTATTAAAAGTAGGGCTTAATTACAATAGTATTTAAGTTAGTATTTAAGTTTGCCCCCTCTCCTTCCTTACAAAATCCTGTGGAATGAGCTATTCATAACAATCAGGAATTATAATGCACAAATGTGCACCAAATTTCATGAATTTATGACTACCAGGGAAAGTATAAAAGTTCTTGTAATAAGTATGTCTGCACTATAGACTATACAAAAGTCACTTCAAACACAATTCTTAATTATTTTTCTTTTAAGTTGAATGAATACACACACTACATATAATTACGTTGTAAGTACTTATATATAAATAAACTAGTCCAAATGAAAATAATTTCAGTTCTACAGTCTTATATGAAATCAAGAATAATATACCTTTATCCAAGCCCGAAGTCCAGCAACATTCCACGTTGATATTTTGAGGTTCCATTTTTTGCCATCAGGAGTCTCTTTATCACAATCAAAATTAAGATCTTTTAGGTCTGGTTTAACTAGCTCTGCCTTAGTCTTTTTACTAGGAGCTCCATCATCGTCAGCCCCTCTTTTTGTACCTCGCTTTTTCACTTCCTTTTCAGGTTTTTTAGTCGTTTTCTTTTTGATAGGCTTCTTTTCCTCTGGCTCACTTTCACTGGCACTTTCACTAAGTGAATGTTCTATTTCTTCTTCTACCTTTTCCTTCAACAAACAAAAAAGGTTCAAACTAAGAAGTATTTTGGTTCTAAGAAATCTGCCATTGTAAGTAATGAGTTAACAGTATCAAGTGAAGATATGAGTACTTTAATTGAACCTAGAGATGTATAAATAATGTATGATAATGCAGTGTAGATGTATGTAGTGATTTGAAGGGAAGGTGGGGGGGGGCAGAGACAGGGGGGGGGAGAGGGTCATGTTCTAAACTTGACTTGTACAAAGAGAATCAGGCTTGTGTCCCAGAATAAAGTATTTTAGCTATTTCATCAAGAGGCTTTGGAATTAAATATTCCAGGGTTTTTACGGGTCCCTCATTTTTATTTATTTCAAATAAGAAAATGTTAAAACTTTGGTCAATCTGAACAAGTCAAATTATTTGATATAAAATTTAGCTTAATCATTAAAAAAACCTAGATTGCAAAAAATAATTATTTTTTTAAATTTATTTATTTAAATTAAATTAAATTATTTATTAACGTCCACTTTTTGCAACTAAGGCTAATTGGGACGGGTTATCTACAGGTGACCACCCTTTTCTAGCCATGGTGGGATTAAGGATTTCATTTAATGAATTTCGTCACTAAATAAATTCCCTTGCCCAGGTGGGAATCAAACTCGCCACTCTAGGTTTACCATGTGAGATCAAGGTCAAAGCTTTAACTCACATGGCCAACCTGAGCCCCATTTATTTATTTAATATATAATACAATTATATGGTAAAAGAGAAAGTGATTCTATTTTGGCTCAGGTTGGCCATGTGAGTTAAAGCATTGACCTTCACATGGTAAACCTAGAGTGGCGAGTTCGATTCCCGCCTGGGCAAGGCAATTTATTTAGTCACGAAATTCATTAAATGAAATCCTTAATCCCACCATGGCTAGAAAAGGGTGGTCACCTGTAGATAACCTGTCCCAATTAGCCTTAGTTGCAAAAAGTTTACGTAAGTAAATAATAAATAATATTTTGATAGGGCGTTTGTTTAATATTTATTTATTTAACAAACGCCATATCAAAATAGAATCACTTTCTCTTTTACCATATAATTTTATTATATATTAAAATGGGTAAGTAGTTGGAAGCTCTTACCCATTGGTTTTACCTAGAGCATATGAAATTTTGAAAACCAAAAACCTTCTAATTTCATTACACCATTTTAAAGAATTTGTTTTATAGCTTTTAGTAGTATAATGGGTTAAGGTATTATCATGATAGATGATATAAGTATGAGTCAATGGTTTCAATAGAATTCAATTTTTTTTTTTAATTGATATTTGAAATTAATAGCTTTAAATCCTACTTTTTTTTTTTTTTTTTTTTTAATTCACAATTTAATTCTCAAAACAAATTATGAAATACAATAAGACTAATTTTGAAAGGAAGCATGGCAACAGAAACCTTAAAAAGGTTGTAAATAGAAACCATAAATAAGGTTGTCCTACATGAGATTCATATTTGTTTACATACACTCAACAAACTAATTGTCATAATAAGAAGAAATTTGATAACTGCCCTTAGACCTATTCGTATAATAATCACTCAAAGACTCATCGATATCTGCCAACTTTGGGTGTATGTCCCTGGAAGATATGGCATGGAATCATAGCACACCTAATTTAAATTTACTTCCATTTCATGCTACTAAGGCTAAGTAGCAGGAAGTATTATTTAATGGTTACCATCCCACCCATGAAGGGAAGTACCCCCTGTGAAGGATTAGCAATTGTTTGAGGTCACCATTAAATAATTTCTGTACAAGTTTTTTGACACACACATTATCAAAGTGGATAACACAATTGTTTAAATCCTGGGTATTATATTGAGAAATTTTGTTTAACAAAATGATGACATACATACATTCATTAAAAATTTTCTTCATTTCTAAGTATATAGTTAAAAGTGAGACCCCAGATGAAGAGACCAAATGCACTATTAGGAAAACCTTAATAATGGAAAAAAAAAAAAAAGGACATGTGTACAAATTCAGGAAAGTACATGCTTAAAAGCTTAGTATTAAACATAATTGGTTTCTTTAAACTTACTAATAAACAAAATTTAATACATATAAGAAGAAAATTCATATCAACACAAACAGCCATATCACAAAACAAAAACAACTGCAAATCTACTTACTTTCTTCTTATTCTTGGGTGGCATATTAAACGTTTGATCACAAAAGAAACGGGCAGAGGAAGGCAAGAGAGATCTATTTAGTTTCACCAAAGGAACAGTAAACAATGAATTTTGCCGGGAACAATGTTTACAAAACGCAGCCAGGAAACGCGCGAAAACAGCCATTAAAGGTTTCGTCGTTGTTATCAAAGACATAGAACATAGAGGTATACAGCGATTCGAATATCGAAGCGAGGATTTGGTCTTGCCGAAATTCTTTTTCTCATTCTTTCCCGGCTTTTTTTACTGCCTCTACCAATAAATGAAGAGTCCGTCACGCAAGGGCTGCGTTAAAGAAGCAGATTTCCCACGTGCGTCACGTATTTACTTTTCTCAAAACGTAAAAGTTCAATGGGAACATTATTTTTTTTTTTTTGAAGCCCAGTAATCTTCACGCATAAACGGCTGAACCGAATTTTATGAAACTTGGTATGTATATTACTACTAGCCCCCAAATTAGACTTTAGGCCATATTAATATTCTCTAAGACAAACAGGAGTGGGGGTTATAAGGAAGGCCTGAAATTAAAAATAGCGATATTTCGTTTCCTATTGCTTTTTCAGCAAACATGCTCATAACAAAAGTTGTTTATTATGTAACTTAGAGTAACTTTTGTTATATGCACTTTTGCCGTATACGGAAGTATAAATGCGTTATACGCTAAAAACTATAGCGGGGAGTCCACAATTTTATTTGGCACAAAAGACTCAACCGAACTAAACCAAACTCGGTATGTGAATTAGTACTAACGCCTTCCTTATAATAAGCCATACTAACATTTCTTGGGACGCGCAGGAGTGGGGGTTATAAGGGAGGCCAGAAATTAAAAATAACGATATTTCATTTCCTATTGCTTTTACAGCAAATATGCACATAACAAAAGGTGTTTATTTTTGTTATTTAGAGTAACTTTTGTTATATGCACTTTTGCCGTATACGAAGTATAAATGCGTTATACGCTAAAAAACTAAAGCGGGAGTCAACAATATTATTTGGCGCAAAAGACTCAACCGAACTAAACCAAACTCGGTATGTGAATTAGCACTAAAGCCTTCCTTATAATAAGCCATACTAACATTTCTAGGGACGCGCAGGAGTGGGGGTTATAAGTGAGGCCAGAAATTAAAAATAACGATATTTCGTTTCCTATTGCTTTTACAGCAAATATGCACATAACAAAAGGTGTTTATTGTGTTATTTAGAGTAACTTTTGTTATATGCACTTTTGCCGTATACGGAAGTAAAAAGGCGTTATAACGCTAAAAATTATAGCGGAGTCAACAATTTTATTTGGCACACAAAAGACTCAACTGAACTAAATAAAACACTCAGTATGTGTATTAGCACTAACACCTTCCTTATAATAAGCCATACTAACATTTCTTGGGACGCGCAGGAGGGGGGGTTTTAAGGGAGGCCTGAAATTAATAATAGTGATCTCCTATTGCGGTTTCGGCAAAGATGCACATAACAAAAGTTGTTTATTTTGTTATTTAGAGAAATTTGCTCAACACTTCTTTTCAATATGAACTACCAGGTACCTCACCTGAAAAAAATAATTCAAATAAATATCAATATTTTCTCCTTAATAATTCAAGTCTATGCATAATGCACAGGAAACGGGAAATATGGCAATATGCAGGACAGTGATGTCTTACATAAAAAATTAATTTGATTATTAACAAATCCCCAGAAACGACGGGTGTTACCCCTAAACACTGGGATGGGTAAATGTCAAAATATTGTGCAAAGTAAAGCCTTGCCAAAAATATACCATCACCATTCAGCCTCAAATGAGTTCCCGAGCGAAGCCGGGTATTTGAGCTAGTACTTATATATTTTCAGGGGTTCTTACCGTTCTGGGTCTTCAAATTGCTGAAGGAGTTGCTGTTGAACCAGTGTTCTCTAATGCTCTCGCCCAACGTCTAATTGCATTACCTCCAGGGACGTCACCCCCAACAAGAATATTGAAGTGCAGTCTGAAGGCCCTCTGAGTGGCGATAACAGAACTGCCATTTTCAAAAAACGTCTTCACAGCGAATCCACGATGCTCTCCCTTACTATAATAATATGAAATGTTCAAAACATGAAAACAGTAATGCCTAATATTATACAAAGAAATTAAAGTTAATAACACTGAACTAACCGAACAATGAACTAAGATACCAGTTACTAGAATATAACTTAGTAAACTATTTTCAACATCAACTAGTCCATTCAGGTACAAGATTTTTAAAGTCTATCATTGGCATGTAGTACTTCTTGATCTAAAAAGATGCATATATTTCGAGTCACAGGGATGCCTCGGTTCCAGTTAGATCCTTGTGAAAAGAATGGCACTGATGGAGCCTATGCATTGAAGTCCCATGAATAAATAACTGTGACAGAAACATGTAATATCATTACTAATGGACCATGGAAAATAAATTCCTATAGTGCTCTATAGGATACACTACAAGAAAATAATTCTTTTTCTTACCTTTTTAAAAGCTGTCGTTGGCTTGTAGTCTTCTTCTGTATTAGCTGAAAAATCACTTTTCTTCTTATTCGAAGAAATCTCATTAATGTGACACAGGGCACGTTTACATATTTTCACTCCTACATTGTCTAGATGTTTACTTTTTGAGTCAGAAGTAGATGTTTTTTTTACTTAAGGACGACACTGGTAAATTCCGATGGGGCACAGCTTCTTCTTTAAATTTTAATCTGTTAGGAACATAGGCTAACAATTCTGCTTGTAAATTCCTTTCATAATCACTGTCACTGAATTGTTCTGAACAAACCCGTGAAATATCAGGATTAATGTTCAAATATCCTCGTCTGCACAGGGCTGCTCACTGTTTCTTAATCTGGGGTTTTCGGGAACCAGTGAAAAGATACAGACTTCCCTATTTCCTAGGATTGTTGGAACATGTTGCTACAGGACAATCACTCGGCATTTTGAAAACAATTAAGTTCTAACACTAAAAAATAAAACAATTCACAAAAAGTCAGCGATGCTCACGATGTAAACAAAGCTAAAAGTGGTATTTCAGTACGTCATGCGCCAAAGTCGCAAAAAAGTTACGATCTGCGCACCTACCGAATGACACCCACCTGCTGAAAACTAGACCATCCCACGCCTTTAGCGAGGCCCAGCCCACCTTCCTCCCACCACCACAAGCTGAGCGCCAGCCAGACAAAACCGGTTCATATCTTTTGCCCCACCCTGTACAATGGTCAGTCAGGAGAGGCCTATCAAGCCTTGGAGGTTAAGATAGTTTTCCTTTTCCAGAAGGTAGGCACTCTATTATAAGGGAGTTAGGTAATAAGTATGTGTTGTGAACTAGAACCCATGAAGAGGTACCCAGCAACGGGCGGGTTGTAAGGATAGAAGAAAACGAAAAGAAGATATAGGGATTCGTGGATATGCTGGTTGTCACGTCGTCAACGTACGCAGCGATCGCAGTCCTAGGATACCGTCGAATAAGTGCCTGTGGGGTAAGCCGTGAATAAGGAGGGTGAAAGTACGGAGCCTTTGAGAGGGTAGGACTTAGATAAGGATTTGCCGAACCTCACTTGGAAGGTTCGGTCGTTTAGGCAGAAACTTAGCATGGCAAGGAGTTGGGCGGGGCATCCATGGTCGTTTAGGATAGAGAGGAGTTGAGAGTGGTCGGCGGAATCGAAGGCCTGAGTGCAGTCGATTGAGATCATCGCTGTGACAATATTCCTGTGTAGGTTAGTGGCGGTGTTGGTGTAGAGGCGGGCGAGAAGGTGGAGGGTACAGTGACGGGAGCGGACGCCGGGCTGCTCTTTAGGAATGAGGGAGGCCTTCTTGCAGAAATCCACAAAGTACTGGTGAATTATTTTCTCCAGTACTTTGGAAGAAGGCTGATAGGACGGTAATGTTCGGGAGAGGAGCCATTTTTCTTGGGTTTGAGGAGGTGGACTACGATGGCGTGTTTCCATCGGGAGGGGAAGTGTTTGAGGCGGAGGCAGGAATTTAGGAGATGGTTGAAATAGGATAGACACATTCTTGGAACCTGGCTCATGAGTACGTATTGTATCCCGTCCAGACCAGGGTATTTATCTCCCTTCGTGCTAAGATGACATTGAGCTGGCTCAGAGAGGAGAATAGGAAGTTACCCTCGTGTTTCGGTCGAGGCGCAGGGCATCGCTCTGACGAAACCCTAGTTTGATCTGTCTCAGACATATGTGTCGCTAACATTTCAGCCAGGTATGTGGGATTCATGACTGCATTGATAGCCTGGAGGAGTACGGTTCGCCTTTTGGTGACCCTGTACTTCACCAACTTCCAAAGCCTTCGATGGCATCCATGCGATAAACGGATGGTCCCATGCCACTATGCCGTCTTCCAATGTTTCATTAGGGACCGGATTTGAGTGGTCATGGAACTTAGGGCAGGGCGGAGGGAAGAATTTCTGGGCGGTACCAGTTGTTTTTGATGCGGTTTCTCTGCTTAATCAGCTCGAGTATATCTAGGGTTTAGAGGGAGAGCATTTCGAAATATCTCGGTTGCTGTGCTTCGGATCGAATCATTGTATAGAACCAATCTTATTGAAAATGTAATTTTCTTTAAATGTTGTAATGTACATATTTTCAGTATCGCGAATATTAACCGAGATATATAGATCTTTTATTTTTCGGCATTCAGTAAACCTCCACTCCTACTTATGTCATATTAACGATAAGCTGTTATATCATGAACCACTTTCTAGAAAGCTTAAATTACAAATATTGTTTTTATTGGGTTTTTACTGTGTGGTTGTCGTGCGAATACGTTGTGCATATACATTACAATTTTTCGTTCTTTACTCGAAAAGGTCTAGTTGATACCATACTCGATAATTAGCAATTTCGGTCAACACTAAAGATCATCGATTATTTAATTTTATAATATACTATTTAAACGAAATCACGACGAATTTGCCAAACGTGATAGCGGAAGTTGTGCGTAATCAAACTCTTAAATTGTGGTATACTTTATCTTATTTCCTCCGATATGTTGACCTTATTGAAATTACTTTGTACTATCTATAACTATTAAACGTTACTTGGCGATGGCATTATAACAAAAGACAATATGCATTCGAACTCAATATGACTTGAGGTTGTAGGTAGGGTTACTATTTCTTTCCCTCGCTTTTCTTTTAGCATATAAATTACATTTTTTTAGGGCACTACTATTATTTATTTACACCAGGTATATAAATTACTAAAAAAATCGAATTGTTTAATGTTTTGAATAAATAATTTAAGTAAATCAATGTTGAAAACACTCAAGCAAGAGCGGAAGATGTTGGGAGGCTAATATAGTTTATTGGGTTAACTTATTTCCTGTGAAATGTATTTGCTTTCTACTCACATTTGCTATTATGTATAAAACTAAGCCTCACTTTGTGTATTCGGATTGGTTTTTGTCAGGAAATATGTACATTAGGGTGTTATTTAATTATAATAAATTCTATCCAAGATTATGGCTTGAATTAACACCCCAAATAATAGGTATTTACATTTGTAAATACATCGCTGATACATACTTCTATTAGCAATTGTATTTTGCACTTTATGTTATTCTTACAGGTTTTTTTTTTTTTTTAAATTGGTAAGGTTTTTTAATTTGTAAGGAACTAATGTCCTGAATTATTATCACAGGTAAATCTAGACTTCTTCATTTTTTTAATAGCCTACAATCCTATGATAATTATTTGTATGAATTATATAAGCGTATTTTATAATCTCAGTCATCAGCTTTTTGTTAATTTCAATTAAAAATATTGTTATTAAAAACATGATACATATATATATATATATATTTGTTATTAAATAAAAAATTGTTTATATTATATATGGTATCAAACATTCCACTAGGGGGGGGGGGCACGGCTAATTTTGCCGTGGGCCCATAGTAGATATGGGCAAAACCGCTCAGTTCAGGGATAAGATCAGAACCGTTCGCTCTTTGAACTGAACTAGCTCTTTTCCACGACTCACCGCTCATTTTGACCGTGATCAACACCGAACCTTATCTCGAGTCCCATCCCAAATCCCAACAATAGTAATCTACGTTGCTTGCATTTTAGCAGATTTCCCTTAAGGGAAATCAGCTATTGAGGTTGTACTCATGACGGAATTTTCAAAATTTTTCTTCAAATGTCCATCGATCCTACCTAGTAGATGACGAAAATGAAGTCTGTTCAAAACTGTATATATATATATATATATATATATATATATATATATAGACTGTTACCGCTCTAGCGGTCGCAATTTTTGTTTGATCGGTACCAAACTCGATATTTAGTCGTTTTATGTAAAAAGACAGATCAAGTTCGTTAACGGCTGAAATCGGACCAGTGGGAGGGGGGGTTTAGAGGGGAGGATTTTCGAAATATCTCCGTTACTATACGTCGGATCGAAAAATTGTACAGAATCAATCTTATTGCAAATTAAATTTACTATAAATATGGTTCTATACATTTTCTCTATCTTGAATATTAACCGAGATATTTGCATTTGTATTCTGCCTGTGGTTGGAGGGAGTCGGCTATGTTTGGGACTTTCCGTCGAGAGCTCTGGCGGCCGTTTCCGTAACTATTCGTCCCTCTTGAATAGGTTAAGAGATACCTTACTACTACAGTTGTTATTGGGCAGATTTATCTACTGTATAACTTCACGTGGGAAATCTGCATAGTTTACGCAACCAGTGCGTGACGGACATTTTTAATTTTGATGCAAGGACGCCCTAATTACCTTTATTTTAATTATATATATAATTATATTTACTTTAATTTTACCAAATAATTTTTATTTTAACTGAGATGTTGAGCCGTAGAGCGTTGAGGAGCAAAAGAGCGAGGAGCGGTGAGTGGAGTGGTGAGCGTTGAGGAGCAAAAGAGCGAGGAGCGGTGAGTGGAGTGGTGAGCGTTGAGGAGCAAAAGAGCGAGGAGCGGTGAGTGGAGTGATGAGCGTTGAGGAGCAAAAGAGCGAGGAGCGGTGAGTGGAGTGGTGAGCGTTGAGGAGCAAAAGAGCGAGGAGCGGTGAGTGGAGTGGTGAGCGTTGAGGAGCAAAAGAGCGAGGAGCGGTGAGTGGAGTGGTGAGCGTTGAGGAGCAAAAGAGCGAGGAGCGGTGAGTGGAGTGGTGAGCGTTGAGGAGCAAAAGAGCGAGGAGCGGTGAGTGGAGTGGTGAGCGTTAAGGAGCAAAAGAGCGGTGAGCGGTGAGTGGAGTGGTGAGCGTTGAGGAGCAAAAGAGCGGTGAGCGGTGAGTGGAGTGGTGAGCGGTGAAAGGTGAGGAGCAAAAGAGCGGTGAGTGGTTGGAAATGACAGTTCTCAATAGCTCACCGTTCCCCCCACCACAAAAGAGCTGTTTACTGAACTGAACTAGCTCCCCCCACCTGGAAAAGAGCTACCACACTCGCTCGCCAGTTCCCCCTTCCACTATCACGTTCCGGCAAAGAGCTACCACTCTTTTTTTTGGAATCAGTGATCGCTCACTCAGTAAAGTGAACTAGCTCTTTGAACCAGTTCATGAGCGGATCGCCCATCTCTAGCCCATAGTGCTGCCAGTCCGGTGCAGTTAGGAACTTATCCATGTCATTCATTTTGATTCATGATTTATCAACTCTTGATACATATATGAGCAAATGTTGTTTATAAGTAGTTATTTAGCAAAAATGTTTAGAACAAAAGTTACATCTAAATTACAAAATAAAGAACTCAGGAAACAAAAAATTGCGATTTTCAATTTCAGAGTTTCTATACAGCCCCTACTCCTGTCAACTTAAAAAATGTTAGTTTGGCCTAAGTCTTAAGTTAGCTCACTCAAAATACTCATTCCATCAAATTTGCTTCAGCCCTTTTATGTTCATTTCCATCACTTGATTGTAAGATCGATGGGGTCTTTTTTTAAGGACAACCTTGATAGCTGATTTCTCTTCAGGCAAAATATATCTACTGAGGTTATTCAAAGAAGGAAATTACATGCAAATCTCTTAATTCTATGGGAATCTTAAAATAAATACAATGTCAAAGGTGTGAAGCAGGTTCTTTTTGTATTTGCTTAATAATAGTTATTTATTATACAAGTGACGAAAGTAGATCATTTTACAACTCGAGTGAAACGTTTACCCACACTCGCTTCGCTCGTGTGGTAATTTCACGAGAGTTGTAAATTCTACTTTCGTCACGAGTGTAATATTAAATTTTTTCTGTAATCGTGTAATACATGATCAGATCTAACCAGAATATGAACAAAATTAGGATTTTGAGAAGATTATGGTATGTTGTTGGTAGGTTATAAGCATGGTTGTGAAAGGTTATAAGCATAGTTATAAAACAACTAGTGATGATTGTGAAGTAGTACAGTTATAAACACGTGCAGGTTATAAACAAGGAAGGTAATTATTATTATATTTAAATTTTAAAATATATTGATTATTTTCACCAATAATTCATTCACATTTCAATTTATTTTGTTAAAATAAATTCTTACAATGTTAAGAAACATTTAATTTCCAACTTCAAATTATTTTTTAATTTATACTTATTACTAATTAAGAAGGCAATTCACTTTCTTCACTTGTGAAGAAAGTGATTACTTTCTTCACTCTATTGCAAAATGTTTCACTTTCTTCAGTTTAGTAATGTTACCATTATTCAACGGTTACAGAAAAATAACTATTATATAATTTCATTTACAGTATGTCTTATTACTTTGGAGTTAACTATTATATATTATGGATATGGTCATCTCAGTATATTTTTGTAAATGAATGTAATAAAGGAATTTAAAAATAAAATAAAAAAAAAATGAATATATTTAAACCTTAAAGTAAGACAGTGTATTGTAATGTTATTCACATAAACTACCGAGAAGGAGAATGTTTTAATTTTTCAAGAAACTGTCGAAGAGAGGAGCCTTATAAAGAATTAATTAAACAAGAAGTATGATCAAGGATTTTTATTTGGTTTGACATATTCCAATGTAGTAACTCCCAGTTTAAAAATATAGTTCTCAACTGCACTACAAACTGACAATGAACAGAAAATTCCAATCCATAACTTCGAAATTAAAAGAACCCAAAAAACTGTCATAGTACTGACCCCCCCCCCAAAAAAAAAAAAAACCTTGCATGGCAAAACAATACTGTAAAGAAGCACCAGTCAATACATAGGGGGCCATGAGAGTGAAGGCGGTCTTAATAAACAGTAAAAATCTAGTCTCGAGTCTGATTGCCATCTGGCAATAGGAATTTATTTTGTCACCATATAGAATCCTTAGCTCTACCCTGGTCAGAAAAGGGTGGTAACCTGTAGAAAGTATAACAAATAATAATCTTTTTTTTGAAGTGAAAACTTCTTTAGGCACGTTATGCACCCCGTAAGGAAGCATTTGCGGGAGAGGAAAAAAGTATGAAATCGCGACACCGCCACCGCCACCGCTTGTACTAAGGTTTAGAAATAAAATCATATGGTATTTTATAACCTAATCATTTGATAGTTTATTTACAATTGAAGTGAAAACTTCTTTAGGCACGTTGTGCACCCCGTAAGGAAGCATTTGCGGGAGAGGAAAAAAGTATGAAATCGCGACACCGCCACCGCCACCGCTGGTACTCAACTCAAAGCTAAAGGAGCTTCTTTTCTTCATAACTCCTGAACCAAATTAGCTAGAGTTTTCGTTAGCATGCCATTTTAAAGAGGACAAAACCAGCATCATTTCGTTCACAGATACTATATATCTACCATTTTTAGTTTCATAGATATTTTAATCTGAAGTTTAAATAAATTCGAATATTTAAATAAATTCCGATATTTAAATAAATTCGAATCAAAACTGTTTGTATCCTACTTTAGCTACCATATACCGATTGTATCAGTTTTAGAAATTGGTGATGATGCTGGCAGTGATGATGGTGCAAGAGTTGTTGAAATTACGGATAGAAATTGATTTTTCTGAGTGTACTTAACTTATTTTTGTAAAGCATTTGTAATAATTCTGAAATGTAATTTTTTTCTTTTATGTAAAATAACTGAAATAATTATGTATAGTATTTTATATTGATAAATAAAACAATTCGTGGTACATTATTTTTTTTTATCACTATTATTTTTGTCATTTCATTTTTTCATGTAAAATAGAACATAACTGTTACTTATTGATAAATAACTAAAAATATTTTTAAAATAAGACTTCGTAAAAAAAATTTCTCAGCAATGCCAAAATTGAGCGATCAAAGCTAAAGGAGTTTTCACTTCTACCGGCAGTCCCCTGACTGCTTTTTTTTTTTAGCAGATTTCCCTTAAGGGAAATCAGCTATTGAGGTCGTACTCATGATGTGAGTTTCGAAAAATTTCTTCAAATGTCCATCGATCCTACCCAGGAGATGACGAAAATGAGGTCCGTTCAAAATTATATATATATATCTATATATATATATATCTATATATATATAGATATATATATATATTTGTCTGTTAACGCTCTAGCGGTCGCAATTCTTGTTTGATCTTTACCAAACTCGGAATTTAATCGTTTTATGTAAAAAGAAAGATCAAGTTCGTTAATGGCTGAAATCGGACCAGTGGGAGGGGGGGTTTAGAGGGGAGGATTTTTGAAAATTTAAAATATCTCCGTTATTATGCGTCGGATAGAAAAATTGTATAGAATAAATCTTATTGCAAATTAAATTTACTATAAATATTGTTCTATTCATTTATTCTGTATCTTGAATATTAACCGAGATATTTGCATTTGTATTCTGCGTGATACTGGTCACCAGTAGGCTATGTTCGAACTATCCGGCGAGAGCTCTGGCGGCCGTTTCTATAACTTCGCCCCTCGTGAATAGGTTTAGAGGTTAGGTCAACTGTTTTTGGGGCTAGAAACTATTGGGTTGTTACGCCCTAAATAATGTTTTAGGTTTAGAGGTTTCTTACTACTACAGTTGTTATTAGGCAGATTTCCCTATTGTAAAACTTCACGTGGGAAATCTGCTTAGTTTACGCAGCCCCTGCGTGACGGACTTTTTTTTTTTTTTTTTATTAATGTACAATTCAATTAAAGATCCATATCAATTACCACTATCACTACTCTTAGGCTTAGTATAAACTATGAGGGTATTTGCAATGGGTTCTGTATATATTGATCTACATATATTAACAGAGATATTATATTACACCCATTGGTCAAATTTCAGTTACTAGCGAACTTGATCTTGTGTTTTATATAAAAGGTCTAATTATCGAGTTTTGTAACTATCAAACAAAACGTGTGACTACTAGAGCTTTGACAGAAACAAAAATATGTTTATGGGTTTGAACGGACCTTATTTTCATCATCTACTGGGTTCGATATGTGGACATTAGAATTTTTCCAAAATCACATCCTGACTACAACCTCATTATTTGATTTCCCCTAAGGGAAACTTATAACTATTAATAAGTTGAATGTTCTGATATTATAATATTGAATATTCTGATATTATAATATTGTTGTGCCCAAATACAAATTTATAATACTAAACACATTTTATGCTGGAGGAATCTATGGAGCGACATTCACCCAGCTCTAAAACAGGGCCATTATAGAGTAGAAAAATAGGTTATTAAACAAAAAAAAAACATAATTAACAACTTTTCTATATTAATTATAAATACATCAGTATTCAGCTCCTGTGTCCTCTTTCAAAAGAAAGTAAATGTATACAATACCTTCTGGAAAATAAACTGGCTCCTTATGAGTTATTAGCATGGTAGCAGATAAGCCATACAATAATGTCGGTATACCTATAATATAAATGAAGATATTATATAGCAGGAAGCTGAAAAGGAGAAACTATTTTTAAAAAGAAAGTAATCACCTAAATTCATGACTTTTATAGCACCCATTAAGGAGTCATCTAAAGTCAGATCAGAATGTGGCCTCTTAGTACAATGATACTTGATGAAAGGGAAACATCCTGTTCTAAGAATATGATAGTTGCTATTTCCTACTTTCCAATTGAAATGAGTTTTTCCAAACTGATCGTTCACAACACTGGAATATTTAACAAAATAGGAGGTCCAGGGTGGTTCCTTGGTTTGCTTCAAATAAGCAGTAAGGACTTCAGAAGCCTTAGGCCTGAAATTCATTTACAAACAAGTATAAACCGCTGAAAAAAGTAATAAGCATGTCTTTAACAGAGTAATTTATAAATGAAATAATCAAATCAATTCCAAAACGCGAATTAGAGAAACTACAAGACTAATAAGTTTAAATTTATACACATGTAACCGAAACTCAACCTCCCAATTTCTAAGCCTTCTAAACTGTACAACGAAGTATAAATTCAATAATTTTCTCCATAATCCTGAACTATATAAAAGTCATAGTTAAAAATGTTCAAGATCAAAATGAACAATATCTTTTAAAGTTCCGTTAAGATGTATTCCCATTCCACTAGTATTTGAATGATTCGAATGAATTTGAAATGAAAAACGAAATTTATAGAATAAAGTCCATATGAACTTCTTGAAAATTAAAATAAATTGTTGTATCCAAAGAAACTTCGCTACCGGACCAATATAATATTAGACCATACAAATAAACATTTAGATGGGAAATGAATAAATACAATTTAACTGTAAAACTTCATTATTCTGAATAAAGAAAAAAAATATGGAATTGGATAAAGCGTGAGTATTGGAGTAAATAAAGAAATCTAACTAAATGGTTTATAATTATTACAATTTATTTGCAGTAAGCACAAAATTATAAAGTTAGATATTTATTTTTGCTATTATAATGGTCATGTAATTTTCGACGAGGTTGCAACTACTTGTCAGGTTATTCGTCTCTGCGATCAATTGATCTGGGTAAGATTTTGGACTCTCAGTAATTTATATTTATTTTCATTTGTGTATAAAATTTTATTTAGATAATTTATTTGTTTTTACTAGAAAATGGCTGCCGATCCTAGTGTTGATGAATCCCAATTCAGAGGAATTTTTAAGTACTTCAATGGAACTACAAATACTGGAAGGGCGAATGTAATTTTTAATATTATTTATTGAATTAACGCTTTAGTAGTATATATAGTTTCATTATTTTAATTCTGGTATATGATTTTAATCCAATTGTTTATGAAATTGTAATCCTGTCAGATAACTGCACCACTGAAGTTTTATTGTATGTATAGTATTATATTAGCTATTGCATATCACAAGTCAGCTTACAAAATTTCTGTGGAATATTATGCACAATTCCCTTTTTTGCCATAAATGGAATTTTCCACCTAATGCCTTTATTGTTAGCTGGTCTGACGCAGAGTGTCCTGGCCAACTACTAGATGTCATTATTGATCTCTTCTTTCTCTTGTCCATTTTCCATGGAAATCGGATTTTTAATGGAAAAAAACACAGGTAACCTGTAGTTATAACACTGCAGTTTGTATGCTATTGAATGGAAATCACTTATCCTTCAACCTAGCCAAAAATCTCCTGCCATTCAGAAATTATTGTTGCAAAGTACATTTTCTTCCATGAGCTATTTTAAATCATCTTTGATATCCACCAGATATATTAGGGAATCTTCTTACTTTCAATTTTCTCTTTAAAAATATAATCAATGTTTTTACTCTGTTATTCTGGATTAAATCTGGAGATACAAGATTTATATTATAAAGAAAAAGTAAACTTGGTTAATGTATAAAATGGTACAATTCTGTATGTTTTTCAATATTATGATTTCTTAGTATGAGATATAAATACTTTAAATGAAGTTTTACAAATTATAACTATACAAGACTGACTTCTTATTTGAAGCTATCATATTACTTCACAATTTATATGATGGAATGTCAAGTTAAAGGAGATATCCAAATGATTTGTAAAGTCATTGTGATTTTTCTTTATCTTGACCTGCCATATAAATTGGGTAATGAATTTATAAAAGCGAATTTACCTGACTTTAACTTTTAGTTTAACTTGGCTAAAGTGTAGTTTAGTCCCCCCCGTACACCATCTTGTTTTGTCACTGTCTTAGGATCCAACAAATTAGGTGAGTTAAAAAAAATTAAGTTAAAATTAAAATCCCCACTCTCGGTTAAAGCCACCGATGGCGTATTTTGGAAATTTTTGAATGCGGCCACTAAAGTCTAAAGTGTTAGAAAAGATAAAGTTAGAAAAACAAAATGGCCATGGTCATCATTGTAAAAGTGTGCCACCCGAAGGGGGGGGGGGGGACTAAACTACACTTTCACCGTTTAACTTTACTTATTGCTTTTATAACAAACATTGGCAAATCACCATTTTTTTAAAAAATAATTATTATTTACTTATTTTTATTTATTTACGTCCACTTTATGCAACCATGGCTAATTGAGATGGGTAATCTACAGGTTACCACCCTTTTCTAGCCAGGGTGGGACTAAGGATTTTATTTAACGAGTTTGTCACTAAATAAATTCCTATTTGCCAGGCGGGAATTGAACTCGCCACTCTATGCTTAAATGTGAGATTAAAGCCAACGATTTAACTTACATGGCTAACTTGAGCCTCTCCCCCCCCCCCCAAAAAAAAAATTATAGGATAAATTATTTAAGGTATTGCTAATGTGAATACTTCTATGATTTGATTTTCAAGGGACAAATTTAAAGGTAGTTATCATTCATAAGAGACATTCGGTGAAAATGCAGTTTAATCCCACCCTTGGCGGAGCACTTTTGAAAATGACAACCACGGCCATTTTGTTTTTCTAACTTTATCTTTTTTAGCACACTTAATTTGGTGGATCCTTAGACTGCGGAGGATAGACTTTAGTGACCACATTAAAAAATTTCCAAAATATGTCATCGGTCATTTTCTCCAAGGGTGGGGCTTTAATTTTAATTTTATCTTTTTTAACACACTTAATTTGTTGGATCCTTAGACTGTGGAGGATAGACTTCAGTGACGGCATTCAAAAATTTCCAAAATACGTCATCAGCCATTTACACCATGGGTGGGGACTTTAATTTTAACTTTATCTTTTTTAACACTCTTAATTTGCTGGATTCTTTGACTGTGGAGGTAAAACTGTGTAAGCACTTTGGAAATCCTTTGACACGTTAGTAAAAAAAAAAAAAGCAAGATGGCGTTTGGTGATGTGACAAGGGTGGAATTAAACTGCATTTCACCCGAGAAATTCAGATAGGTCAGCCAAGTGTTACTGAACTAATAGTGTATTATATTACTATTACTACACTAATAAATTACTATATACTTGTATGTATACATATTTAGAATCATTTAGATTTCAAATTATCTATTTGTTTATAAATCTATGGGGGGGCACCAAATTCATAGAATTCATGAAGCCTTTGAGCAGTATAGATTTCTTGGCCTAAAAGGTCTGATAACAGAATGAGCTATCATATTTGCTTAGTTTTTAGGATCTCATTTAGAGACCGATACATTCATTCTATTGTGTTGAACCAAATTTCTTCTCATCACATCATAAAAAGGTATACAATTTTTGATACTATTAGATGCAAATGCATAACATTTGACTGTATTTGCCTTACTTCACAGAATAACCGTAGGAAATATTCATTCCTTCATTATTTCCTTTATTCGTTCATCTTTATCATGAATATATACTGTATTTAATGATTTAGTGCTTTATTTCTCATGATCATACTGTACATATAATATAGCAGTGCTGTTCAGCATGATGCATTCCTTACCATACTAAGATGGCATTACTGACTAAAAATTGCTACTTCTTTATTCAAGTGGCTATTAAATAATTAATATTGAAGCTTTTTGTAATATTTTTTAAGTCAGACATAATTTATCATTTAACATAATTTGATTTTTTTGTCTTTCTGTTTCAGGTAGCCAAGTTGACTTATGCCTCCATAGGATTAGTTATTCTGTATCTTTCCCTCAAGCCAAAGAAGAAGTAAATGTATTACCGTATCTAAACATCAAATATATATATTCCTCTTGGTTTTTTAATGTCTATTAGCTATAATCCTTTGTTGTAAATAAAGTTTAGGAGGGATAAGTGTACTTCTTAATTTACCCTTATATTTTTTATAATGAATCATTATAGGTACATGTTTCAGACATGCAAATTTCGAAAGTTTGAATGTATTGGTTACATAAATGCTAAAAGCATTTAAGAGTAGTTTATTTTCATAATAATTTATTCTTTTCATTCAGTGGATTTCTTCATCGCATATCTCATTTCTGGTTTTATTTTTTCCAATGCATTGCCTCCCGTTTGATATCACTTCTAAGTTGCAAAGCTCCCTTACTGTAGCTTGCAGAAAGGTGATGTTTTCCAATGGTGGAAATGTGCTGGAAAAACATGCTGGTGATTTCATCTCTATTTTCCTCATTGTTAGAATCCTAAGTAAAGAGGAATTGATATATTTATATATATAGCTGGATACGAAATGGTTAGTGTCCTAGACTTCGTTACTCAAAGTAAAAATTGGATGAGCAGAAATGGGGGCGGGCTTAATGAAGGCCAAAACCAAACAAATAACCAGTGTAATAATTGAATTCCCAACAAGATTGGTTATATAATATTTTGTAATCTGACATAATAATACAGATTTTTCAGTTCTATCACCCTGCATGAAAGGGAAAAATATCAATTGCGTTTATGTATCTGATAAAAAAAGTCCGTCATGCAGGGGCATTTATCTCAAAACTTAAAAGTTCAATGAGAACAATATTTGGTATTTGAGCTTCAAATAATATGCTGCATAACATACTAGAATATTGTTAATATGAGATGAGTAGGAGTGGGGGTTTACTCAGGACCGGAAAATAATAAATGCAAATATCTCTGTTAATAATGAAAAAATGTACATAACAACATTTATAGACCATTATATTTGCAATAAGATTGGTTCTATACTATTTTTCAATCCGACACATAACGAAGATATTAGGAATTTTCAAAATTCTCCACCCTAAACCCCCCCCCTCCTACTGGTCCGATTTCAGCCATTAACGAACTAGATCTTTCTTTTTGTATAAAACGATTATATATCAAGTTTGGTAACGAAAAGACAAAAATTGTGACCGCTAGAGCGGTAACAGACATATATATATATATATATATATATATATATACAGTTTTAAACAGACATCATTTTTGTCATCTCCTGGGTAGGATCGATGGACATTTGAAGAAAATTTTTGAAAATCGCGTCATGAGTACAACCTCAATAGCTGATTTCCCTGAAGGGAAATCTGCTAAAATTATGTACTATAACAAAGACTTAAAAATAACTTTTTACCAAACATACATGTATCAAATAGTAAAAATCAAATGAAAACAATATTTGGTTTTTAAGCTTGGCTGTTTATTAGTAACATGGGATGAGTTGATTCACTGAAGGCTAAACATACAAATAACTCACTGAATATTCGAGATATGAAAAAAAATATAATACCATAATTATAGAAAATTAGATTTGAACAAGATTCGGTGTACTACATACTACTTCTATTTTACATCATACTTCACCAGCATTGTTACCACCATTTGGTAGAAAGGAGGATGATCCCACGAATAGTCAGAAGAGGAGGCAACTAAAAAAAGTCTAAGCAGATCTCCCACGGGTTAGTATTTGACACACTGGTGATCATATCTCACAATCTATTCTCCATTTCTCCTGTAATATTAAGCCTATGTAAACAGAGCTAATTGTAAAATATAACCTGAGATGTACAGTGACTTAGTTACTCAAAGTAAAAATACAATGAGTAGAAGTGGGATTTATTGATGGCTGAAAACAAGAAAATGCAAATAACTCGCTTAATCTTTGAGTAATGAACAGATGCATAGAGCATTAAATGTCAAACAAGATTGAATCTATAATAGTTTTTTATTTGACTCATAATAACTGGGGTATTTTGAAAATTGAAATCCCCTTCTTTTTGTTAGATTCCAGTCATAATGAGTATAAACTTTACGAGTTTCATGAAATGGAAATATCATTCAATACTGTTCAAATGAACATTTACGTATAGAATGTATAACCATAATTGATGATTCACACATAGGATATATGCATCTCATCTAATAAAGATCTGATGTAAAAAATATTTGGTATTTCAGGTTAAAATAAGACGTGTCATGATATATAAATGTGAGATGAGAATAAGCAGGAGTTTACTGATCACTAACTACAAAACAAATATAAATAACTCACTTAATATTGCAGACACATATATTTTAAAATAACATTTATCAAAAATTAAATTTGCAACAAAATTGAAAATTAATTGGTTACTATAACATTTTTTGACAGGCTTGAAATTTGGATTTTCAATTTTCTCACCCTCTAAAACTCGTCCCCGATCAGGTTTTAGTCATTAATGAACTTGATCTTTAGTTTTACAAAAACCGCTTAAATATTGAGTTTGGTAACAATAAAAACAAAAATTGTGGCAGCTAGAGCAATAACAAATATATATATATATATATATATATATATATATATATATATATATATAAAATTTTGATTGAGCCTTATTTTCGTCTTATCCTAGATAGAATTGAAGGATAATTGAAGAACTGTTTTGAAAAACGTATCATGTACAACCTCAATAGATGGTTTCCCTCAAGGGAAATCTCCTAGAAACTATTCATCTAAAGCTAGTAATTTGTCATGAGAGATTGCAGTAAGATCTTATGTAGGATTAGAAGTGTCTGCTTTACATAGACAGAGGAACTAATGCCAACCTTTTTTAACCCATGGTTTGGGCTAGAATATTTTGATCAGTGTCTCATACTAACAAACCAAAATTAAATTACCTCATTCAATTTTTTAAGGGCTTAAAGATGCCTAAAATGAAGAATACAAAACTTAAGACTCCAAATTAAAAAGATAAATCTAATGTGATCACATTACTTCCGTGTACTGCTGGTGGAGGTCCATCATCAACAAAAGGATATGAAACGGTCAAGCACCTCCACACTTGTAAGTCCTTTATTACAGACAGAGTACTTTCTGAGTAACTTGCCCTATCTTCAGTGATCTAGAGCATAAAAGCACTGAAGACTGACTACTCTAAAGCACTGAAGATGTGCAGGTTACCCTTAAAGTACTCTGTAATAAAGGATTCATAAGAGGGGAGGTGTTGGACTTTTTCAAATCCTCCTGATAAACAAATTGTTTTGCTGCACTTCATTTAAAATTATTTCATTTGAATGTGATACATAATACCCCTATTCTAATGCACCAGATTAAAAAATAAGTCATAGAAGATAATTTATAATAACTTCATAATACATACAAAAGGGCAAATACAAATCTCCTGTATCTCTAATAGGTACAGACAAATTTGAAATCTTGTATTTTTGCCCTATTCTAAACTCCCTTAGTCAATTTCAGTCAATAGGAGAGGCTAAATATGAAATTCCAACATTCTAAAGCTAGTCCTTTTAGCAGATTTCCCTTCAGGGAAATCAGCTATTGAGGTTGTACTCATGATGCGATTTTCGAAATTTTTCTTCAAATGTCCATCGATCCTACCCAGGAGATGACGAAAATGAGGTCCGTTCAAAACTGTATATATATATATTTATATATATATATATATATATATATTATATATATATTATATATATATATATATATATATATATCTATATCTATCTATCTATCTATCTATCTATATATTTGTCTGTTACCGCTCTAGCGGTCGCAATTTTTGTTTAATCGTTACCAAACTCGATATTTAGTCGTTTTATGTAAAAAGAAAGATCAAGTTCGTTAACCGCTGAAATCGGGCCAGGGGGAGGGGGGGTTTAGAGGGGAGGATTTTTGAAATTTCGAAAATATTTCCGTTACCATAGGTCGGATCGAAAAATTGTATATAACCAATCTTATTGCAAATTAAATTTACTATAAATATTGTTATATACGTTTATTCTCTATTTTTGAATATTAACCGAGATATTTGCATTTTTCAGTTTTCAGCAAACAGCCACTTCTACTCATGTTACGTAAACAATACTCTGCTACATAATAAATCACATTATTGGAAGTTTTAAATACCAAAAATTGTATTCAAAAGACCTTTATTATACGAGATACATGCAAATATGCCCTGCTGACTCGCGCCCCCCCCCCCATCTTAAAGTTTTTGGACTACTAAAAATTTTATTGATTGAGATAACAATTATTCAGGACTCATTATTAATTACAGTACTAGATATAGTAAATAGCTCTCAATAAAATAATGATTTATATTTTGATATATTTCAGTAATTGTTTTTCTTTCCGGTGTGAGGCAGAGGTTAGGTTAGAAATGTAAACAAACGGGTCGGCCCCCGTTTGTTTACATTTCTAACCTAACGCTTCCTGTCGGCAAGTTATTGAAATTGGATGAAACATTTCTTATTTCCGTATGTATTTATTCACTTTGTTGTTGTGTTAGCAGTATGTATATTTATCTATTACTAAACATCACGTGGGAAATCTGCTTAGTTTACGCAGCCCCTGCGTGACGGACTTTTTGAGTTATACGAGATGTGTACATTCAGGCATCATTAAGAAACTAGTCAAAATGGATTCATGATGGAGTGGTCATAACAGATAATCTGAAAGACAACATTTTTCCAGATTAAAATATTCCCTTTCCTTCAGAGAATGAAATAGAAATAAATACAATACTTGTATCTCTAAAAATGTCCCATTAAAAATAATGTGTTTCTTTTTTTATTTATTCAATGCTCTGTAGAAAGTTTAATCAAAAGCCAATTTAAAATGAATAATGTGAAATCTAACCTGGCTTAAGAATTTAAAAAAAAAACCATTAAAAACTGAAACATTTTTTTGTTATGCAAGTGTGGTGAAAATGGTTGAAAGCCAAACATTTTTGCTGTTACAATACTTCCTTGTACAAAGTAAAAAAATAAAAAAGGAGAAAGAAAATTCAAAATATCTCTTTTATAATGAATTAGATAGAAAAATTCGATGAAACCAATCTTATTGTGGATGTAGATTTCTACAACTGTTTTTCTACTTTTTTCCCCTCTCATTTAAAGTTAACTAAGATATTTGGTTTTTTTTTTTTAGATTTCTGTCTTCAGTAAGCCCCTAGTCCTACTCATCTCCCAATAGCAAAAATCAAATACGTAATGAAACATTTTAACACATGGTTTTAAAAAAAAAAAAAGTTTTAGAGTGGCGAGTTTGATTCCCGCCTGGGCATAGGAATTTATTTAGTGGCGGAATTCGTTAAATAAAATCCTTAGTCCCACCCTGGCTAGAAAAGGGTGGTAACCTGTAGATAACCCATCCTAATTAGCCTTAGTTGCAAAAAGTGGATGTTAATAAATAATTTAAATTTTTTTTTTAAAAAAGTTATTGCTTTTATTGAACCTTTACTGTATGAGATACATGGATAAATCCATGGTGTTACTCATTAATGAACATTCCAGATTTAGAGGATCATTTTTAATTGATCGACTCCATACTTGATATTTATCCACTTCGTGTAAAAAAAAAAATGTGTGCCAGTTCAAAACTTAAATTGAGCTAGGAAAAATAAGGGTTTAAGGACAGTTTAAAATAAAAATATCTTTGTTATCATGTCAGAACTGAAAAATGTTACTTGAACAATCTTGCTAAAAATGTAGCATTTTAGCACATTTCCCTTGAGGGAAATCAGCTATTGAGGTCGTACTCATGACGCGATTTTTGAAAACTTTCCTCAAATGTCCATCGATCCTATCTAGGAGATGATGAACATGAGGTCCTTTCAAAATTATATATATATATATATATATATATATATATATATATATATATATATATATATAATCTGTTAACGCTCTAGCACTCGCAATTTTTGTTTGATCGGTACGAAACTTGTTATTTAACCGTTTTATGTAAAAAGACAGATCAAGTTCGTTAATGGCTGAAATCGGACCAGAGGGAGGGGGGTTTAGAGGGGGAACTTTGAAAATTCAAAATATCTCCGTTATTATACTTCGATCGAAAAATTGTAAAGAACCAATCATACTGCAAATTAATGATGAACATGAGGTCCGTTCAAAATTATATATATATATATATATATATATATATATATATATATATATACATATATATATATATATGTCTGTTAACGCTCTAGCGGTCGCAATTTTTGTTTGATCGTTACCAAACTTCATATTTAAGCGTTTTACCTAAAAAGAAAGATCAAGTTCGTTAATGGCTGAAATCGGAACAGTGGGAGGGGGGATTTTCGAAAACTCAAAATATCTCCGTTATTATGCGTCAAATCGAAAAATTGTATAAAATCAATCTCATTGCAAATTAAATTTACTATAAATATTGTTCTATACACTTATTCTTTATCTTGAATATTAACCGAGATATTTGCATTTGTATGCATGTGTGTGGTCGGCAGGAATCGGCTATGTTCAGGACTCTCCCGAGAGCTAGTGCGGGCCGTTTAGGTAACTATTCGTCCCTTGTGAATAGGTTTAGAGATTCCTTACTACTACTGTTGTTGGCGGATTCCTCTATTTTAAAACTTCACATGGGAAATCTGCTTAGTTTAGGCAGCCCTAGCGTGACGGACTTTTTTTATAGTTCTACAATAATTGCAAAAGGTTAGTGTTCTACAATTTTTACAGATTTCTCAATTTTTTTTCCTACCTGAATATTTATGGTTATTGGTACTTTATTATTATTATTTATTAACGCCCACTTTTTGCTACTAAGGCTAATTGGAATGGGTTATCTACAGGTTACCATCCTTTTCTAGCCAGGGTGGGACTATGGATTAACATGCTCAATAGTTAACCATTTTATCCATTGCTAAAGTATATATTTATGATTGGCAGAAATCAGACCAGGAATAGGGGGTTAGAGAGGGAGGGTAATTCGAAAATTCAAAATATTTCCATAATTATGAGCTGGATCATAAAATGTTCAACTCATCTGCTTTTTCATAGAAATATAGAATATATGCTGAGATGAAAGCACATGGGAAATCTGCTTAGTTTATGCAGCCCATGCTGACAGACTTTTTATAAATCAGCTGATACTCCTCATTTCCGATAACTGTATCTCATGTACACTTTAGCATGCTTGTGGGGAATTTTGTCAGGATTTGTTGTTTTTCAAAGACAAGACAATCTCTTCAATTTCAGGTTACTCATCCTTGTTTTGGTTCAACCGATGAGAACCACAGGACTGGCCCAAAATTTAAAATACCTTGATTGTACAAGTTTCCGTATGTTTCCCTTACTAACTCAGAATTCAGTCTGCTGATTTAATCCGTAACTTAGGCTTTTGACATCCTTATAGAACTTTCAGCTCTCCTGTACACAAAATGCTACTGCATATCCTGAACTTTTCTAGGTTCATGAGTTCTATTTTTATTATGAATCATTAAACTAAAATGCAGTCTGAAAAAACATTAATATATTTAAATAGTTATAAATTTATAAACAAAAAGTTACTCAACTAATCCATGGGTTTCTTCACCAATGAGTGCAATTAAAAAAATACGAAATATACAAGACATAACAATATCTTCAACAAAAATGAATCATTGATATTTAAAACAACGTTTTTATTAAAAGAAATATAGATTATTAGATGGTTAACAAACCAAATTATCTCGCTCATTCCAATGACCCTTGTTCTAATAGAGTTGTTTGTTGCATACTACTGTCGAGACTACTTGATCAGCTCTATAAGTTCCCCGTTGAAGATATGAATTGTCCGCCCTATTGCCCTGGAAGTAATCCTGTCATAGGCGTTTTTAATAATTTTTAAACTTTGATTTTCCTGTCATAATCACTTGTTAATTCCAACTGCTCTCCTCTCTCGTCTCCTAAAACCTGGAAGCCAGTCTAACCCCTTTACATTCCACTTTTTTGAGTTCAATCGTTACAATCTCTTTGATCCGCAGATTTTTTACTCTCCTTGGCTCTTGTCTTCTCTACTTGTAGATGTAAGTTTTGTTCTAGTTCGTAACTCTCTGACTTCTGCTGTAATCTTCTTTTTCACCATTCTAATATCTCTCTTTCTATCAAACTCCTCCCCAGCCAGGTTTGAGCTGAAATTCACCTCGGATAAACAGTTTTATCTTTTTGCCCTTTTCATCCAGTCCAGCCTCTCAGAACTTGACTAGATCCTTGGACTAGATAACATCCTTTTGTTCAGTTTATTTTGTTTCACTCTTTTCTTACCCCTTCTTACAAAGATATATTTTTTTTTATCACTTGTAAATATTTCCTGTATAGACCCTGTTAGTTTCTTTAAATTTTTCATCTTTGGAAAGATATGTTTAATTTTATTCCCTTTAATATGCTCTTTTAATTTATCGTTCATTGAAATACTTTGTTATTTCAAATTATAACATTTCTTGTTCAATATCATATTACTTTTGTCTTATGACTCAAAGTATTAATTTAATCATTTTAGTATTAATATAATAATATTAATAATAACCATTTAGTATTAATATAATCATTTCAATATCATATTTTTTTGTCTTATGACTCAAAGTATTAATTTAATCATTTCAATATCATATTACTTTTGTCTTATGACTCAAAGTATTAATTTAATCATTTTAGTATTAATATAATAATATTAATAATAATCATTTAGTATTAATATAATCATTTCAATATCATATTACTTTTGTCTTATGACTCAAAGTATTAATTTAATCATTTATTTCATTCATTGAAACTATATTACCTTACAGTACAGCATAATAAAGATCCTCCTTGATTGTCAACTCTAATATAATCCAAGAGCCGGGCTAAGTCCTGTCTCAAATACAGTCTTACTTAGTTAAAAATCGTATTATTTCAACAGCCAACTCAGGAAGGAAACTAAATTTGGGGATAGTGTCCTAATAAAAAAAAATTTAATTATTTTTTTTAGATATTGAAGAGACTAAATATTAGTTAGCTATTAGTTCCTTAATTTTTCAAAAGTCGCCGATAATAAAATTTCTCAATAAATAGTTTTAAATACAAAATATCATTAATTTTTTTTTTTTTTAGGTATACTTATAACCCCAACTCTGCATTGTCTATATGAATAACAAAATTGAGTCTAAGTAGTATTATTGGTAATTAATATATGTGTTACACCGTTTTCACAAAAAAATGATCTGCCATTTAATTGTTCAATCTAGTAAGATTTAGCACATTTTGTTTACACATTTTTATATGACAAAAATTGCTCTAAATGACAAAATTAACAACTTTGGTTATACAAATATTTTTGAAAAAGCAAAACAACAAGAAATATTATGTTTTTTTATGATACCAACCACCCTAACTCTAATTCATCCTTAAGAATATTCATTCAGCTTGAAGTCCTAAGTTGGGTTACCAGTAATACACATTCCAAGTTGCATTTAATTAGGTTCAACAATTTATGTCTGAAAAGCGAACAATCAAATTCCAAAGCCCATATATGACTAAAGTAATTTCAATTCTGTGTGAAACAAAAAGTTATGTGATATCTGAAATTAAATCAATGTACAGGCAGAGTTTAGAATTTTATAGATTCATAATTTAGTAAGTAATATAGAGCTCAGGTAAGAAAAAACGCCTCGTTCCTTCACTGTTCTTTATTCGTTGTGACAGAGTGCTTTCAGAGCATACGCTCCATCATCAGTGCCCTCTTCACAATGATGTGACAGGGACCAAGGATTCCCTGTGACTTACTGTGTAACTACAGTCACAGGGAATCCTTGGTTCCTGTCACATCATTGTGAAGAGGGCACTGATGATGGAGCGTATGCTCTGAAAGTGCTCTGTAACAACGAATAAAGAACAGTGAAGGAACAAGGCGTTTTTTCTTACCTGAGATAATAATTCCTTCACCATCCAGCACCTCAAAAATGGATAAAATAGAGCTGTTTTAGATTGACAAGGCTCTAATTATTTTAGTAATTTATTTTTCGATTGTAAATAAACACTGAACAAGTCTCTGACAGTTATAAAATAATTTTAAAAATGAAATTAATGAACTTATATATCCAATTTTATAATTTCGGTCTTTCACAGAATATAAATAAAATATTGAATTAGTCACGAGTTGTCAAATATGATAGATCTAATTAGTTATGACTTGGGAACATAATTAATTTGCTTTTTACTCGACTCATAAATTGTATGTTGCAGTTAAAACAAATTATTTTTTGTAAGAATTAATCAACCATTCTTTAATGATTAGCACTTTATTTTTGAAGTTTATATCCACCAAATTGTGATTAATAATTTATTGGTGCCTCTAGTTAACGAATGACCAATTCTCATACTTACCAGTTGGTACTACCATTAGCTTCATACCTGATTTATCCATCCATTCATAGGAATGTGTGCTAAATAAATGAAGAGCTGGATAGAAATTAATCTTCTAATATTAATAACAAGGGACAAAGGGTATCTACGAATAAGTACTAAACTTTGAGGAATGTTAAAAATAAATTTATATTCAATCTCATATATGTTATATAATGTAATAAGCCATACAAAGGAATAACAAATTATTACTTTAAATTACATGTTTTGTTGTTTAGCTATTTTCAAGCTCATTTGGTTATAGGTATTTGTAATTTCAAAAGTAGATACAATTTTATGAATTTTACAATTACTGACAACCGGGTAATATTTTGGATTTTGTAAATTTTCATAATGTTTATAATCTGTGGAAAAGCTATTTTTAATTTGTGATTGAAAGTTGCTCTTAATATTACAATTAAAGGTACTTATTACAAGTTGAAGTATGGCCTCGAGGCACAAATTATTTCAAATACAGTGAATGAAAATAATTTGCCAACTGTACATATTATAATGGAAATGGAGAATGTATATAGGTAGTTATTTGTCTACTTAAACAGTACATTCATGTGCTGTTATAATTTGAACAGATGAACATTCACAGAGCAATTAGGAGAAAGACTGATTCCATAATTCAACAGATAAACTGTGATGTATTTACATGTGTATCCCCCACTATATACATTTGTTAAATTGCCGACTAGGCACTAAGTTGGCCAGCTTTGGATTAAATAATTATTTAACTAAATTTTTGCTAATAATTAATATTTAGTTAACAAATTTAAATTCTTATAAAAACTATACATCACCAACGTTATAAACACACTCTATATTATATTTAGGTCCTTCCATAATGGCAGTGGCAAGCGTTTGCCCTTAAAGAATTTATATGTAATATTTGTCTAGTAAAATGACTATTAATATTTATATATATCTGAAATATATGTATACATAGAAAATATGTATACATGCACTCCTACATATATATCCATAAATATATGTCTGTATTTTATATATTTATATATATATTTATATATATTTAGTATAAAGAAAAAGCAAAAGAAAGAAAAAAAGCTCATAAATGAAGAATTATGGTGCCAGTCTTAGTAGAGACTAAACCTTAATAGTCCATTTTGGTACCATGTATCACTGAATTTTTAAAATTTATTTAAATGACAATAAAAAAAGGGAACTTTGCTCAAAAAAGGTAAAAAACAGCAAAGGTACCTTGAAAAGAACTTAAGAACTGTATGTGCACAGTTGTGTAATATGTACAAGTATACAAAATTGATTGGTAGTACTCACATTCAGCATAGTACTGAGTAATAATAACATTTCAATAAAAATAATATATGCTCACCAACACATACATATGTACAAATACCTACTAGGTATACGAATGTTGAATTGGCAAAATTTTAAATTTACATAGATAGAAAAGTATCTTTTTCACATAATAATTATGTATAAATTATAATTATTTCAAGCCTGACCAAAGTAATTGAGGTTTATTTTTACAAATATTACAAACTCCATTGGACAGACAAAGCTGTGTGATTTGCAATAACCAATGCAACAATACTTAATTTTAACTATATGCATACATTACAGGAGATTGTAAAGAATGCAGTCTCTTACAATCAGTCATGAGTATAAAATTTTAAACTGTTGCTGATAAAGTGGTACAGTTAAAAAAAAATTGGAAAAAAAGGTCGAATAAAAAAACTCACAAACAGTAATAAGGCAACTTCGTCACAATTACATAATAATTAAATACAAGTCTGGGAATATTTCCCTCATAACGAGCAACAAGATATCGCCTTTATAAACAGCCGAAAAGAGAGAAAATGAACTAGTTAGTTATCTAAGAAAATAGCAATGAAGTTATGTTTTGAAATGAGGCGAATTGACACAATGAAAAATAGAAAAACCTAGAACCAGCAGCAAAAATATAGAGAAATTAACTATAATTAACTACATCTTCCCTGAGGGAAAAAGAATTACAATATTTAGTCGCTCGAAACACACATCACACACATGCTTAATTTATAACTCTATAAAGTCAGCTACTTGAGACCGCAAAGTCCACGGCCAATCGGCATACTGAGCACCAATAAAAGTACACGAGTTCACATTTGTCATCGAATAATGTCTTACTAGTATATATATCACAGAAAATGAAACCAAAATAACCCAATCACTGTGTAAAGCACTTGAGGGGAAGTCAGAGATGACTGTGGCAGTAGTGAGAGCTGGGGGCCCTCATCCAGCTTTCGCCAGCCCCCAACAAGTTACTGAAACAAATAAAAATATCACATTAATATTGATAAACTATTGATTTGTTTATTACATTGAAAAGTCTACTTTTTATAACAGCCTTATTTTTTGGGGTCTGTTTCCAAACACGACCTCAATAGCTGATTTCCCTTACAGGAAATCTGCCAAAATAACAGGGTGTCAGCCGAAATTTTAAGCTAAATTTTACTTCATATTTATAATCTTTTATATCATATATCTCAATTTTTGTTTTTAAGAGTTAGTAGACTTTCACAAAACTGTCCAATTGGAGAGGCATTATTAAAAAAAAAAAAAAACATTTTACCTGTTGGGGGCTGGCTGAGAGCAAAGGCTAGCACCAGTCGTCATCATCTGAATCAGAATGCCTATCACACGGCTGGGGTGGTTTGTAGCCATTGGGTACGGGGGAGGGTAGGATTCGGCCGCCACGCCCAATAGCCACTGCCTGCTCGAAGCTCATCGGCCCTGGGTAACAAGTCCTTGTGGGCGACGCATTGAGCTTGGGGAAGTTGATGGATGCAGGCCTCAGCTGGAGAGTGCTCGGCTTGGAGGGAGTAGGTGGGAGCCTGCGGCCGTGCCCCCTCCGGGCGACCAGCACTGGGTAGCTGTGCTGGTGGTGGTGGTGGTGATGATGATGATGGTGAGCAGGGCGTGGCGAAGGTGATCGTGACCTCTGTTCTAAACTTGTAGTACCGTACTGTGCTCCTACCCTTCGCGGCTGATGCTCATACCGACCGGGGCTGGGCGACCGCGCTGGGCTCGTTGAAGCTGACCATGATCCTGCAAATATATTAATTAGTGATAACAAATTGAGAAAATATTTAAAAATTGTCAGCATAATATTTTTTGAATAAAATATATTTTTCTATTGTACAGGAACTCATTGTAAGATTAATTTAAACAAATTTGTTAAAACCAGAAAGTAGCACAAAAAATAAGAAAAATTAATTTTGTTTTATATGAATTGAGTTATATCTTTAAGATGTGTTAACTCTTTTAGGATTTAATGTGAATGACGTACCTATTTTGGTATGAAAAAGGTTTTAAGTTGATTCTCACAAAAAAAAAAAAAAAAACATTTTTGGGACTGAGGTGTCTGTATTGTTGGAAAGGATTAGAACGACTTTAGTTTGAGAAGAAACAGTGCACAGTGGTAAAAGTCAAGGGAAAATGAAATTCTCAATGAAAAAGGTTGTATAAAAATTGTATTTGTAAACATTAAAACATACCTAAGATAAAATCAGTGTGTCTTGTGAATGATAACGGGGAGGGGAAAAAAAGAAGATTTGAACTGCAAAGATTATTATGTCCCAAGAATGGAAAATCAATAAATCGGCAAAGTTATTAGCCCATTCCTATCTGGAATAAGGCTCAAACATTTAGCATTCTCAATGACATTAGTGAATGATTAGTTATCATTTTGTTCAAAGTTTTTTTAAAAAATGTGTTTGAGGTCCTAATGGCAAGAATTGAAAAAAATGTTTTTTGTTTTTTTTTAAGGAAATAAAAGTTTAAACACTGTATAATCATTATCATGGATCAATACACCATAATGGTAAGTTAATATATGACTGAAAAAAGTATGTGAATTGTTAAATATAAACTGATTTTGAGTAGGCTGGTATTAAAAGGATTTGCTAATGATCTAACAACTGTATTAATAAATTTAGAAATTTCTCCTGTTGAATCAGAACTGGATGGGACTATTTTATTTTTGCAAGAACCACCCAAACCTGTTTTTAACTCCTCAATTTCAATATATTGAAGAGCAATTAGCATTGCGTTTACACTAAGAAGTCCATTCTTCCTTAGAACTTCATATTTTAAGTGTTAATCAACTTTCATTAGCATATTTTACTGATCCATATCCAGAAATCATAAACAGATCTCATTATTCACTGCTTCAAAACTGTAATTAACTATTTTGTAAGTAAATACTTTATTATATTCTAAAGAATAATGATGAAATCTAAACAATTAACTCAGAGATTTACTAAGAATAGTTATAATGTATTGTTTAATAAAAATCTATGAATGAGTTCAACTTCACATTACATGAGGTCTTTTCCTCTAAACATCACTAAAGTTTATATTAATTTTAGGTTTCAATAATAGCAAGTTGAACATAAAAATAAACTTATAATCTTAATTATTGTTCAAGGAATTTTTTGCCCATAGTTCTCATTTTGTATTAAAGAATAAAATAGGTATAACTGCAATCATACTTTTATAAACAGAATAAAAATAATGGTTAATAAAGAATTCAAACATCATATCTCATAGAAAAACCATGGATGTTTACATGCATATAAAGAGCTGTCATAAAAAAGTGAATTATTATTAGATAACAGAATTAAGCTTCCATTATTCAAATAAAAAGATATAATGTATTTTCCGGACAACCCTTGCATATTTTTAATTGTAAGTGCAATGACATTATAATTATAATTGAAACCAAAATGTATGTTTTTGCAAGATATTGTCATAATTCTGTACACTGATTTTCTTCCACTTGTCACTATAATTAATATTTCAGATTGTGGAAACCTTTTTTTTTTCTTTATTAAAACTAAGACATAAAATCATTGGTTTGTATTATATATTTAAATTCATTTTATACATGATCAATAAAAAGGCCTTGTCCTCTACAAGTGCTTTAATATATGCAGAGTATGCATCTTGGGAGAAATCATTTTATACAACTATGTTTTTCTAATACAAACAGGACCAGAATTCTAAACAGATTAGCAATTTATATAGGGCACTTTATTTAGTTTGTTAAATAAAACAATGTTGTGCTATTTCTTAATAAGTGTAAAATGAATATGAAAATAAACAATTTAATAAACCAATCTATGACGGAAGATGAGAAAAAAAAAATAAAAAACCTCAAATGATTATTCAAATCATTTTTATTTCTCAGCTAGTTTCATGTCCACATGATGTCTCATCAGTGAAAATATAATACAAAGAGGGGACAACCATTATATAGGGCCTTCCACTAGCCATATGTCAGAGAATGGCTAGTGAAAGGTTTCACATAATGATGTATCTGTTAATTTAGTTAACTCATTGTATTCTATTCTCCCCTAATGAGGAGTCATGTCGATACGATTCTAGTTGAGAAATAAAAATGGTTTGAATAATCATTTGAGGTTTTTCATTTTTTTTTTAACTTCCACCATAGACTGGTTTATTGAAGTTAAATAGGTCCTATTTTTACAACAATTTAATACTAGTTTGATAAATAATTAGTAAGAAAAACATATAAACATAGTAAAAAACATAAATATTTTATGGAAATAAGAAATAAGAACTTGTATTTTGAATAAGGTATCTAAACTGTTTACAAATATATTGAAAAGGCAGAAGTATACAGTACAGTATGAGCCATCTATAAATAATAATCACACTAATTCATTTTTTTATGGGTTTTTAAGCTAGTTTTTCAGTTTCAGACTTGGAGGTGTGTTCAACCTCAGAAACCAGTGCTGAACTTGTCCCTAGCATGTGGGCCTAATAACATACTTATTTATAGCCTGATTTTGACAGCTCTCAGTTTGATTCAGTAGATTGACCCAAAAGCCAGCAGTAATATGCCTCAGAGAATAACACATTACTTACAATGAGTATTTACAAAAAAATGGGGGACACTAAAACAATATTATACATTATATGAAAAAATCAAGCCATGGAAACCTGAAAAAGCCTTTAAAACTTAAAAACCAGATATTTAAGAGAAAGTATGTATGGCCAATACTTCAAGGCTACATTATATACATCAGACATCACTCTAATCTACAAATACATAAAACTTGACTTAAGGAAGTGCCAATAGGTTTACTGAATTTCATTTGTAACTGCTGAAATTTGCTAGAGTGAATACCTAGAACGGCGTTTGTCAGAATAGAATATATTATACAGAAAAAAACAACAACGGAATCGTTACATCATTTCAAATGATCATTTATTCATATAAATAAATAAATAATTAAAAGTTAAGAATTATAGACATAGTCCTTGTCTACAAGATCCTGCCAATAGTATAAATCAAAGGTAATGAATATGAATTCTTGGATAATAGCAGAATCTTTTTTTTCCAGAACATTCAAACATAGATAACCTTTTCTAACTATGAGAACTCTTCTATTTAGAGCCCTGTAACATCACCCAGCTTTGTCATCAATGTTAATAATCTATTTTATAGCTCTTAAAAAGCTGTAAGTGTCATCGTAACCAAGACATAGGAACAAGAAATGATCAAACCCTATCTGCTGTTTGGATATGGCGAAATAACAACCTAAAATTCTTGGCTAAAGAACATCGCCTATTTAAAGGTCATCAAATAGAGTTACATACTAGAATCGCTTGTTACTACTAAATTTGGTGAGAATTAATAAATGAAGACTTGATTACTTCTTAGTGGCTACTACTGTATGTCAGCTAGGAGGTCAATCACCCAGGATGTTGTGCGGCTAAGAGCCAGAAATTCAATTTTTTTAATATTTACACAACAGGCATTTTTTGAAGTTTCCAAATAATTTCTTTGGGTATTTTCTTTCCCTTTATACTATTTCTGGATGGGGAGGGGGCTCGAAAATGCGAAATATCTCCATTATTATGGTCGGACAAAAAATTTGTATAGAACCTAGAGGTATTTGTATTATTTAGTTTGCAGCCTTGAGTACAACCCCACTCCTACTCATGTCATATTAACGATCAGCTGTTACATCCTGAACCACTTTATTCAAAGCTTAAATACCAAATATTGTCTTCATTGAACTTTTACCTTGTGGGATCCGAGCAAATACTCAAATCGACGTGTAATGACGTCATCAATTAAGATTTTCCAGCATTGACTCAAAAATGTATTTCATTAAACTCTAATGTTCATATTCATTAATGGCTAAAACTGGACCATGAATAAAGGGATTTAGAGGAGGGAAGTTTGAAAATTCAAAATATCTCCTTTATTATAAGTCGAATTTTTATTGTTATTATTAAAAAAAATTTATAGAACCAGTCTTGGTAAAATATTGATGCTCTACAATTGTTGCTCCACACATTTATTCATAACTTGAATATTAAGCGAGTTATTTGTATTTAATTTTTTTCAGCCTTCAGTAAACCTCCACCTCTACTGATAGGATTTTGACTTAGAAATAGAGAATATATGTTACGATGAGGTTAGTAATGTGTCATACCGGCACATGGGAAATATACTTAGTTTATGCAGCTCCTTCATAGCAAACTTTTTTCGTTTTTAATCTTCAGTAAACCGTCATTTCATGTTAACAATAAGATTACATACCATGACACCTCTTATTCTATGCTTAAATATCAATTGGTGCCAATCAACAGATCTTAACTAATGAGATACATGCAAATATGTTGTGTGTGATATCATCAATTAAGGTTTTACATTCTATACTCAAAAATGTTGATTTGATAACATATTTGATATTTAACCGTCTCATGCAACTGTAAAGGTAATACTTGTTAATGGCTGAAATCGGACAAGAAAAAGGGCTGAAATCGGGGGGCTTAGAAAGGGAATTCAAAATATCTCAGTTATTATGAGTCAGATCAAAAAATGTCATAGAATCGAGTTTGTTAAACATTTAATGCTCTACAGTTGTTGTTTTATATGTTCTTTTGTAATTTGAATATTAAGTGATTTATTTCTATTTTACCTTTTCAGCCTAAAACAACCCCTCCCCATTCTACTCTTTTTTTTTTTTTTTTTTTTTTTTTTTTTTTTGAGTAACTGAGTCCCTGAACATCTCAATTCCAGCTTGCCTGCCTTATTAAGGGAGAAATAGAGAATAAATTATGAGATGAGATCACCAGAATGTCATTTCTACACATGGGAAATCTGCTTAGTTTATGTGCCTCTGTGTGACAAATTTTTTACCTCGTTTGATGTTTGCCACTAATATCTGCATTAATTGAAGAATTATAGGGACATTATTTGTTTAATTGAATCATTATTCAACTGTAAGTGGCAATCCAAACTTGAAAATAAATGGAACCTATATATTTGCTATATTTTCATGAAGCAATCTAATCCTTATTTAAAAATTCATTTACCACAAAATTTCACAATGAAATGGATTGACAGTTTATGATAGAATCGGATTTTTAAATTATATACACATGATAAATACATTTTTTATCAACTAAACTTTTTTTACTAAACTGTGAGCTATTATGAATATATTAGGGAAACAATTAAATAATAACGTAACTAGCCATTTTTGAAATAAAATACTTTAACTTATTAAGTAAGAATACTGTTAAACAAAAAACTGTGTATTAGCAAGTAATCAACACATTAATTCTATATTCATTATAAACTAGCTGTATTATTGATTATTTTTGTGTGGAGGTAAAAGTGGTTTATCATCAAAACATAAAGACAGGATTACTGAAAATAGCTTCTGATAGTTGAGAATTATTTTTAATGATTTTCCGGTACAATTTTTTTACAAGTCAGGAGAATGATTTGAAATTCATTACTTACGTTACATTTTCAGAAGTGATATATATATATATATATATATATATATATATATATATATATATATATATAATACAAAATGCATTATTTTTAAAACAATAGCAACCATGATATTAAAAAATATATGCTTTTACTTCTAAGTGAACTCTTACTCCTGGTTGCAAAACCATTTTCCCATACAGCATCTGTTTTTTTTATTTCATTTATGAAATCCTTTGAGCTGTTTTAAGAGGTTGAGTAACAAACAGGCTGACATGCATAAAAAAATCCAATTTTGATGCAATACATAAGGTGATCTGAAATGTAAACAAAAATGTATTCCTGTCAAATTTAAATAGGAATACAAACTTTAGGATTCAAATTATTTCAGAAATATCTCATTTATAACAATTTTGGTTATATTTGTTTTTTAAACAAAAAAAAATTAAAATAATTTCTGCCCCTAGATTAATAAATATAGAGATGGCTCAAACTGACTTCATGCCACCTTTTCAACACTTTTTATTTTGGTATTCATGCTATGATGGAAGCAAAATTGGTAAAACTATTTGGATGTTTCACAGTAATGCAGGCATATTTCATCTTCACTGGAAAAAGGAAATAAATAAGCTTTCTTTCTTTCTTTTTTTGAGAAGAAACATTGATAGCATAATGAAAGATCTGAAAATAAAATAAAAGTCAAAAATAAAAAGAAAATGTATGCATGATTATGTATCTTACAATTCATAATCATAGAATGCATGCTAGTAGATGCCATTATTATAATAAATTCCTAGTCTGAGCTATAAAACATCTAGCATATTTTTTAAAATATACAATATAGTAATTAAGATAAGGCAAGAATATAAAAAAGGCCCAGATTTTAATCATCAATATTAAAAAAAAAGAATACATGAGATCATTCAGTCATGCTAATGATCAATCAGTTCACTGCTTTTCAAACTGAGTTCCATAAAAATTACCTCTTTATTTAATTAAACAAGATAAAAGGGACCATTAGATTTTTATAAAAATTATTAATTAAGCATTTTGAAAATGTATTTTGAAAAAATAAAATAATAGTTTTTAAGAAAAGAAGGATTTAAAGTTTTCTACTTAAAAAGGAAGAAAATCCATGCAGGACGAAAAATCAATTTTCGAACCAGTAAAAGCAAAAACTTTCTAAATCGGGATTACTTACTATCATACATGTTAGCTGCTCCCATGTAGACTGGAAGATGGTGGTCACCACACGGACAATATCTCCCATCTGAAAGTGTTTTACCTTACTGGTTTCGAAAATCAACTATTTTCAGATTTATTTAAAGTTTAATTATTGTTTTCAAACAGTTTACCTGGTTAAAAAATATATATAAGGATGTTAGATTAAGAAAAATTAAACAAAGAGGTAAGTAAATCAAGACTAAATGAGAGTCACAGACTCATTTTTGTACTTTTGAAATAAATAAACAAAATATTGGACTGTAAAAAATATGCTACATTTCTTTGTTAATAAATAACACACAGAGATTAATTATTTTTATAAAGTGAAAATATTTCCTAATATAATATAAAATATTCCACACCATGGGGTGTTTAAATCTAGAAATACCTATAAACAAGTCATTATTACATGCGTGTTTCGACTAAAGTACAATTAAATTCTTAATAAGAGGATCAAAGCATTCAAGTAAAAGTATATACTACAAGAGAATATAATAATGAAAGGATATATCGGGGGTATATTAGAGCAAAAACAATTTTGTCACATTTTACTGATAAAACTAACTATGATTCAACAAAGATACACCATTGAGAAAGTGACGATGGGTAAGACTCAACATTATTAAATATTGATGACTTAACTAGTTCTCTCACTGGAGTGAAAATAGAACTTCCAAGTTAAAGGGCCCATCTCTTTTGCATGCTCATGAAAGTAAGCAGACAACATAACGTTAAAATAGAATTTTAAAATGGTAATTGGTATCAATATGACTTTTACATAAATAACTGATAAGATATCATAAATAAGCTAGAGTTTTTAGTTTATTTCTTCAGATAGAAGTTATGCAGAATTTAAATGAGACCTTCCTTTAAAAAATATATAAATAAATACTGCTTTTTATGATTAATTGCAAAATGTATGTCTAAAACCTTTTTTATATGTTTTCAAAGTATTTTCTTCCTTTTTTAATTATTAAACTTTAGAGACATACTTCAAGTACTGGTTTTGTAACTCCCACAGAGTTATCTATTTTTAATGTACAATTTTGAGTTGCGTACAAGTGTATTTTTCTTCCACGGGAAGCCTAGATAGAATAATTGTTATGGAATAAAGGAATTAATGAATGTAGAAATGAATAAATCCTTTAAATTAAATATTAGTTTAAATATAAGTTTGGAAACAGTGTTATATTTCAAAAATACAAATTGCCTATCTTCCAATTTCTATTTTCTAAATATTTCTATAGTCTTAAATATGGTAATACATAATAACTATTAAGATAGCGTTATTGATAAAACAATATAAATAAGAAACCTCAACAATATGCCTAATGTGAACGATAAATGAAGTCAATGATACCAGGATACTTGCAGGAAATCAGTTTAAAAGACAAAACTGCACACTTGTAATTGCTTGTTTATTTCCAATTGTAATATTTTTATTTGTTATATTCATATTTATTTTGTTATATACATATTAATCGGTATACAGCTTATTTTTCTTTAAACAAAATTAAATGCAATCAGAAATTTGTGAATTCTAATACAAATTATTTAAGTACAATTGTTTAAAAGAAAATAGTGCAAAACACAGAAAAACTACTAAAAGATAGATTAAAATTCTAGTACAAATTATTGGAAAAATTACTTCAGTATGAGATTTGTTATTGCCTTTAAAAATAATTTGACACCGGCATGGATTAGAAAACATACTCTATATGCTTTTTCTACACTTGGTCCTGGTCCTCTGATTCCAACAAATAAAACTGGCACCTACCTGTAGAGAAAATAGTCCACCCCCTCCCCCATTGTTCAAGTGCCCAAAGTGTTGATAAACAATAAGTTAACAACTTTCTACTAGAGTACTCTCATAGTAAAGGCACAAAGGGCCATTGAACACTAGACTATTTTCAGGAAGCTTTATGAAGACTTTTTTAGAGCTTTTTTGGACAATTTAGAACTAGAGCTATCAAGGCTCTTAGAGCTTAGAGCTATTGCAGGGTATTTAGAATAAAATACCTATCTTTAAAGCCATCAAATGATTATTCATAAGTGTGATGCTAGAATAAAATAATTGTCCTACCACCCGAACATTGTGGTTTGTTCACTACCTTCGTTTTGATCAACACCTCTAATTGCACTAAAATGACTATCGTGGATGGCAAAGTGTGATATACTTAGGGCTTGAGCTAATATTAACCACCATGCTTCCATAAGAAAAAAAAATTGTTAAAAAATGGATTAATAGTTATTGTTTCCTTAAATTATTGTTTTACCAATGAAATACGTTAAATTAAATAATAAAATCAAGACAAGTCAGCACTGGAAAGGTCATAATTGAATTAATTTTTACTCTAAAGAATTTTTTATTTTTTAGAAGGGATTATAAATACTCAATAATGTTGTGTTACATTTTTCTACTTAGGTATTATGGAATGAATAAATAAGAGTATCCAGATTTTTGTTTGTCACTATTTACAAATGAAAGTTAACTTAAATTAAAAACAACAACTTCTAAGGATTTAATCTGGCATTAAACTGGTTAATATGTTATTTTTGCACATAAATTTTTATTTTAAAATTTAGATACTGTGAGATTCAATGAAATGCTATTGAATATGAATACTCCGTGTCATAAAGCACACAGCTATGGGTGTGCAATATTTTTTTTTAATAAATAATTTTGATTGATGATTTAATAATATTTTAAGTAGTACATGAACATTATTTCAGATAGATAATTTAATATAAAATTTCATCGAGTACAAGCTAAAAGTAACAATAAAACATGTTATGCTTTTAAATTTGTTTGTTACTGAAGCAAACACCTATAAATTCTATAGCAGTACAAAGAATAGTGAATAAAACCTACTAAATACTTCAAGACAACTGGAATTCTAAAAATATGAGCAAATGACAGTATCAAAAGAATTTACTTTTAATTCTACATAGAAACCTTACCAGATGCATTTATTTTTAACTTCATTAGATATGCTCAGAAACAATTTTTGTTGTTTCCTTTGAACCATATGTTAAATTATTTTTTAGAGTTATTTATTAACGTCCGCTTTTTGGTACTAATTGGGACGGGTTATCTACAGGTTACCACCCTTTTCTATCCAGGGTGGGACTAAGGATTTCATTTAATGAATGTCACTAAATAAATTCCTATTGCCCAGGCGGGAATCGAACTCGCCACTCTAGGTTTACCATGTGATATTAAATCCAATGCTTTAACTCACATGGCAAGCCCGAGCCCCTAAATTTTAATAGATAGAAGTTATTTGAGATCCGTCTAAAATGAGAACAACAAAATAACTAAAAGCCATTTTTCAAAAAAATGTCCTGGATGTTGGAAGGTAAATTCAAGAAGAAACAAAACAGGCCTTCTTTCTCTAAATAGTATGGTACACAGCACTGCCAGAGTTAGCGCTACCACTTTTAAATATACTTTATGTGGATGCAAGACCTGTTTTGTTTCTTCTTTTAAATAGAAACCAGTTACTAATGAATTATAATTATTTCTTTTTAATTTTCAAAAATTGACTAATTGTATTGAATTATAATACCATAATCAAGAACTTAAAAACAAATGGCCTAAATAAACAATCAATGCTCAGCTATTATGAAGGTTGGTACCTTCATCATGAGGGTCTATTCATGTGGTATCAAAATAAAATTTAATAAATCTAAATATTCAACACTACATTGGAGGAAATTAAAAACTCTAGCAAAAGTAACAATAAAGCCATAATTGCCATGTTTTTTTTTAATTGAATCATTATCGATAGGTCTAATTATTTAACCTCATTCCTCATTTTACTTTATTTTTTTTTTTTATAAAAGGTATCCTAGACCATAACAGTGCCGGCAGTTGAAAATCAGAGGTCACAAATGCTTTTTAATATTGCAAAAGCAGTACCCAAAATTTAATGACAATTAAATTTTTGGTTCAGCAGGCCATGGAAGTTCTGGAGCTGAACTACACTCCCTAGATCTTTGATGGAACTGTCATATTTGGTCAACTGAACACACTGCCATATTATGGGGCCACAGTGCTAGAGAGCGAAGAGGCATTCATCCAAAAGTAATAATAATATAAAAATTTTGTGACAAAATATTAACAATTCATGGAGAGTAGTATCAAAATTCGTATATTCAGCTTTTAGTTTTGCAAGTTAATACCAATTTTTATGGATATTCGTCTTGTTTTTCCTATGACTTTAATTATACTTCTGTCTTTAATTAAGGAGATTAGTACTTAACATCATGTTGTACCTCACTAAAAGAACTAAATTGAGCAATTTCCTGATCATTCTCATTCATTGAAATCTGTGATGTTTGGCCACATTTTAAAATAAATTTTAGGTCAACAGAGATCACTTTAGTTCTAGGTTAAAAACTTCTAATGGTCCTAATTTTGTTTATCACCTCCCCTCCCCCCTCCCTTAAAGGCATAATATTCATAAACAAGAGTATTTAGCATGGAGAGGCGTAGCTTATTGGCACGTTACATTTTCTTTACTGGTGACATTCATTAAAGAGCAAGCTAATGATCTAAGCTGAGCAATAATTCTACCAAAGGAAAACAAAAATATATGATTGAATAGTACAGTACAAAGGAGATAACTGGGAATCGGGTAGCAGTAAAAACCGGAGAATTTTCTTTATACAGTTGTATTAGGGGATGGAATTGGAGGATGCCATATATAAGTTTGTTGGAGGATGTTTCACTTGATATCCCAATGTCATATGTATACCTTACCTGTTTCCTTCTGTTTTCTCTCTGTTAGCTCACTCCCATTATTTAGGCTTTACTCACACTGCCTACTGAATTGTAACTTGTTTCCTCCCTGCTCTGGTTTTCATTTAATTAATGGTTTATTGTTTGTAAATTTCATCTCATATCTCTTTGTACCAAATTATGCCCTATTAATGATATTTTCTGTTATTTGAATTAATAACCTGTACACTTTGTCAGTTTTTTGATCGCTTTTGTCCGAACCTCTACCTCCTCAACCTTATTTTTATCAAATATATAAATAGTATTATTTGTAATTTAAGTATTTACTATTACTTAAGTTTTAAACTACTGTAGTGAAGGAATTATGATTAGCATGACATCTGTACAAATGTTTTTACATAACCCAGATAGCTCAAAAAAGACTAACCTTAGACAGCTGTAATTCCATATTTAGGAATGTTGTACTGACTAGTTGTGAACTAGTGGGTTGGGTTTAGAGGGGAGGAGGTGAAATAAAAAAAATGCAAATTTATTTGTGCCTATTAAGGATACAAAAAATTGTATAGAAACATTTTTCCTTGTCAAGAAAAGACCTATAAATTACATTCTGAGACATTTTTTGATAGATGAAGTACATCCTAATATTTTGTTTATTTAAAATAGGAGTACAAGGAACTCATGCAGTGGTTAAGTCAGAATTTTTTATTTTATTGTTTTTCCATTAGAGTTATTACTATGTATGATCTGCATAAATAAAAATAAACAACTAGGATGCATAGTTATGATGAAGCTAGATCCAACCTGCACCCGACCGTCTTAGCAGAAGGTTCTGATGTATTGAGTTATTTAATTGATGAATTTAGAGACAGCCTAAAGCCTTCTCTCAATGAGTTATGGTGGCACACATGAGTTCATGAGAGAGTTGAGAATAAATCTTCTACCTCAATAAAAAAGTAGTGAATCAAGAATGACGCAAAAATGGTAGGGAATGTTATGATTGGCACACTTTTGTTCTGCCAAATGCCTTGGATGGTAGGCTTCTCCATGAATAGCTGAGCAAAGACATTTATTTAGTATTTATTTCTAATATTTATCAAAATTTGCTAAAAAAAAGTTCATATGAATAAAGAAAACAGTCTTATAAAAAGGCTGGAAATATTTAAGAGGTTCCTTATCTCTTCTAAAATCTAATGACAAAATAATGTAAACATTTCATCAGTATTTACCAATTTTAAAATTTCAAACAAATTTTAAATACCTTAGATGGAACTATTGGGAAATAAACCTTATTATACTGATTATAAAGTAATTAATTTACCTTATTAAGTGCTGATAATATATTTAATTAAACGTTTAAGAGTGTTAAAACTATAAATACTGTATGTTTTAGGTACTTCCTTCTGGTTTTGTTTATTCATTTACTTCCTGATAGCCTACATTGTATTTTGAAGTTGTAAAATATCATGGTCTAGGGCAAAATTTAAATTTTTTATATTTGATTTAAAGAACAATATTTTCTGAATGTCCTCATATTTATGCACAATCTCTGCTTTTATTTTTACATTTTCTTACCTAGTTGTTTGTTAATTTAATACTTTTATTGAAGTTGAAGTTGTGCGTGTCACTTACAAATTACCTTACGACCATTATCAGGATTGAACCTAATCCTCCTTTAACTTGCCAGAGCCAAAGTTGTCAAACGTGCTAAATATGTACAGATTTGAATGTGTTGAATTGTTTATAGTTTTATTATTGCAATGTAGCTCTGTGTGGCAAAGCATTGCATTAAAGTTTTTTCTTCAGATAGAATAGTTTCAAACATTGTGTGGCAGGCATTTTACATTCCATCAAAGTACTGGAAGAACTGGTAGACTGTTAGAGATAGTATAGAGAAATTAATCAGTGGAATAGTTGCATTGACATATCTTGAAGAAATACAGTTCTGATGCTCAATGAAATATTCCTGCAGAAAGTTGGCTCTCTACCAATCCATATTTTGATACAAATGGGCAAAGACCATATGGCCAGTTTTGTCAAAAAGATGTAAAACTATTGCAAGAGACCATACTAAAAAACTATCTCCTGTCCTTGATATTATGCAAAAAACCTTTTACAATGAGCTTACATCATAAGGGGTGGACTTTTTTTCACTGATGCTCTTCACTATACCAAGTCAATTAATCCCATAGGATTTTTAATATCTACTGAAATTTCTAGTGCAATGCTCGCCACAGAAAAAAATGATAACAGAATTCTCTGTTGTTAACACCCATTGATTCTCAAGCTGTAGGAAATGTCCAAAAATGAATGAGGATCTTTGAAAGTACTGATTTACTGAGAAGGGAAGATTTTAGACAATCCATTTATGTTTGAGGTAAAAATGTCATGATGGTTGGTCTTTCAGTGGATTTATGAACTAATGTTATGATTCAGCTGAAAGTTGGATTGCTCAGTAATACTGGGTGATAGTGATCTTGCCCTCTTAAGATATCTTTGACCTATATATCAAGTTGTTTCAAAAGTTAGATGCTGCCAAAGAGTAAAATGAGAAGTTCAACCTTATGACCTACAGAATTTGGCTATTGACTCAATTATTCTCTGTTTTTACAGATAATCTATTTATTCTTCAAATTAAATTCAATACCGATATTATGTAACTAAGATTAATTAGGAATGGGTTATCAATTAGTTACATCCCATTCTAGTCATACTAAGATTTTTTATTTAGTGAGTCCGTCACGAAATAAATTCTCATTGCTCTTTTTGGAATAACAATAATGACAAAATAAACCATGTTTATGAAGACAAGCACTTAAATTTTATTTATTTAAAACTAATGTCATGTATATAAAAATCATATGATGTTATTACATTTTGTAAAATAATAAAGGAAGAGTCAACTCGGTATGTTAAAACATAATAAAATCAGGAGCCTTGGAGTTTCTATTTAATTTATAAAAGGAATGCTTCTTTCATATAAACATTGATAAAAGAACAAAACAAAAAAGCAAAAGTCATCTCAGAAAGAAAACATGACAATGCAAAGGGTGTCTTGGAGTTTCTATTTATTTTATAAAGGGAAGTATTTTTTCAAAAACTATTGATTTAAAAAAATAATTATAATAACTCATTAATATCACATACTGAATATAAAAACCAGCTGATTATTTATTGTATAAATTAAAAAGTAGTAAATAAAACATACATTGTAAAAATAAATTTCTTAAACAGAATATTAGAAATAAAAATGTCATGGTTCCCTAATTTGATTTATATATCAAAACCTTGTATAGAAAATAAAAGTATACTCTTTCAAGGATGACATATACTATGTTACTAAGTAATAACAAAATGAAATAATTCCTTATTTTAGGAAACAAAGAAAAGGAAAGAAGTATAATACTTTAAAAGCACAATTAACTCATCAGAAAATTTTTCAGATATGAAATTTTTTTATTTGAAACTAACAAGGTTTTGTTATTCTTTAATTAATGACCTTAATGCAATGCTCATTGAATATACTAAAAGTACATACTCAGATAAATTAATATTCATCTATATACCTCGGATGTGAGGGTAACGCCTGAGATGTGAGTGTTCGTGCTTTACGATTTCCACGACATTGGAGACTGTATCGCTGAATCCAATGTCATGGTGGTAGACCCTACGAGGTGACGGACTTCTCCCTACATCTCCAGGCGAGCGGGCCCTCCTGCAAATTACAAAAACATATTTATGAGAACTTCAGAAAGCAATATTGTCTGCAAAATATGTACATGACAAGAAAGAGAAGAAGGTAGGAATGTAATAATAAAAACAAGCTATCTGCCATCTAAGAGCAATAAATATTTGAGATTAGTCATTTTGGCATTTGGGGGAATATTCTTTCTCATTCTGGTGAACATCTGATTCCGGATATGGAATGGTAAAAAAGATATTAGGTAATATGGCGTAATGTAATAATTGCTAGGGAATAGTAATTAAAAACAGGTATTCATGAATTGGAGCCAACTCATTACAAGTTAGTCAAGCAAAGGCCATTCAAAATTCTCCCCCACCCCTGTTTAACAACTCAAAATGTAGTGTTTTAATTTAAACAAATATTTTCATATACCCCAAGCAAATTATTTTCATTACCGCTTCTGGGGAGTCTTACCTCCCCATTCATTAAATTTGTGACTTAAATTATATGACAGTATTCTAGATAGTTGATGGTTTCCAGGCCATCGATAGACTTATTAAAATAATCATACAGACAAGGACACCAGCTATTCCAAGATGTCAATTAAGACTAGTCTGCTAGCTTTGAGGTGATTAGTGCACCTACGAGTGCAACAAAGGAGGAACCTTAATAATCTGTACTTTTTAAACAGTCTTAGAGAAGGCAATAAAAAAAAAAAAAAAAAAAGAATGAATCCTGGTTGTACCCAATAGGCTTATTCAGCATACACAAGATTCATGCTAGTGATATGCTGATCTTAAGATAATGTATTTCAGCATTGTCTGAAGCTGCGAGGAATTTATACATGCTTTTGGATTCTATATTAATTCAGAAAAATTATATATATATATATATATATATATATATATATATATATATATATATAAAATTGGCACCTCTGTCTGTACATTGAATTTTCTCGCGGAATTTCACGATAACTTTTCGTTTCACATGTCATAGACACCATATCTGCATTTTGTTTCTTTCGTGTATGTTTGTTTGTTTGTTTGTTTGTTTGTTACCTTTTCACGCATAAACGGCTGAACCGAATTTTATGAAACTTAGTATGTATATTACTACTAACCCAACTTAGACTTTAGGCTATATTAATTTTCTCTGAGGCGAACAGGAGTGGGGGTTATAAGGGAAGCCTGAAATTAAAAATAGCGATATTTTCGTTTTTCTATTGGTTTTTCGGCAAAGATGCACATAACAAAAGTTGTTTATTTTGTTATTTAGAGTAACTTTTGTTATATACACTTTTGTCGTATACCGAAGTTTAAAAGCGGTATACGCTAAAAATTATAGCGGGAGTCAACAATATAATTTGCCAAAAAAGACTCAACCGAACTAAATAAAACTCGGTATGTGTATTAGCAGCGAGGCCTTCATTATAATAAGCCATACCAACATTTCTATGGACGGGCAGGAGTGGGGGTTATAAGGGAAGCCTGAAATTAAAAATAGCGATATTTCGTTTCCTATTGGTTTTTCCGCAAATATAAACATAACAAAAGTTGTTTATTTTGTTATTTGAAGTAACTTCTGTTATATACACTTTTGTCGTATACCTAAGTATAAATGAGTTATACGTTAAAAATTATAGCGGGAGTCAACAATATAATTTGCCAAAAAAGACTCAACCGAACTAAATAAAACTCGGTATGTGTATTAGCAGCGAGGCCTTCATTATATAAGCCATACCAACATTTCTATGGACGGGCAGGAGTGGGGGTTATAAGGGAAGCCTGAAATTAAAAATAGCGATATTTCGTTTCCTATTGGTTTTTCCGCAAATACAAACATAACAAAAGTTGTTTATTTTGTTATTAGAAATAACTTTTGTTATATACACTATTGTCGTATATCTAAGTATAAATGAGTTATACGTTAAAACTTTAGCGGGAGCCAACAATGTTATTGGGCACTAACGGCTTGAACCGAACTTAACAAAGCTCGGTATGTCCAATTAGCATTAATTCTTCCCATAATTATAAGTTATATTAAAATTTTTAGGTTCGAACGGGAGGGAGGGGGGTTATAAGGGAGGCCTGAAATAAAAATTCACCATATTTACATGTATAAGAGACGGGAAATATAAAAATATCTCGAAGACAGTGAAGCCTTATCGAACAAATATTCTATTATTAGCAAAATCACCGGGCAACGACGGGTATCAATCCTAAACACTGGGACGGGGTAAAAATGTCAAAATATTGTGCAATGTAAAGCCTGCTAAAAAATACTATCACCATTCAGCCTCAAATGAATTCCCGGGCGAAGCCGGGTATCTGAGCTAGTATATATATATATATGGAGTTGTTGTTTTTTGGAGTTTTGGTACTCCTAATGTAAACAAAGGAACTACAATGATGTACGATAATTCTTAAGTATCTTTAGTCTTGCCCTGAAGAAGAGAAAATAAATATTCTCGAAATATTGGAATGAACTAAGATTTTTTCACCAACACTGACCAAAACTCCAAAAAACAACACCATATATATATATATATATATATATATATATATATATATATATATACACACACACCATCTATAATGTCTATCTATGATGTCGGAAACATCTATACAATTTTATATATATAATAATAATTTTCCAGAAGATTAGGGTAAGTTGTTTCTGGGGTACTGTGAAAGTATATATTTCCTTGATGTGTTGATGTGAAACATTCAACTATCTTCAAGCGATGGTCGTGGGGAGAAATAATTTAGTAATGTTTATTGGCTGTCCACATTAAAGAATATTAAGCACTTGAGGAAGCTCTCTGATTCAAAACCTTTTCAAAATGGAATCTCGAATGATCATCCAGCTAATAGTAATTTTGACAGCAAAACATGGACCTAAGAACATCTTAGTCTGAGAAAGGGATGACCAAAGAAAAACTGTTTAATATTTTAGTATTAAATTGCATTTTTCTCTTGTATGACAAATAATTAAAACCCATATTATTTATTTACAGACTAATCCATCCTTAACATCAATATATTAATGAGATTACATTAAGTATGGTTATTTTACTTTAAGTCTTGAAATGACAATTCTGGAAATATATAATCAGAAATGTGTGGCTGCATATTGTAAGTTTGTATCGGAGGCCTAGGCTCTTCAAGACTGTAGTGCATACTAGTGAGAGAGAAGAAAATCAAAAACTTTATTTAAAGATTATTTCATAAAATTTGAGCTCTGAAAAAACAAAACAAGTTTTTTCCGTTCTGAAACCATTCATAGCAAGGGCAACATACAGCCTCTTCAGACCCTATTGATGATTTTAAATCACTGCATTTGATAAAATTATATCATCAGGGTCATTGCACTCTATGGAACATGAAATTTCCTGTTCATTGCTGGTATGGTATAAATGAAAAGAATACCTGATGCTGGGAGACCTCGATCGGGGCCTGTGCTGCTGTCTGTAGCTGGATTGCGGGTGGAGGTGGGTATCCTGCCCTGACTCCACTGACGGCCTCCTGCTCGGAATGACAACGTCTTGCGTCTCCAATCCCTGCAAGGGACAAAACTATCTTTCACACCAATTAATGTACATGAACTGTTCACGTATGTGGGTGTGTGTGACAAAAATAATTACGTACTGGGAAGTTTTCCTCTTGTACTAATGGATTAAAGTATTTTAATTGATTTTGAACATTTATTTGGAAGTTTCAAGTACTTTAAAGGCATGGTCCTTCAAAATATTTGAATTACTTATATGATAAAACAATTAAAATAGTGCCAAACCTAATTACAAGTGAAAAACTCAAAAACATGAGGAATTTCAACACAAAAAATAAATCACAGCTATAATATAGGCTCAAGGTTCATTTATAAATTATTTAATTGGGAAAAAATGTATGATGCCTCAGAAAATCTTTTATGTATTATATAATATAACCAGCTACTTCTAAGTGAAAATCCCATGAGTAGAAGAGGAAGACAGAAAACATGAAAGTACCTTTCCCTACTTACATCGTCTTCCCATGGAATTTCATAAAACAGTCATCACTAAGAACCCACGACCCTCTTTTTGAAGCAGTTTTTATCCAGTAATAGTGAGAATGCTCAACGGCTTATTCAATATTAAAGCTACTTCAGAAGTTTTTTCTTTTCTTTTTCTGGTTATGGGCATTTTAAATTTACATACCCAAGTCCTCCAACTTTATACAGCATGAGGGCTGTTTAAGGATCCTTGAGAGAAGCCTGAATCAATTATCTCAACATCATTATTATGATTACCAATCAAAATGTTTTGGAGGAAAGGATTCAACAAATCAGCACTACAACAATCCTCAATTATAGTTTTACCCGAGTGTTTTGAAGTGCTGTAATTCTTCTGTATCAGGTTTCATAGTCAAATGTCACAATTTAACTTGGTGGTTAAGATGTATCTTATATTGTTTGTTTTAGTCAATTAGCCATGAATATTCGAGAGAATTTCATTTGGAACTTTAAAAGGCTTCTTTCTATGCATGTCAAAATTGTTCCAAAAATAACATTTTTCTTTTCTAGACTTAAATATATCAATCTAATTATTAAACATTTCAATGCTGTCAGCTGTTTTTCCAGTCCCTTACTGGAACCTTACTACTTTCAAGTTATTCTTTCTACTTCTTGCTTCGACATAAAGATGATGTTTCTGAGAAGTTATTAATGTGCTAGTTTCCGCTGCATACAGTGTTTCTGGTTTTATAACTCTTCTATGATGTCAAAATTTTGAATTCCTTGTTTGTGATTTATTTATTTATTAAGCCTAACAAGCAAAAGCTGGTAACCTGATACAATTGGTAAAAATGATCATGCTTTTGCAAATATAATAGTTTTCACCCATTTTAATTTTTAAAAATAAGTTTATGATATCATGCTAATATTTAACATTTTTTTTTTTCTGGAACAATGCATAAAAAAGGTTTACTTACTTTAAATGCTATTGGCTTGACTATTAAAAATCCATTATTCATAATTTCAAGTATAACAGCCGATAACCTATTATGTACCATACTTGTTTTAAACTTACTAGTTTGTAACAAATATTTTGACATATAAATGACAGTGATTTTAATAAACACTATTGGAATAGTTTAATATTTAATATAAACAATGAATCTAAGGTCTTCTAAATCAGCTTTACAAATAGTGTGCAGATTCAGTATTCTAAACCCACTCACCACTACATTGTTCAGGAGCAAATTTGCAAGTCATTATATCAGAGTATGGTAAGCACGAATATTAAGGCACGTAAGATAATTCTCTTAGTGCATGTTGTTTTGGGTTTGATTCCGAAAGGGAAAAAGAGTCTATTCGGTGGCATAATCATAATCATCATAATATAATATTCCTAATCCTACCTTTGCTAAGCAATAGGTGTTCATTTGAATAAATAGGCCATTATTCCACTTAAGAGAAGGTCAGCTCTTCTTCTGCCATCAAACTTGAAAGGGGAACATATAAAAGTGGCCTTTGCCTATTTAGTTCTATTCATTGCATGATTGGTCAACTTCAATTTCATATAAAACTGTCTTAAATAAGGTAAATGAAAGTAAAATTCTCATCAAAAACAAGAGCAATGCTTATCAGGCAAGGAACAGAGTGACTATGAAAGTCATTTTTCAAAGACAACAAACATCTCAAAAATCCGGGTGGGTAACATAATATTATAAGAGTAGCTTCTGAAAGAACCCAATGGTTGCAACCACATATCTTGATTTTGATGATGTCTGGTCTATGCTTCTACATCTGAAATATATTGTTCATTGGACAAAAATATATATTCTCCCATTTTCAGTGTATTCTGTTCTTGAGTGAATTATCTTTTTCATGAAGTATTGTCAACACAAACATATTACTTTCTTGGTCTTTCTTTTCAAGAAAGCGTATCCATGTAGTGTTGAAGAACTGCTACAAAACATTTGGAATAAAAATAACCTTGCCTGACTCCAAGTTCATTTAGTTTTGATATTCCCTATTAATTTTAAAGATGCCAGCGCGGTTTAAAACATTTTGATAAACATGGGTGATATAGTATGTGGATTTTTTTTTTTTTTTTTTTGAAGAAACATGTTTGGTATTGATAAAGTGGGCACAACCAGGATAGTAGTTAAAATAAAAATTCACATTTGTACAGTTTATTGAATAGTTCAGTTTGATATTGATCTATTCCTTATATAGTCCACTTTTGCCATTAGCATCGAATTTCCATTTTTGTCATTAGCATCACAATAAAGTGTTTATGCCAATGCTGAATGTTTCAATGGAAGAGTGTTTATATATGTGGTAGTTGTTGACTGATTGTGTAACTTCATAATTCTTCCTATATCCATTAACATTTTGATGATTATCTAACCATCAAAGTTATTCAATAGTGTTAGTGATTTAATTTGTATATGTTGAAATGCTAAGTCTTGCAACTGTTTCTGTAACCATGGAGTGTCTGATATTCCTTGTTGACAGTAGTAGGAAGTAGGTTTTGAAAAAGAATAGCGGATGAGCTTATTGATTAAGAAGAAAAAGCCATGCTGTTCTGCAACTGTTCATATAAATGATATGTTAATCCCATGGTAGTACCACTTGATTAAGCATAAAGACATTTGCCTTTTCTATATCAATCAGAATTTAACAATAGATCAATTAAAATGACTTACTGCTGCTAACTCTTTTTTCAGTCATTATTTTCCTATTTCAAAAGGAATAACTCAATTCCTGAGTCTAGACCATTGTTCTCACTTGAGCTGACTATTTTAGCAGATTTCCCTTAAGGGAAATCAGCTATTGAGGTCGTACTCATGACGCGAGTTTCGAAAAATTTCTTCAAATGTCCATCGATCCTACCCAGGAGATGACGAAAATGAGGTCCGTTCAAAATTATATATATATATATATATTTGTCTGTTAATGCTCTAGCAGTCGCAATTTTTGTTTGATCGTTACGGAAGTCGATATTTAACCGTTTTATGTAAAAAGACAGATCAAGTTCGTTAATGGCTGAAATCATACCAGAGGGAGGGGGGGATTTTCGAAAAATCTCTGTTATTATGCATCGGATCAAAAAATTGTATAGAACCAATCTTATTGCAAATTAAATTTACTATAAATATTGTTATATACACTTATTCTCTATCTTGAATATTAACCGAGATATTTGCATTTTTATGAAGTCTGTGGTTGGTTGTTCCTTATCTTATACGTACCTTGGGTTGTTCTGCAGTTTTCTTAAGTCTCGCTCTGGCGGAAGCTTCTAACCTTACCTAACCTTCATTACTTTGTGAGATTTATGCAAATACGTTCTGTTCATCCGCCCCCCCCCCTTCTTTAGTTCTTGGACTACTAAAATTTGAGTTATTAAAATATAAATTATTCTTACAATTCAGAAGCCGTTTCAGTTGAGAGTTTAATTAAATTAACTGAAAGATTTCTCATTACCTTTTGTATTTACTTATGGTGGTGTTACCAGTATGTAGATTTCTTTATTGCTAAACTTCACATAGGAAATCTGCTTAGTTTACTCAGCCCCTGTCTGACGGACTTTTATTTTTTCTATTCATTTATTTTCCAGTGAGAGCTTTTTATGAAGTTCATATTCAATCATTTTCTCATGAAATTCCTATTAAACATATTGTTTCTGAAAATTAATAAAATATAGAAAACTTATGCAACCAACTTTTCTTATTTGTTCATGATTTTCGATTGTCGTATAATAACATCCTTTAGAATTACTTCCAGAGGCATTTTTATTTTAGAGAAAATTGTTTGACTTGACCAGGATTCATGCGTTTATTTCTCTGTTTTCTAGTTGGGTATTATTTGTGCCTCAAGAACTTAGCGACTAAATCATACATTCCCTCTGTATTAGCCTTAATAAATTAACAGCCAGTGTTGAGACTTAAAGAACAGGTGAAGAATGCTGTCTCATTTTTTGTGGAATTATATTTTATGTTTTATTTTTTTATTGTTTTAATTGCAACAATAGAAATATACCACAAAGAAATTAATAATTAACATGGATTGGGAAGATATCTAGTGGTAATACATTCCCATGAAGAGTTTCAATAACAAAAAATAAATAAATGATAATAATAGTTAATTTTTATGTAGGCATTTACCCCACAAGAAAAACTTTAGGCCACTTGCACTTTAAACAATAATGCCTTGAATTTTAGAAATATGCTTCAAATAATTGAAGTAAGTGTTTCTACTGGAGTTTGAGACAAACAGAATGTTGAGATGGAATTTTCATGACAAGAGGCTGAACAAATTTGAAATTGAGATCATTATAAAATGTAAGATGTGATTTCATGGATTATTATGTATAGAAGAATTACATTTGGTAGGAATTAGAGGGATCCAGAAGCACTACTCCATATGTATAAATCAACATCAGCAGTGTTGCGTTTATCACTGGTTTACAACAGTTGCAAAAGTAGTCTTAGGAAGTAGGATTCTGGAAGTTAGTTCTGTTTTTGACATTTTAGTAAAGTGAGAAGTTTTCAAACTGTTCTATTATTTAATCTATGAACTTTTTTTTTACATATAGTTTATGTAGAATATAAATGGCATTAAGTGTACTCAGCACGCAAATGGAACCATAGAAAATAATGTAACATTACTTGCTTTACTATTAATAGCATTAACCCTCCATTGAGTCAACCAGTTATCCAGAAGACATAGTGTTTTAGAGATGTCTTCTTGTGATGATCAAACCTTTATAGGATATTAATAGAGGATTGCTATCAACACATAAGTGGAAGGATATGATGTTTCAGGATGAAATAGGATTTTGACATTGTATATAAGTAATAGAACAGGAGTTAGGATACTACCTTACAGAAATGCTGCAAGTTTTGGTAACAGGAAGGTTTAGGAAACAAATTAAACTTCAAAGTTTATCATGGCTTAACGTAAATTTCCGCCATGAAGTTTTTAATACTTCTATGATTAATATTCTAAATTGGCAAATTAAACTAACCTGCTAGAACTTAAACCTAGATCTCTCTGATTTTGATGAGGCACTTTACCTTTTGAGCCACTTAAACCATGTGTGGCATTGTATAATTCATATATAACAATTATTTGTATAAATATATATTATTTTAAACTCAATTTATCTCTGAGGCATCACAGGATTAATTTCACACACACTCACATCACAGTTATACAGTTTTGAAAACCATATAAAAAGTGATTTTAGAAAAAAATAAAAGATACTTATTTTGCCTAGAACATGTAATATGTGTACAGTGCTCACAGTGAAAAATGCTTGTGTATAAGAAAGTGTGTTAAGGTACACACTGGCGGATATAGCATGAAATGTTGATCCATTTACATATAATTATTTTAAAAAAAATATTTATATATATATATATATATATATATATATATATATATATATATATATATATATGATTAATTCCTGTTATTGAAAAACAAAATACTCTAACTAAAATAGTTAAATTTCTTATTAAAAGAGAAGAGCAAATAACTAACAAATGTCATTAGGATAAAAAGAAAATGTAAAAGATCATGCGAAAGAATATAAACTAATAACATGCGGCATGCAATTTTATCTTACTACTAAGCACTAATGGAAGAAGAAAACCATGATAGAGAATACCATGAATCTGTTAGGTTGTGTAAACAATTTTTACATGTTCATGTTGTTAATGTAGAATGACAATTGTTTCTTTTCATAATCTAACTATCTCATTCTAATTTACTAAATATTTTTTTCTATTTACTTCTGAAACCTTTCACTTCTACTTACTTTTGTTGACATTAGTATTCTAATCTATAAGACAGTATTTAGACTATTATTAGTTACACAAGATTAAATTATTATAATTCCAAAACTATTATCATTTTTTATAAACAAAATATATCTATTCTGAGAATAAATCTAATAAAGAAATCATTATTATTGATCCTTTCATTATGTTTTTAAATTGACCTAACTATACTATGAGTATCTTCTATGCTATTTTACAACTGTCTATATTATTATCTAATAATTTAGTTATCTTTACGTCACAACATTTAACGTCACCAGTTAATAGTAACCCCTTCACCTTTTTGGATCTGAAACAAAAAAAAGAGAAATGGCATAATGTAATTACTGGAATAGAAAAAGAAAAGAAAAAAAAAAGAAGTAATGAATATAATTTACAACATATATCTGAAAATTAGCAATTTTAGTGACTAAATATAAAATTAAATCATGGACGAATAAAGGATTTGAAGACCACAATTTTATAATGGTTTTTTTTTTCTATCTTTTATACGCTTTTTTTCTTTTACTTTTTAAAAAAATAATATTGCACCCATATATTTTGGAAGAATATTCCCTCTCACCGGCACGCATCATTAACCAAAGATTGTTTTGGAAAGAACTAAGGATTTTAATACGAAGAAGGGCAAAATCAAAACCAACAGAACATCACTACATCAATAAACCGAGCGATAGAAAGAAGACATTATAATCTATACACCAAATACTTGGATATTATTGTTTAGGTGATTTAATAAATATAACGTATAGCTAATTAATCTTAACTGACTTAATAGCAACAATGAAATTTCTACCAAAATGAGGTGAACGTAGACTGCAAATAACATGTAGCTCTAACATATGACTCATAAAGAGGGAACACACAAAGAGGAATTTGATATGCAACGTGCTAATGAAAGGAAAAGAGGGACTAATGACATCTCAATGGGAAACTAAAGGTGAAGGATGGTTGGAAAAGTGGTGTGAACAATAATAAAGTTAGACAAATAACTTAGCAGTGCAATTATCTTTCATTAAAGTAGGTAAGATTATTTCTGAGTTATAAAATGTACTATAATTAAGATATATGATTTATTTAGGAGGTATGAAAGATAAGATTTAACTTCATTAAATAGTAATTAATTATTTTATCTCTCTGGAAAAATATCACTTAATTTACTTGTATACTTCCATATGTCTCATTATAATTAAGGGTGTAGTGAATTGACTGTACCTTAATATTTATAATGTTGAATAAGCTTCCAGCTTTCTCAGGGCTTTTTCACAGATTTTCAGAGAATCAGAGAGCCCTGAGGAAATTGGAAGGCAATGCCGAAAATGAATATGAAGATATAGCAAATGACCTTAATTGTAATGAAAATATTGCTAAACACCAAAAGGAGATGTAAAATTAGAGAATCAATTGAGGAAATATGCGAGTTTCAAAATATCACAGGCATGATAAGGGTAAAGTGCAGATAAAGCAGCTCGTCAGACAAAATGTGGTTTTAGGGTTATCCAGGATATTAAGGATGAATGGAAGAGGCCACCATTTATGTTACATATTCATTACACTAATGAGTTGTGCCAGGCCTAGACTCAAATAACCATTTAGATGCACTATTAACTATTCTATTTTTTAGCTTTTAAGTTGTAGATAAAAGTAAGTAATTCGCAGCTGTCTGTAAGAGACTAAGTACTTATGTAAGTTTTTTATGAGCTATTTTCCCTCCTCAAGATTATTTTTGTTTCCATTTTCATTAGAATGTAATTTTAATTAAAAACAGCTATTACTATCCAATAATGATAATGTGTTCATATTGTATATTTGTTATGATTGAGTAATAAAAAATTGTTTTGCCAATAGAAAACAAATTTGTCAGAATATACATAAAGATCATGAGGCCTCAGTTTGTAACAAGCACATTTTGTAAATGACTTATGAATAATAAAATTTTACACAGACATAAAAAGTAACTTTGAACATATTTATGTGGAGAAGTAATTGCCTAATAAACATGAACATCTCTGCTTGCATGACATAATACGACCAAAAATACAAGCATATATGATCTCTGTCTGTTTGTCTCTCTCTCTCTCTAAATTAAATGAGGACAACTGTGAAAATATTTCATGACATCTATAAACATTTTTGTAATAATTTTGTTAGAAGTTATGATTGGATAATTAAAAAAAAAAGTCCTTAATTTAAAATATTGGCCATTACACCTTCTCCTTACTGAGACGAGTAAAAGCATTCAAGGCAAAAAAATATCCTAATGACTCACTTAACCCTCTTTACTATTTTCAACAGGCAAACATATTGTTACGTTTTTATTACCAAAACCAGTAATAAACGTTTTTAATAAGAGTTCTTTTGGATTGCAAAATTAAATACTCGCAAGTTTCACAGTTTTTATCACTGCAAAATTTATTTCACAATGCACAATAAACTTGGTGATTATTCTTAATTACTACTCACAGTATACACTGATAGCGTTACTGTTCTTCAATGAGTCACAGTCCAATAATTCACTGAAATTCACAGAAAGACGGCACTGCACTGTCCTTTGCTTCGCGGCACTTCACTGTCCTTTACTTCGCGGCACTTCACTGTCCTTTACTTCGCGGCACTGCACTGTCTTAAACACGGCACTAAACTGTTACTTACAGTCACGGCACAACACTGTTCTTCTTATAAAAACACTTTACCGCACTGTACTAAGTCGCACTGTAGCACTGATGTGAACATCAAGATCGCTGAGCATAAACTGACTCACGGCTGGCCCGAGCTCCTTTTTATAGGGAGGCGGCATACATCAAAGGGGAATTGTCTAGTTCATTCGACGTCTGGCTGGAAGGTACTGGTCAGACCTAGAACATTCTTTCGGTCTCTTTTATCTACGTCACACTTTCCAAATACGCGACTCTCTCTCTCTCTCTCTGAAGGATTATTCATCTATTTAGTTTTCGCAACACTGCCGCCCACTTAAGCCTTTTCGTCCCGAATAGGCTCAATATCGCCGTTGCCATACTTGGCTAGTCGCTCTAGGTGTACCACTTTCATTTTAGACCTCGGATTGTGGTATCTCTGTATCCGGTAGACAACGTCGTCCAATCTCTCGATCACTCTCAAGGTCCACAATTTAGGCGATAGTCCCCTCTTGCGTTGTGGGTTGAATAGCAGACCCATTCGTCCTTCCGTAAATTCCTCCGTATTCACTGCTCGACCACGCACGCCACCCATCTGGTTACTGGTCACTTTTATGCTGTCCAATATTTCATGACGGGTCGACCTTCCATTGCCCTCCTTAGCCAGAATAGTGTCACCCTTCTGCGCCGTCGACCTGGCTCCTCCTGAGTTAACACGGCTAAGTCGTACATCAATGATGCACTCCTCTTCCTCGGCTTTTGCACAATCCCTGCACTCCAAATCGCATGGCCGCCTTGAGAGGACTGGAGCGTCATCGTGTTTTCCGCCTTTGCTATGAACAATAGAAGAGGCTTCTGCTCGACGTGGCAATTTCTGGCGTCCGTCGGTACGTAGCTCCTTTGTGGTCTTGCTCTCATGTCCGACATCCAAAGGTATTTCGGTGTTTTGCCAGATCATAATTTGCTTACCCATGTGCAGGTCAATACCGTGGGCTATCATGAAGTCTACACCGATGATCACTTCATCCATTATGTCAGCGACAACAAAGACATGTTCAGTGCTGATGTTGGCGATAGTCACTTTCATCTTGGCTCTTCCGTAGACTGTGGCTGAATCCCCTGTAGCAGTTCGCAGTCGTACGTTCTCCAACGGTTCTACTGCCCCTTTTGCCAAATCGGGCCGAATGATGGAGTGTGTCGCTCCCGTGTCCATGGTGAGGACCTGCTTCCTCCCGTTGATCAGCCCACGAGCAGTAAGGTTGCTGTTCTTCTGTCGTATAATGGAAATGGAGATTGTGGGGCCAGCGGTTGTAGGAGCTAGCTCTTGCCCCTCAGTGCTAGCTCGTTTTAGTTTAACGGTGTCTCTTGAGATTTGGGGTTATTCGTCCGTTTGTTCTCCCTTGGTGGCGAAACAGATCTTGACCTTTTCTTCGGTGATTTACAGTTACGTTGAAAATGGCCGGCCTTGCCACAGTTGAAGCACTTTGAGCGTGATCTGTTCCTTTGCTCCTCCATTATTCGCTTGACTAAATCTTCTATGTCACTCCTTGACATTTGGGCGTCATTTTGAATATCAGCCTCAAGACGTCGCACCTTCAAAACTTGTGGTTTTGAAATTACTTTAGCGGTCTCCTGGGCTAGCGCATAAGAGATGGCTTCAGCAAAGGATGATTTTTGCGTAGCACACACCGCGAATTTAACGTCTGGATCTCGTATACCGTTCACAAATGCTTCAATCTTGAACTGATCCAAGAATGGATGATTTTCACCAGGGTAAGTCAGCTGCACTACACGTTTGATGTCCATGGCAAAATCTTGTAGCGTCACGTTCGGTTTCTGCACTCCGCCCCTTAGCTCCATCCTGTACAGTTCTCGCTTATGCTCACCGCCAAACTTGCGCTGTAATGCCAACATAATGTCCTCATAATTATTCCTACAAGCTGATGGTAAACTCTCCAGGATTTCTGCAGCGGTTCCCTTCAGTGCCAAAATCAATTCTACCGCTTTCTCTTCATTATTCCATCCGTTTCTACTGGCCACCGTCTCAAATTGGAATTTAAAAACATTAAGTGGTACATTACCGTCAAAAGTTGGGGTCTTTATCTTGCTGGAATTTTCTGAAATGAGCCTCACCGGACCCTCTCGAACATGTAGATTATCCATTTGGAATTGTAGCTCACGTATTTCATCGTCCATCTTTCTTCCTAGGTTGGACACGTCCTCTTCAACCTTCTTCTGTGCCGCAGAAATGCCGCAGAGTTTTTCATCAAACTCGCTGACTCTCTGCTCTATAGCTTCCACTCGTTTGCCCAATACCTCTGACATTTCATGGAGTTTTTGGTTAGTTGATCTAGAAGCTTCCTGAAATTTCTCTTCTAGCCTCTCGCAATTAGTTCTGGAAACTTCTTCTAGTCTTTCATAATTAGCTCTAGAAGCTTCTTCCAGTTTTTCGTAGTTAGCTCTAGAAGCTTCTTCTAGTTTTTCGTAATTAGCTCTAGAAGCTTCTTGAAATTCTTGTCTTACTTCCGCTAAGATTTTCTCGCTGTTACTTTTAGAAGCTTCCTGTAATTCTTGTCTGACTTCCGCTAAGATTTTCTCGCTGTTACTTTTAGAAGCTTCTTGGAATTTTTCTTCTAACCTCTCGCAATTAGCTCTAGATGCTTCTTCTAATCTTTCGTAATTAGCTCTAGAAGCTTCTAAGAGTTTCTGGTTGTTTTCCATCATAGCGGCTAAAATTGCATTTAAGTCCAAATTGCTACTTGAGATAGGATTACTTACAGCAATGTCTTCTTTATCGTCAAACTCGTGTGTACTTATATCGATTCCTCGTCTTTGGAGTTCATCTGTCAACCGCCTTTGTAGTTCAGCCTTGTTTCCTGTTGTTGGCAGATCCAGTTTAACCAACTCCTTCTTCAGATGTTCTACTTTTAGTTCTTCAAACTTCATTTTTGTTTATTTTAATTTTGCAATCCCACTTCTGACACCAGTTGTTACGTTTTTATTACCAAAACCAGTAATAAACGTTTTTAATAAGAGTTCTTTTGGATTGCAAAATTAAATACTCGCAAGTTTCACAGTTTTTATCACTGCAAAATTTATTTCACAATGCACAATAAACTTGGTGATTATTCTTAATTACTACTCACAGTATACACTGATAGCGTTACTGTTCTTCAATGAGTCACAGTCCAATAATTCACTGAAATTCACAGAAAGACGGCACTGCACTGTCCTTTACTTCGCGGCACTTCACTGTCCTTTACTTCGCGGCACTGCACTGTCTTAAACACGGCACTAAACTGTTACTTACAGTCACGGCACAACACTGTTCTTCTTATAAAAACACTTTACCGCACTGTACTAAGTCGCACTGTAGCACTGATGTGAACATCAAGATCGCTGAGCATAAACTGACTCACGGCTGGCCCGAGCTCCTTTTTATAGGGAGGCGGCATACATCAAAGGGGAATTGTCTAGTTCATTCGACGTCTGGCTGGAAGGTACTGGTCAGACCTAGAACATTCTTTCGGTCTCTTTTATCTACGTCACACTTTCCAAATACGCGACTCTCTCTCTCTCTCTCTGAAGGATTATTCATCTATTTAGTTTTCGCAACACTATCATCCTCAATCAAACAGACAAAGGATCACATCTAAAATTATAAATCCCTATTTTAAAAACCAATATCCCACTATCCCAACATACATTTTATCTCACACAAATACTAACTGGACACTCAAACTTTTACTTATACAGATTCAAACTTACTGACTTAAATACTTTTAAATGCGACAGTTACACCGAACAGACATTCACCCACCTGATTTATGAATGTAGACACTCAAGACATAGGATGACAGTTGAAAGACTCATATTCCCGCATGGCCTGAGTCCTGATATTTTATTTTCAAAACATCTAAATTTATTAAAAGCAATAGCTTATGATATCCTTAAGCTGAGAGAGGAAAATATAATATAATATCAGTATTATATAATTTTTTATTGGTTATTTAATTGTATTCCTAATTGTTCTTATTTAATGTTTTTAAGTTTAATTTTCAGGTTCTTATTTAAATTTTAATATGTATATATCTATATATATATAAAATTGTAACCTCTGTCTATACATTGATTTTTTTCGCGAAATTTTACGATAACTTTTCGTTTCACATGTCATAGACACCATAACTGCATTTTGTTTCTTTCGTGTCTGTTTGTTTGTTTGTTTATTTGTTTGTTTGTTTGTTACCTTTTCACGCATAAACGGCTGAACCGAATTTTATGAAACTTGGTATGTATATTACTACTAACCCAACTTAGACTTTAGGCTATATTAAAATTCTCTGAGACGAACAGGAGTGGGGGTTATAAGGGAGGCCTGAAATTAAAAATAGTGATATTTCGTTTCCTATTGGGGTTTCGGCAAATATGCACATAACAAAAGTTGTTTATTTTGTTATTTAGAGAAACTTTTGTCATACACACTATCGTCGTATACCGAAGTATAAAGACTTTATACGCTAAAAATGATAACGGGAGTCAACAATTTTATTTGGCAATGAAGACTCAACCGAACTAAATAAAAAACTCTGTATTTGTATTAGCACTAACGCCTTCCTTATAATAAGCCATGCTAACATTTCTAGGGACGGGCAGGAGTGGGGGATATAGAGGAGGCCTGAAATTCAAAATAGTGATATTTCGTTTCCTATTGGGGTTTCAGCAATTATGCACATAACAAAAGTTGTTTATTTTGTTATTTGGCGTAACTTTTGTTATATAAACTTTCGTCGTATACCAAAGTATAATGAGTTATACGTTAAAAACTACAAATTCATATCTATGCATAATGCACAGGAAGCGGGAAATATGACAAAATGGAGGACAGTGAAGTCTTACATAAAAAAATAATTATTAAAAAATCCACAGAAACGACGGGTATTTACTCTAAACACTGGGACGGGTAAATGTCAAAACATTGTGTAAAGTAAAGCCTTGCCAAAAAAATACTATCACCATTCAGCCTCAAATGAATTCCCAAGCGAAGCCGGGTATCTGAGCTAGTTATTATATAAAATTGTTAAATGTTTTGACAAAATGCACATATAATGCAAGTACATATGGATGGGTTGTGCAGAAAATAAAATCCCTCCACATAGGGTTACTATGTAGAGGAAATACAAAAAAAAAAAAAAAAAAGAAAAAAAAAAAAAAAAAAAAAAAAAAAAAAAAAAAAAAAAAAAACCAATGTAGAATTTAAAATTATTCTTCTAAGTCACTAAAAAAATAAAACATAACAAGAGAATAAAAAACATGTTAATTGCCACCATGGTTAAGACTAATTATCATAAGTTTTTTATTCCCCTTTTATTTTTTATTGTTGTAGTGATTTGGGAGAATAATTTCAAATTCTGTATTGTGCATGCTCAGGAGGGTGAAATGTTTGCCAGTTGAAAATAATAAAGAGTGTTAAGCAAGACATTAAGATCTTTTTTTGCCTTAAATGCTTTTATTGGTCTCAGTAAGAAGATGTAATGGCCAATATTTTAAATTACAGTAGGGAACTTTACAAGAACATTTTAAGATTTTTTTATTATAATTGGTCTAAAAGATTATAAAAATTTATTGTTCTTAATAGGTCGCTGATCCACAATCTTCTATAATTAGAAAGATGTGTTTAATATAGACTTTTTTTCTTTTGTAGGCAAGACCATCTTTCTCGAAGATGGCCCTCGACATTTAAAATCTATGATAAATATAATAAACGAAAATTAATTTTTTCTTTTGACCAATTCTTCCAATATCCTTGTCAAAGAATACCACTATCCAGTTTATTTCTATAATAAAGATCTTCAAAATGTATTACGAGCTTCCATGGAACACTAACCATTTCAAACCTATTTATAATGATAATGATCAACCAAATACATTCCTTAACATTTGAAATACATACATATGTATATATTTAAATAAAATAATAAAAGGTTGTCCAAATGACAACAATTTTTAAATCTGGTCACCGAGACAAATCAAAACATTTTAGTATTTAGATGATTCCTATCAGCCAAACTGCTGCCTATGGTCTCATTTGTAAAAACAAAGAAGAATGAAAGTTCTAAGGTGCAAATCTAGACACCACCAAATTTGGAATTACCGATCCCTGATTTGAAGTTTCAACATTCTAAAGCTACAGGTTTCAGGAAAGGGCCAAAACAGGTAACTCTGTTGAAATCAGAAAACCAATAATGTTTGAGAATGTAATAATTTGTTTATTTCACACAAAAAAGTCCGTCAACCAGGGGCTGCGTAAACTAAGCAGATTTCCCACATGAAGTTTTACATTAGAGAAATCTGCCTACTAATAACAGTAGTAGTGACAAAGCCCTAAACCAATTCACAAGGGACAAATAGTTCCGGAAACAGAGGAACTACCTTTCAGTGGAAAGTCCCGAATATAGCCGACTTCTGCTGACTACACACACACAATACAAATACAAATATCTCGGTTAATGTTCAAGATAGAGAATAAATGTACAGAACAATATTTATAGTAAATTTAATTTGCAATAAGATTGATTCTATACAACTTTTCGATCCGACGCATAATAACGAAGATATTTCGAATTTTCGAAAATCCTCCCTCTAAACCCCCCCTCCCACTGGTCTGATTTCAGCCGTTAACGAACTTGATCTTTCTTTTTACATAAAACGACTAAATATGGAGTTTGGTACCGATCAAACAAAAACTGCGACCGCTAGAGCAGTAACAGACAAATATATATATATAATATATATACAGTATTGAACGGACTTCATTTTCGTCATCTACTAGGTAGGATCGATGGCCATTTGAAGAAAAACTTCGAAAATTCCGTCATGAGTACAACCTCAATAACTGATTTCCCTTAAGGGAAATCTCCTAAAAGCAAAAAATACAAGAGCCTTTTGTATTTAAATTAGAGAAAAAATGTTTAGCACAATAAAAATATAAAAAAATAGTTTTTACGTAACATTGTTTGAGTCAACGAATAATTAGTGGAGATATTTACATTATTTATTTTAGTCCTTCTCTAAGCCCCCCCCCCTCTATCTATTCTTAATTTTAATAATTAACAGACTAGATCTTTAGTTTTGATAGAACTCAAAATAAAGTATGGTAAAGGTCTAATATCAAAGAATGTTAACTATCTAAGAATTATATACACCCTAGATTAAACAATGATGGGATTATTCTTTGGAAAGCTTCACTATTCACAATTTTGTTGTTTATACCTCATCAAATTGTTGACTCCTGTTAGTTTAAGCTTATATCTCATTTATACTTTGACATACGACAGAATTATATATAACAACATTTAATCTAAATAACAAAATAAACAACTTTTTTATGCGCATGCTTGTCAAAAAATAAATGGGAAATGAAATATATTATGATTTTTCATTTCAGACCTCCCTTATAACCTCCAGTCCATCTCTAAGAATACTAGTATAAAATAGGGAGAAAAATATTGCCAAGTCCACTACACTCATTTTAGCAGATTTCCCTTAAATTTACTATAAATATTGTTCTATGCATTTATTCTTTATCTTGAATATTAACCGAGATATTTGCATTTGTATTCTGTGCGTGGTCGTCAGGAGTCGGCTATGTTTGGGACATTCCGCCGAGAGCTCTGGCAGCCGTTTCCGTAAACTATTCGTCCCTCGTGATTAGGTTTAGAGATCCCTTACACTACAATTTACTGTCCAAAAACTTAAAGTAACTGTTTTTAAATGTGTGTGGATGAGTTTTTATTATATATATATATATATATATATATAAATTGTAACATCTGTCTGAACATTGATTTTTTTTTTTTTTTATCAAAGTTTCACAATACTTTTTTGCTTAACATGGTATTGAAACGATATTAACAATTTTTGGCTTTGGTGTCTGTTTGTTTGTTACCTTTTCACGACTAAACTACTGAACGAATTTTATGATACTTGGTACATTTATTACTATGAACCCAACTTAGACTATAGACTATACTAATATCTCAGACGAAAAGGAGTGGGGGTTAAAAGGGAGGCCTGAAATGAAAAATTGTGATATTTCGTTTCCTATTGGTTTCTCTTCAAACATGCATATAACAAAAGTTGTTTAATTTGTTATTTAGAGTAACCTTTGTTATGCACACCTTTATCATGTATAGGGTGGTTCCATAAGTTAGTTCAGTTTTGTAATGCCATTTGTTTTCAAATAGCTCCGGTTATCCTTAACTAATCTTATCTTAATGATATTTATCAGAAACGCCAAAGTCCACTCTTCTATCTATACTAAGTTTGGTTTTATGGAAATTAGTTTTCTTAGTGCTACAGCTTCCTGAACATGTCAGTGAACAAAGTGCATTTCTGGCATATTTTGCTATTTTATTTCAAAAAAGGCAAGCGAGCTGCAGAGGCCCACCAAAAGATATGTGGCGAGTCGGGGGACGAAGCCATAACAAAACGTACTGCACAGAAATGGTTTGCCAATTTTCGTTCTGGGGATACAGTTTGTGGATGATTCAACTCACAGCCGTCGGTCAACAGAGGTTGATTGGAGTAATATCAAAGCACTGATCTACAGAAATCTTGTCGCTACAGGTACGAGAAATGACAGAAACAATAGGAATAGGCTTAGGGATCGTTCATGGGCATTTAAAACAACTTGGCTACGTGTCCCACCTAGATGTTTGGCTCCCACACACTGATTGAGGCAAACCTCATAAGAATCTGGAACTCACTTCTGAACCCTCATGAAAGAAAAGACCCATTTATCTAACGATTAGTTACGGTTGATGAAAAGTGGATTATTTATGAAAATGTAGTGTAGGAGATTGTGGACAACTGCTGGTAAGCCATCAAATACCACACTGAAAGATGGCAGAAAAAGATGTTGCTGTCTATGTGGTGGAATTATCGTGAAGTACTGTCTTATGAACTGCTTCTTCAAGGAAAAATGATAGATTCGAAGGTCTACTGCACACAGCTAACAGAATTGGATCAAGCATTGTGGCAGACATGTCCAGAACTGGCCAATTGCAAAGGTGTTGTTTTTCACCATGAAAACACTAGACCCCACTCCGCAAAATCACCCAACAAAAATGAAGGCAACTTGGCAGGGATGTTTTACCCTACCTACTGTATTTTCCGGACCTTGCTCCATCGGACTACCACCTGTTTCGGTCTATCCAAAACAGTCATCTTTGTTGATGAGAGATAGATGTAAAAACGTATCTTGATGAGTTTTTTCGCTTCTAAGCCCCAGACGTTTTACGAGAGCGGAATTATGAAGTTGTTGGAAAGATGGCAAGAGGTCATATATAAGAATGGTGAATATGTTATTGAATAAAATTGATTCTTTGTTTAAATAAAAACTGTTTTATTTCACCCTCCAGAAACCGAACAAACTTATGGAACTAGCCTATACATGTTATGAATAAATGAGATATGCACTAAAAACTATAACGGGGGTCAACAATGTTTTTGGGTTCATATGAAAGAACTGAACTGAACAAAACTCAGCATTTGAATTAGCATTAACTCCTTCGTGATTATAAGCTATATTAAACTTTCTAAGAATGAACAGGAGTGGGGACTGTAATGGAGACTTGAAATGAAGAATCATGATATTTCGTTAAATTTGTTTTTCTACAAAAATGCACCTAACACAAATTTTTATTTATTTCGAGAGACTTTTGTTATATAAGTTTTTATCAAACAATTTTCCATATTCTCATTAAAATTTATTGTAGTCTGGCATATTGTGACAAATGATTTGGGTTTGTGAGGAGATAATGAACCTCTGCCCCACTCCCTTCACTTTTTTAATCTAAATTAAGTAATGGTTACATAACATTTATCAAAATTATATATTATTCACTGGTAAGTGAATTATAAAATTTTGATGGTTTCATTTTTTGAATAACTCAAGTTACAATAATTTAAACAAAACAACACTGAATTTCCACATTATCCAGGAGTGGAAGCTGTGGAGAGACAATTATAGTCAGCTCGTGGCCAGTACTAATCACATCCAGGGGGGGGGGGGTCGACCTCTGAAAGTGCTATCTGCTGAAATATTTTTTTATAGTGGAGGGAATGGCCTTTTATTGAAAACTTGGAAACTATGAAACCGAATGACTGGGGCTACATATAAGAAACAATAATAAAATTTCAAGCATGAGCAAGATGAAAGGCCTAGCTTTTCCCTATACCCAGCACAATAGCAAAAGTACTCATCTGCATTTGAAATTGATTCATGAAGCTGAAAATTTAATGAATAAACACACCATTGTTCTTTGTATTTTTCCAGGCCATTAATTTACTACTTTTGACCACTTTTTTATTTATATTTAAGAAATATTAGGGATTTTCCCAGAAATATTAAAACTGAAGATCTCTGAAAAGAAGAATAATGTTTATGTACTCATGTTGTCAAGGTTTACTTAGATGTCATAACATATATTTGTGTATAATTTTGTAACTATTGGTTGTATCAATAAAATATAAATTATATTTGTTTTTAAAATATATTTTTCAAAATTAAAATATAGTTATAAGGTATGAAATTAAAATGTTGACTTCCGGTTGTAGCATCACACTTCATTGCTGTTACAAGACTAAAAATTAGAAAAGTTTTGATTTCCTTTCAGGTTTGGCATTTTATTAGCACTAACCCTGGAGAGGGTTGCTACTTAGAAGTTAAAGCTAAATTTGCTATTATCTTAATTACTATTGGTTCCACAGAAAAAAAAACGTAAATCCCAGATAGTGTTTAAAATACATCTTCCTGCATACATAAGTTGTTTATATGAATTAAATGGAAAAAAAAAATTGAATTTCCTTTAATTGTTTGACTATGCAAACTAAGCCCAATAGTGGGAGTTATACCAAAACAATAATCTCATCAAATGGAAATATTTGTGGCAAAATTCAAAGACTTTAGGATTGGTAGAAATGTAAAATATAAAATTAGTCAGTACTTTCAGTACTTACGTTAATCCAATCTTTTTCTATAAGGCTAAGCATTTTAATGAGTCTTTGACTAAAAAAACAGGCAGTCTATTCTTAATGTCAATTCTGAATGGCGAAGGAAACCCCTGGGGTATTAATGAGTATGACAATCACTGTATTGAAAAGGAAGAAGGTCGGTTACTTAAAGCAATTTTGTACTCGATGCATTTCTTGTAATGTAGCTCTACTAGTCTTATGCCTAATTCAGTGCTTATCAGGAGATTTTATAACAACTTTGTATTATACCACACAGACTACCTTCCATCAAGTCATAGTATGACTGACAAAAACTTGGACTGTGGCAGCTCTGGTAATCAGTTGATCTTGCCATAAGTTTAAAATCTATGAGTTTCAAGCAACTATAATAATTGAATCAATATAAGCTTGAGACATAAGAAAATGTACTTGTAACAGGTAGAATCAATAGTAAAAAATCTGTTCTTCTGCTCTAGCAATCTCCTTGTCCAAGGGATATAAATTTAGTCTCTTGGATGCAACCTAACAATAGCCATTGCAGTGATAATCAGTTTGAAGAAGACAGTTTAAGCGCTGGCAAAAATTAGAAATCCTTTGGACAAGGAAATCTCTTGAGCAGATAACCGGAGCAGATCCGAAGAGAAGTTTTCTCATCAAGGAAGTGTATGGAACCAAATAAAAAAAAAAATAATTCAATCAAGTTAATTAGACAATTCCTTCAATCTAAAAAATACAATAACAAATAAAGAATATGGATTGATACATTTACAAATAAATTTAAATCAGTTTGAAAAACAGTGCCAAAAGTAAATAAAGGACAACTCTGAGAATAAGTAGATCACTTTTAAATACAACCCAGCAGTTTGAAACAAAATTAGAGGCATTTGTAAAAATCAGAGGAAGATCTCATAGACAGAGTGAACATGAAAGATGAAACATATAGTATATATAAAATCTACTGTGAAAATTGTAAGGAATTTTATACAGGACAATTAGAGCAATATCTCTAAAGCTCTAATATTATAAGAATATGATAAAACTAAAACTTCTCTCACAGATCACGCTTTTACAGGACAAAACATTAACTTTGAGAATGTAATAATAGTAAATAATGATAAAAAGAGCTTGTGGTTTCAATTATTGTCCAATCACCAAAATCCATGGATTCTTGATATCCTCGAAAATTAACTCCCTCCCTTCCTACTTCCAAAAGAAACATAACCAAATGGAAGAAAAACATTGATGCTACTTGCTTTTAACAACTACTAAGAATAGAAAAAAAGGTAAATAAATAGCAGGGACAGATCATTTAGACCATAATGTTAGAAACGAAGGATAAAGTCTGTTTTAAATAGTTGTTCCTAATTTTCAAACTTGCTTTGATTGGAAATAAATTGTTTATTACAAAGATCTTCTGGTTACTAGAAATGCTGTGTTTGTTTTATCAGTCTTATTATGACCGACGGTGGAATGTAGTCTGCTATATAAAGTAAAATAGTTATATATTTAGATGTAAGTATCTGAAAAGTTGTGAAATTTGTAAGAGCTACATTACAATTAATGCTCAGAATGCAAGATGTGCTTAAGTAATAATTACCTTCTACTCTTTTAATATAGTGAATATGGATACAAGGGGACGTACTCGCATCAACGAGCACAATATTGTAAAAGGAAGTTAGTCTTACAATCAATAAATAACAGTTTTTAAGTGCTTCTAGATGGCTGGTGATTATGGATAAATGGAGTTTACATTCACATGCCAAATAGTTCACTTCCATACAAAATGATTTACAATGTTTTTTATATTACAAGAGTAAACAAAGTAATGATAATGGATGCGGACGTTTATTTATTTTGTATTCATTTCATTTAACATGCACATAAGTTATAATAATGTTAGTTTATATTGTAAATGAGATCCTATAAATGAGTGTATAAACATAGAACTGAAAGAAACATTTTGATTATTCCAATAAAAATTTCCAATAGTATTATCAAGTTATTCTTATACTCTTTATAGGACCTCAAATATTCAAAAGGTTAACTCACTTTGCGCGCTGTGTGTTTCTCCTAGAAAGGAGGCAGCTAGCTTCATCATCTTCATGCCGACCATTGTTGGCCCACGTTCCAGCGGCCACATCCAAGAGGCAGTTAAAAAACGACGAACGCTGGTGCAAACAAACTCAGGCTCAAGCCATATATATTTGTCAGATCAGTCATAAACAAATTTAACTTGCGTTTAGTAAAGTTAGTAAAATTGCAAAAATATCTAAACTGTTGTAGCTTTTAATATATATTAAATATTTTTGCACATTGTATTCTATTCAATGATAAGCAGCAATCTTAAAATATGTAAAGTCATTAAATCCGCATAAAGTCACAAATAACTTCTCAAATTGTTATTTTTCTTTTCTTTAAATAGTTGCTTATTAGCCTTAAATAATGTTCACATAGTAGATCCTAAAAAGAAAGCTTGTAACAAGAAAAAAAAATCAAAGAAGGATGAACCAAACCAAAATTAAAGTGGACAAATCTACATACTGTTATAAAATTAAAATAGTTTCTTCTTTTTCCTTGAAATTAATTGTGAAGATACAGGTGTAAAAGAAAGCTATCCATTACACTATATAATTTTTTTTTAATCTAAAAATAGAAATTACTCACAAGAACTTCAGAGATGAGTACAAATTCAAATATAATATTATTTTAGTTTTACAGAATTTTATAGTGCAGGTACGTCTAAAATAACATAGAAAAACAGTCATTTTTTATTAATTTTTTGTTGTGTTTACATTATGTTACTGACTACAAGATATTGTTTTGTGTCTGTTTAAATGTAGGGAAATATCAGTATTTTTGTTCATGAGAATAAAATTAAGGCTAGGAAGCCATACTAATTTTTTTCAAATCTAAGAGGAATATCTGGCAAAAAAGTTAAACCATTATTTTGTGCAAGTGCAATATTCATGCATGAACCTATTGTTGAACAAACATTCCAGATTTTAAATATGCAAATACATTAACCAAATGTATCATGCATAGTGCATAAAAACAAAAGCATGAGTTAATAATTGAGAAAAGCATAATTGGAGTAAGAATTGGAAAAAATTTGAAATATACTTAAGGTCTGATCATGTTTGCACTTAAATATAATTTGGATTTTCAAGAGAACCCCCACCAAAGCATAACTTCCATTCTCTGTATGAGCACTACCTTATCATATGTTTTCAAATAAACAGTATAATTATTACATTAATAAATATAATTGCATTTTGATATAAACATGCTTCAATTTGCATTCAAAAAAAGGAGAGAAAAATTAATAAACGAATAAATAAAAAAAAAAAAAAGAAGAAGACATCTACCCTAAAACTAGGAAAAAACTCCGATAAAAGTGTGCTTTTTTAGGAATATTCCAAAATTCATTAATTAAAAATCTAAATGGAAAAATATTTTAAAATAATGCATGATAAATTTATATGCAAGTAGCACCTTATAGGCATCCATAATTTAATTATTCTGAAAAAAAACTATGAATCAGATACTTGGGGAACTGAATTATTTTAAATGAAAGCGACGAGTTAAATAATACAAATTTATGCAATTAAAAAGACTCTTTCTGGATATGATTTTGAATTAAAAATAAATTCCTGATGCGGATTAAGCATTCTATATCTGATTCATTTGAATTTAGTGCTGCAAAATTTTTCTATGAAAGCTTTGATAAAAAGTATAACGCAACAAATTCAACTACGAAATATTTGGAATGAGAAAGAATAGACTTTATAACAAGATACTACCGCCTCGTTAGGGTTGGAGGGACTATGTCGACTGAAACCCTGAAACCAAAGATACAGGTTACATATATTCTCCCGTTCCTTCTTCCATCTACCATCTTCTTGTACATAGTACTCACAACTTGTTTAAGCATAACTTGTACCCCTTTTTCCAAAACAAAGTAATTATTCTTTTCTGTATTCTCTCTCTTTTTTTTAATTAATATACTCTGTCCTGTCGAACAACTCCATTTACTAATTGAGTTGTTTTAGTTTGAAATGCTCAATTAAAAGTAATTCCTAAGGAAATGTACACCTCTAAATTTTAAATGAAGTGAATAATTAATTTTTCGGCAGATATTTTGAAGGAAAAAATTGTGCCATATTGTTCAAACTTTTCTCTACCCATATTATAATCCAATGATCAATATATGTATAATAATGAAACATAAAATTAATTGAAATATAAAGAAAAGTAGGAAAAATATATGTGTGCAGGCCCATTCTTAAATAAAAGGGGAAAAGAAAGTACTTAAGTAATATTATAAGGAGTTTAGGGTTCCTTAAAGGTGAGGGTAAGAAACCGTGCAAGTAGAACCTTTTCTCTTAAAGGGAAATAAATATGTATTACTCTAACTTAAACTCTACAGGTGATAAAATGATAATAAAAACTAAAAAAGAAAAAAAATAGTGAAGTAAAATTTTCTATACAGTATTAGGTTTAACATAAATATGTACAATTTCCTCTATAAATGTGATTATTTCATTTAACCTATAGGTACACATAAATTTTTGTTTTTATTGACTTTAATGCACCTCTACAGTCAAATTTTGATGTCAGTACTACACTGAGAGTGCTGTTATCATTTTTTTTCTATATCTATATTTTTTTTCTATATCTATATTGCAATTCCTTTGAATGAAATTCTAAAAGGGTACTAAATTCTAAGTTAGCTAAATTTCCATGTTTCATGTAATGGTTAAACGGTAACCACTATTGATCTAAATAGAAATAATGACACTTATTTTAAATAGAGATTCTCGTCTATTACTTTTATTTTTGAAAGAAAATATAATTTGAGACTCAGGGTCACTCTTTCGGTTTTTTTAGTAATGATTTTATTTAACAGCACCTAAATGTTATATATATATATATATATATATATATATATATATATATATATATATATATAAAACATTTTGGAGGGGGATATAAACAAAATGGGGGGGAAAAAAACGCTGTCAAAGTCAAATACAAAGGATAAAAGGATACCTGAAGAACTATTCACAAGTATTTGGCTCATGAAGCTAAAGTATAAAATCCATTTTGATAAAAATGGTAATTAATACAGGTAGTTTGAAAATATCCACGTGACATTTTTAAAGAAAGCTATATAAAGCTACAATTTAGAAAGTTAGAAAAGAAAGGGAAATAGACAAATAATTTATAAATACATAATAACCTGTATGCAATTCCAGTTCTATCAAAAATAAATTTGAAAAAAATAAAGTCAGAAAAGATGTTGGTAATACTCATATGGTTATACAAACATGTAGCATAAACAGAAACAACATTAATGATATGATAAGAGTATAAGGAAATATTTACCAATAATAAAGGTAACATAACAGAAGAAAGCACTTTTCTTTTGTGTTTATGTGATTTAATTTATGGCACAGTGTTAAGCTCAAAAAGTGCTTTCACAGCATCTTATAGTAACAATTGAAAAAAAAAAGAAAATGTGGTGTATGCCATAAAACTCACGGGAGCCCCAGACGATTCGATTTGTCCAAACCTTGTCGTCCGCCAGCTCTCCAGAATAAGCAATCCAGCATAAATTTTTCCAACTGTCAGTTTACTTTTTCCAAGTTCTGAAAATAAAAGCTGTAAGTTAGTAGTGGGAATTAAAATAAATAAATTAATACAATGATGTTATTTTCAAAAATTGTGAACGGAGGACAATCTTAATCTTAAGAAAAATATAATAGAAAACAATTAGAGATGTTAAAATATCTTACATGAAAATTTTTAAAAAAAGTAATTAAAACAGTAGAACAGCACAGAATGTGAGCACACTACAAATTAAACATCTATTTTGGATTAAATCATAACTTCCACATAGGAATTCACATCATTATTAGATCATGACAATAACTTGGTCTTCTAACCCAGCAATAGAAAGAAACCCCATCTAACACACATTAAAAGGTAAAAATTCATGAAAAACAAATTATGAATTTATATTCCCTCATTATAAAAACATAATAGTCTCAACAACATAGAGACTCAAAGAAAATTAAAAAGGTATTTTTAGAAGATGATATAACCAAAACAATCACCCAAGTATTGGGTTTAAACGAAATCATCATGAAGAGTCTGTTGAACTAAAATTCTGAAAACGAACTCAGGTTTTTTTTTTTTTTGGGGGGGGGGGAGGGTGGGGACATTGATAATAATGAAAAAAGAAATGACAGGTTTGCCACAGTAGTTTGTCTTAATCTTAGTTAGACATTTAAAAATAAATCCATCCATAAATGTTACTAGGTGTGTGGTGAAGAGGTGGGTGGCTGTAACATCATCAAGACTGCCCCAGGCATAACAAGCAGTGCTGCACATTAGCTCGCACCTTTGTAATTCAATTAAAAATATATCCCTCGACTAAAGCTGTACAAAACAGGTAATATTTTATTTTTAATTCATTACCTGTTTAACACGAAGAAGAAATCATATACAAAAAATTATGGAATTTGACACCGACTGAAAAATGATTCAATCAAAAATTCACAATAATTGAACAAAATAAAGGAACCTTGATTGTTGTACTACAATATTGGAGTCCCCCCTAAAAAGTTTGAGGGAGAGACTATTAATATCAACCAAGTTAATTCCATTCCATTGAAGCCCACTAAATTTCCTAAGTTTACATCTATATGCAAATAAGATGTAATAGTTATGACAGACAGATGGACAGACATGAGAGTAAAACTTGCTGTAGCATCTGATACTTCACCATTTCTATTGCAATAAGAAATTCATTCAATGATAATTGAACTATATTAGAAATAATAATTATTTTTCATTATCTATAATACCTTCGTTTCTTGGAATAAGTAAATCTAACATTTTTTTTGCTTGAATTGGCCAAATGCTCCTCACAGTGTCACGAAGTTCCTCATCTGCTTGGTCCATTTCTTCCGCTGCAGGGTGCAATATACAGATTATAAGAACAATACAGCATAAATAATTAACTTTATGAAAAGAAGAAAAAATTATACTCTACCGCTTCTCATTTTTATGCTGAGATTTTCACGGATTAATGCAAATAAGGTCGTGGTGAAGTTCACTTTTCCATCAGAATCAACAGGCATATTCATTCTAATTAGTTTCTTATAAGCCAGTCGATTAGGGCACTTGTTTCCAAACCCAAGAGGTGGGTCAATGTTTTTTAACATATCATACATTTCTGTATAATGGATTTTACCCCTAGAAATTAAATGAAGCTTTAATATTTATGGAAGACCAAAGATTTCATGAAAATAACAATCATCCGCATTATTGAAATTGGATTGAAATGACTGGTTCATAAATTACAAATTCAAAATTATCTTTCACGTTAATGTGATTATTCCTTCAAAGAAGACAATGAATTCTTTTGTTGATAAACCTATAAATTCACATCACATAAAAATAAAAGTGAATTGGTTCCCGTTCATGGTTCCACCATTTTTCAGTTTCTCTAAAATTGGAAAAGTGGTCTCCTGACCTTATTACTTGGATTGGAGAAACTGTATACTTAGAGGAGTTTCAAAGTGCAAATTGGAATTATCTTAGGCCAAAGGAAATTTTTGAGGCTTGGGAGAGCTTAAGATCCATAAGAGCAACAAAAGTCTAAGATAGAGATTCAGTCATCAGACTAAGAAATCTGTCCAAACTAGGAAGGAAACCTCACTTCGAGTGATCAAAATCAAGTAGTAGTCCAAGAACAAAAAGTAATAAAAAAATACAAAAATATAGAGATAATAAGCACCAATCAGATTTGTAGGAGTGGGGTTTACTGAAGGCTGAAAACTATAACATGAAAATATCTTGGTTAATATTCAAGACCGTATATGACAACATTTATAGTAAATTAAATTTTCAATAAGATTGGTTCTATACAAATTTTCACTCCAACCATAATAACCCAGATATTCCAAAATACTCCTCTAAACCGCCCCCCCCCACTCTCAATGTTCAGATTTCACCCATTACTTGGTATTTAGTTTTACATAAAACATTTAAATATTATGTTTGGCAATGATCAAACAAAAATTACAACCACTGGAGGGCTAACAGACATACATCTATGCAGTTTTGAATGGAACTCATTTGTTGAGAAATCGCATTATGAGTACAACCACAATAGCTGATTTTCCTTAAGGAAAATCTGCTATCACAAAAGTAAAGATTCATAAATCTCAAATTGTACTTACGTTGCATTAGGATCGTATTCGGCCCATATTCGTACAAACTCATCCAAATGGTGGGCCCCCAAAATGGATGAGTCTCGTGTTAAATAATCAAAGTTATCCATGATCACAGCAACAAAGAGATTCAACATCTAAAAGGAATATAAAACTTTTTACTAGAAGAAAAAAAAAAAGCTAACGACATAGTAAAAATGCTTATACAGACCCAAAATACTCACTAGAAATGAACAAAAAAATATGAATGAGACAAAGTAAGCATAAGCAAGATTTGAACCACATTCATTTTCAGTCTTCTCACTTTTTGGATCACATGGTTTGTTCTTCACACACGACAACATTATTGCAGGCCATGCTTCCCCTGTCGCACACCTATGTCAAATGGTCAAATTATAATTTTTCGACTATTAGGTGATATATTCCAATATTATTCCTACAACTAATATCTCTAAAACTAAATACTATAATAGCTGTTTTTATAACATATGACATTAACTGTAAGAAGGAAACACAAAAATTGTTATGCAATAGTTAAAATAAAACTATTTAAAACATAAGATTTGAAATAAATAAATGCAAGTAAGAATAAACCTAGCTCATAGATACAAAGGGACATTTTATCTAAAAGAGAAATAAGAATACTCACTTAAAAAAAATACAAACATGATTCATATAGATTGAGAATTGGATTCTGAAGAAAGATAAGTAATCATTTATAAATTTTTATATACCAAGATTCAATGCAGTTTCAAAGAAAGGAGATTTAAGTAAAGGCTCCTTGTTTATATTAAATGTAATGATGAATAAAAATGTGTTATTCACAAAGTATATCATTTGAGCATTTTTCCTAGCTATGCCCATCAATTTAATCCATTTCTTTTTCTTTCTTTTTAAATTCAATACTCTGAACTGAAAAAATGAAACACAATGGCTAAATTTGGGGAAGCGTTCTGTTGTGGCTCAGAAAATTTTCCTGACAATCTAATCAAGTTGTCATCATATTAGATCAACTAACTTTAAATGTCATAAACATTTTCTTAATTCTTCTTATTATAGTTTATTGCACAATTATTATATATAAGTAAATATATTCATACTTTACATGATGATCTTTGAAACAAAAAAATATGTAGCTAACTAGTTTAATAGATGAACATTTTTTTTTTTGAGGGAATTAGTTATGATGCCTTAATTTAACTAACCGTTTAATGCTATATTCTGTTTTCGGTCGTTGAGGTACATCATAGTGTATATCAAAATTTGAATGTAATAGGTTCTTTAGTTTTCTATATTTTGAGGATTTTTTTTTTTTTTTTTAAATTGCAATTTATATCTGATTGATTTAAAAGATATCTGGTTATCAGAATGTTCACAAAAATCTAATAATCAAGAAAACCTAGTGAAGGCAATAGAGTAAACCTCATTTTCATAATAAAGCATTAAAACATATAAAAATATTTTTTCAACTAAGATTTTAGTTGATTTAAAAAAAAAGAAGTGACAAGTCATGAATATAACTTAATGCTCTACAAATAAAACATAATAAATATTATATTAATTTCCAAAAAATAAAAATAACATTGGCTCAAGAAAATAACAATTAAGAATAAAAAAAAAAAAGATTTATGTCCACTTTGTGTAACTAAAGCTAATTTGAACGGGTTATCTACAGGTTACCACCCTTTCTAGCCAAGGTGGGACTAAGGATTTTATTTAATGAATTTGTCACTAAATAAATTCCTATTACCCAGGTGGGAAATGAACCCACAACACCAAGAATAAACAATTTTTTTTTTTTCATACACATTCAAAACTGTGTTTTCAGCATTCATTTTATTGTGCAATAAACATACCTCTAATGATAGTGATGTCAATCTTTTAATAAGTTATCATAATTCATCCATTAGGTAAAATACAGGATTAGATAACAGAAATGGAAAAAAAAAAAAATTCGAGTGTAGGGAGAAATAACATATGAAAATAATCAATGAATTATATAAATTTTATGACTTAATTTTACATAAATACTTAGTGCAGCCCAATTCCCATTGAACTTAAATTTTGTTTTAATGGTTCACTTGTTTTGAATTTCATAAATATAATTATTATGTACTTTTTAAGGTAAAATAAATATTTTTTAATTTTCCCAAGGATATTATTATATTATCCCAAGCCGCAATGGCAACACCTATCACCAAGGTGCCAATTTTGTTTTTCTCTTGTTCTATGAGTTATACCCATCCTTTAAGGGAGCAAGCAACTGGCAGCCGTCTATCAGGCTTAGCAGATTATTATGACCAACTTCTCTTCTAGTTTAAAACTTGGCTAGCCGTCTTGTTGCAGATTTTATATGACATTACTAAAATTTCTACCAACCTTGGCCTCAAAAATCCTTATTCCCTTTCATGACAGTTAATTTTACATCAACCAAAGATTAAGGCAAGAAGCCCTCTCTTTTATTATATTTACTTTAATTTTTTTACCTTCTCAATGCCAGCATCTGGAAAGAGGTACCCTTTATTTTTGAATCATTCAGTTTTCTTCTCCCTCAGCATTTCTAACTCTGAAAGGAGGATTTTATATCCTAGTAACGTTCAAAATTCTACTCTTAATCCCAAGAAGTAAAAGTGGTGGTAATTTATTGGAAACTCTGAATGAGGGGCCAGGTTTATTGTCATTGTAAGACTTTAGCATGAGTCATTTTATTGAAAGATATTTAAATCAGCCAGGACTTTAATCCAGATAGACTGCGGCAGCAGTGTTTATATAAGTCCTTGGCCAAATATCAGCTGGGACCTTCCAGGAGTATAAATGTCCTTAAGTGTTTCATGGTCTTCCCTTCTGAATGGTTTGCAAACATTTACAAATATGTCTATGTCTTTGACAACTATTGGCCACCAATATAATGAGCTGCTACTTTGTGATGACCTCGCCATTTGATTTGAAGTTTACTGTCATGACGAAATTCTTCTCACAGAGAAGAGTTTTAAAAAATGTAAAGCTCCTTACAAGAATTAGTGGAACTTTTAACCCCATAAGTAATCAAAAATATTTCAGATTGATTTAGTTTCTGAGATACATAATCACCTCCATTTATTCTTGTTGACATGGGCTAATATAGTCCTCCTACAATATGACATTCAATGTGTCAATTTGTCATGCTACTCACTGTCTGTTTCTTCTAGTTCTAGGTTTTACCAAAGTAAGAGGTGAGAATCCAAACATCATTTGTATAGCAGATCATCTTGTAGTTTTGTGGGCTGTTGTTATACTTGTCAGTAGATCTATCTAATTTATTTTTAGAGCTTCACCTAGATATCTTTCTTTAAACATTTTCAAAGTTGTCTCAGCTCAACTCTTTGCCTATGGGTGGTACAAGATATTAATAAATGCCAGAACCTACAACATTCATAAAATGCAAAGGAATTGTTTTTCATTGTGCTTCTAGAATCATCATGGTTAACACCTGTTTTATGGTTGGACCCATATCAATTAGAGATTGAATCAATCAATGTTTGCTCTTCCCTTCCGAAAGAGTGACGGCACAGCACCTTGTTATGTTAACAATTGGTGTAAAAATACAAGACAATGTTTAGCTTATAATTAAATAATTATCAAAGTGATGAAAATAAATTATAACATTATTTTAATTTTCTAAAGTGATAAATGAGAATAACAAAATAGGATTTGAGAGGATGTTAGGATGATGATGGATGATTCACAATTTAACATTGCAGTTCTTTTTTAAACCAATACAGATACTATCACAAATAGTAAATAAAAACATCATAATAGAACACAGACACGTGCTCATGCTTGTATTAAAGTCATCATTGCTAAACACAGTGCACTGTGATAATTTTTTATCATTCATACAACTATAACCTACAATCAATATTTACAAATCCACCTTTTAATTTCTCTGTGTAAACATTTTCAGACATAAAAAATTGCTGTAATTGTAAAACTCATTTAAACATTTATTGAACTTCTAATATTATTAGTGTATGTACATACATTTTGACATGCAAATATGTATATATTTTATTTTACATGATTGGTTGATTAATGATTTATTTAGTTTAAAATTTATAACATGTAGCAATCAATATTACTTGCCATGCTTCTACACAAAACTCCACATATTCAAACATGTTAATGTTATTTATGTTTTTTATTTTAAACTTTAATATAATGCAGAGTAACAGTTTAAAGCTAGTGTATATGAAATTGTGTACCAAAATGTACAATAAAACCGAGATTTTTAAGAATACTTATTAATCAATTTTGAAAAAAAAAAAGTTACACTCTATACAACAATATTTAAAAAAATGTGGACTGAGAACTATACATATAAACACATATAAAACAAAATAAATTAAATAAACTAATTTTACCTGAAGAGAAGCATTAGGCCTTGAATAAAGTTGCGAAAGTTGTTATGTCGTGTAATGGAGGATTCAGGATCGAGTTGAATGTTACCAAAGACCTACACAGTGTGAGGGAAAGGGGGTGGGGGTGAAACATGAGTTAGTATAGCGAGAGCAACAAACAAACAAACTGAAGGGGAGGGCATATCTACAATGTGCACTAAACACCAACATTGGCTAGCTCCTAATGTACACACCAACAGAGTCGACACTCCAAGCCTTGATATCACTCTACTCTGTTGAACTCATATATATTTTGACAGATCCTTAAACAAAGGTTTTGTCAAAATAGATGATTATTTTTCATTCTATCATATTTTCTCTTATATCTTCAACAGTGGAGGCAGAAATGAATATTGGCAGAAAGTGTCCACTTCCAAAAATAATCTTTATTAGGGTCTTTTACATTTCTAAGTCACTGGTTCCAGAAAAAAAGTACAGAATTGGCTGTATTTTTATTGTTATTTTATTTTTGCTTGAAAGTGCTTGCAGCATTAATTTTTTTTTAAAAAGGAAGATTTTCTGTATTAAAAAATCAACAAAAGAATTAGGTTCAGTGGCAACACAAATACGAAATGGAAAAGACCTCTTTAATTAAGTACCTTGTGGAAGGACAAAGACAGAATTAATTGTATAATTTTATGTTCACATTTTTACTTAAGAACAAATAAACATCAAATTCCAAAAGGTCATTTTCATTTCTCCTCCAACATTGTAATTTGATGCACTTACTCTTCTCCTGATATTCCAATAAACAAAATTGAAAAAGACTATTATATTTACAAATAATACAATTTAGTTATTTTTTTTTTAATATTGTCACAATTTTGATATTTTAAAAGTTATTTAACCTTAATTTGATGGTTTGATCTAATATATATATATGTATGTGTGTGTGTGTATTTCAAGTACTGTTACATTTATTAATTAATTATTTAAAAAGGTCTTTGGAACAATTTTTAATTTGACAATAATGGTTCACATAAGGAAAGCATTAGAAGAATTAATTGTAAATGACAAAAGGTAAAGAAATAAGAGGTATTTACTCATTGATGTATTTTAAAGGAGAAAAGAAGTTGCAGTCAAGGGCTATGAAAATATAAGATGAGTTATTGAGTTTACTTGTTTCTAAATGGCAAAAGTCAACATCCAATCATACCTACTTCCACTTGTTTATATCTTAAAAATAATACAAATGTACAGCTATTAACACCTATTAATTTAAATCCTACTTCTAAACTATTGATGAACAACAAACAAGCACTATATGGACTGAATCTTTCCAAAACCTCCCCACAAACCTAATCTAGTACAAATTAACTCCTGAAAATGTTTCCTTTTCATATTGTCTCATAGTCATACCAGTTATTTTTAAAATATATGAATTAAGAAATTTTTAATTTATTCAGTTATCAATTAGTACTAGATATATGAATGTAGGGCGGTGGAAATCGCTCCTTCAGCGACTCACCGAAACAGCAGTAAGAGAGCGCTGAAGAATGTTTGAAAGTTGTTGTGGCGATTGACAGATTGTTCAGGGATAGACTTCATGTTTCCAAAAACCTTGAAAGACCCCATGCAAATAATAGAAAATTGGGAGCTAAAGCTAGAATTTGTAAACTATCTCTTTACTAGCTAAATATACATTTACAGATAAACCAACTATTATAACGATGTGTACGTTTGATTAATATTTAATAATGTAATCTAGCAAGGCATTAAAGAAAACTGATGGCTATCAGATGATCTAATGTGACATTCCCAGAAAATAATTTTTCTCACTAAAGTGATAATTAATTAGCATTTCTTCATTATTTTTAAATGTACATGGGCTATGTCACACAAATCATAATATATTCTGAATATCTATTCTTAATAGAAACACACTACTTAGTATATAGAGAAAGCTAATAACCCAAAACAATGTAAAATTCTAATAACTAATAGCATTCCAAATAACAATAATATTTAGGAAAAATTATTTCAGAAATTTTTTTAAGCTCACAAAACACTCCTGTATCTGTGACTAAAATAAACAAAGAACCTACTCCTGTTATAAAACAATGAAATTAAAAATTGAGTGAGCTTAAAACTGAAATTTATATTAATTGAAAATTATAAAATATGGGAATTTTAATTTGTAACTTAGTCATGCTATTAGTCAGATAGTATTTGGAAATTCAGCAAATTCTAGTCTAATACAGGATCATTTAGAAATTTGATAAACTTATTAAGTGGGCCAAGAAGCTTTACAAACTATTTTATGAATCTGATAATATTGGTCAGTACAATGGGGGGAGGGGAGAGGGGCTTGAAAATGACCATGCAACTGCAGTTATGAGCAAACCAAAATAATGTATAAGCATCTGAGATTCTGATGTCTAGTTTAAAAGGGTTTCAAATGCAGTGTAGGGGAATGGTATTTTGTCAAAATAACATAATAACAAGAGGAATTGGGCACAGAGAACTCCAATTATTTCAGATATAAACCTCAAATATTTCAAGTTATGTAAATATATTCCATACAAAAAGCTTTTGAATCGGGTAGACAGTACATTAACAAACAATATAAATTTTTATAAAAGAAACAAAAGTATAAATTGGAACAAATTATGAAAAGAAGTTTTATTTCTCAAATTTTTTATTTTGTTTAATATGGATCAGCCATGATGGATAGTCACTTAGGTTGAGGAACATCAAAATACTGAGGAAGGCCAAAATCAGGCCGAAGCAGTTTACACTGACTCAAAGCAAAAGGGAGTATATAACATTCTACGGAATATATCTGTAGTATATTAGTATACTAGTACTCTCCTTGAATCATCTGGTGACCTTTATGCAATTCAAGTCAATTTTTCGCCTATCTATCATTTATTATTATCAGTAGTGTTAATTGTAGTTTGTTATATCACACAGCAATCCTAGTTTATGTTCTACTGCATCAACATTATCACCAATCTGGAGTATTTCACCCTTCCAACCACGTCCATTTAACCTAGCTAATATCCCTATTGCGAATCCTCTCTTTCTCTACGCATCACTGGCTCTATCAAGAGTGAAATTTCATGTTATTTACAGTGAATGTTAGCTTTATTTTTTTTCTTCCTTATAATTTTACCCTTCCTTATGGATTTACTTCTGTAATCTTTGATTAAACACATTTTCACACCTTTAAGGAGTAATGGTTTTATAACTATGAAATGATTAGCTCAAAAATATCATCTGGAACGTAGAGCTGGGTCAAGAAATGATGCAAAAAAGAAATCACGTGAGCAGTAGTTTCTTTTATTTAAAATTGTCATCATGTTTTATGACACACTAAGGATTTCTATTGCCCATAGGGTTTTACCATGAATATAAGGGTATTCACTTTAACACACATGGCTAACAAGAGTCGATTTGTTGACTGCAAATAATCAATTGTCAACAACTCTGTCAATCGGGGCTGTAAATATCTCTGTGACTGTTCATAATTGTGTTATTAGTGCCAGAGAAGTTTAATACACTACAGGGGTGTCTGCCAACATTCTACCAGTGAGTCAAATAAAAAATAAAGGAAACACCGTTAAATTCAACTCCTACGGGAGAAAAATGTATGACTCCAAAGGTGAACTCATCGTAACTGCGAGCCTGCAAAATGGTATTTATTAGTTAAGACACCCCAAAAGAATAGAGTATTTTCAGAAACTTGTCCAGATGATTTTTCCTTTTCATGGCTGATTAGGGCACCTAAATAGATGCAGTATGCTCGAATTGAAGTGACAGTGGACAGTCTCAGTGGTCTAAAATCCACTGATAGTACTTCTGAGATTTCTTTACTCAGGAATCATGCACGTGTTCCGTACAAACATAGTAGATTCAGAGCAAAGGAAGTACTCGAGCTTGTGTACACAGATATTTGTGGAAAAATGTAAACTACATCACTCGAGAGGATAAAATATTTTCCCACATTTATAGAAGATTTTATCCGATTTACATTTGTATATTTTTTATTATCTAAGGATGAAGTGTTTAATATTTTTAAAGAATTTTGTGCCCCATACAGACAAGAAAATCAAATACGGTTGGACAATGGAACTCAATAACAAATTGAAGTGTCTCAAAATTTTTGGCAGGAAAAGGCATAGGCATCAGAGAACTATCAGATATTTGCCCGTCTAAAATGGAGTAGCAGGGAGAGCCAACTGAAAAATAGTGCAGGAAACCAGGTGCATGTTACAGGATGCGGGACTACCTTAGACCTTTTGTGCAGAAGCTGTTTCCACAGCTGTTTATTTAAATAATAGGTGACCCACGAAAGCAGTCAAAAAAATGATACCCTATGAAATACGGTTTCGTCAGAAGCCCAACCTTAGCCAGCAACGCTCTTTTGGGTGTGAGGCTATGGCACAGATTCCCAAAGAGAAGAGGTAAAAATGGGGCCCTATTATGATAAGTTTATATTTGTAGGGTACGGTGAAAATAATAAGGGTTATCAATAAATTAATTGAGTTTCAAAGAAAAAAACTATAAGCAGAGATGTAGTATTTGTTAAAGATAAGCTAAAACGATCCTAGAGTTAACAAAGAACTTTTATCTATATCAATAGCAGTAGGTGATAAGGTGGAAGAAGAAAAGGCAGAAAACACATAACGAGAAAAGATAATGGAAGAAGTGAATTCGAACAATTAATCATGTTTTCCAGACATTGAATCTAAAGAAGAAGACTTTCCACAAATACCTAGTAACCCTATTCACCCCAGGAAACCTGTAATCCATTTGGTCTTTATCAGTTATATGGGAATAGAAAATAATGAGTCTTGAAACCTAAATAAAGAACTGGCTGGGAAAGCCCCTAGAAAATAGAATGCTACTGGGCTGGATGAATGAAAATCATTCATTGAAATTGTCAAAAAACGTACATCCTAAGGGAAAGATAGTTCTCAAGACTAAGTGTATGTTCAAGATAAGGACACTGAAAGAAACCCTAGGTACAAGGTCAGGCTTATTGTGAAGGATGCAGCCAATGGCCAGGCATAGATTTTGGAGAAACTTTTTTGTCTGTAATGAAGTATTATTATTATTTATCAATGTCCACTTTTTGCAATGAAGGCTAATTGGGACGGGTTATCTACAGGTAACCACCCATTTCTAGCCTGGGAGTAATCATCCTAACAATTTTTATTTGCCCTTACTGTAAAAGAAAATTTACACGCTACCCATCTGGACGCTAAGACCACTTACCTCCATGGACTCCCCGAAGAAGAAATATATTAGAAGCCCTTGAGGATTGGTAAACGGACCATCACAAAAGGTTCGGCTACTAAGGAAGGCAAGTATGGATTAAAGCAGAGTGGTTGGTGCTGGAGTGAACGCATTAAGAAAGTTTTGCTAAACTGGGATTTTTTCTCAGTTGAAGGCTGACCCGTGTGTCTATATAAAACTCCAGAGACAGAAGATAATAATCATTGCACTCAATGTGGATGATATTTTTGTTTTTACCAACACCCAAAACCCTGGGAAAATGGTCAAGGCTGAAATCTAAATTTCAGACCAAGGACCTAGGCGAGATTAAAGGCTGCCTTGGAATGAGGATAAATCATGACTCATTAAATGGGAAGCTTTGGATTGACAAAAAACAATTCATTGAAAAGCTGCTACACGGGTTCAACATGACAGATTGTAATCCAATTTCCATACCCATGAAAGCAAATTCAAATAGTGAATTTCAAAGAGAAGTGAATCAGTGCCGTTCCAACAAGATGTCGGTAGTCTGTTATTTCTTTAACAGATATCTCGACCTGATATATCTTATGCTGTAAATTATGTCAGTCAATTTAATAATTTTTCTAAGTTTGGTTTCTGGTAAATGGTAAGAGAATATTTAGATACCTAAAGGGTACCGTTGACCTTAAATTAGAGTACAGGAAGGATTATAATTAGTTAGTTTGGCCAAAAATGATTTGACAAGCCAGACGTCTAAACATATGTATATTAGACACCATTTTATCAGATAAAAAATAAATGAAAGATTAATTGAATTGCATCAATCACCTAGTGATAAAATGTTGTCTGCTTTATTTACATCTTTCTTGCGCTCAAAGAGTTGTATACCTTTTTTTATGCAATGTTTTAGAATTACTTATTTTTGTGTACAATAATTAAGGGGGAGTGTTAAGGAAGTAATTAGTGTATAAGTATTAGTAAGCCACGGCTGCTCCGTATAACTGCCCCCACTTCCCAGTCTGCTATCTGAGTCCCTACTATTTGTATGTGATTTTCTCATTAAAGCTAATATGTACCAAGATTAGTTTCTTCTGTACTTAGACATTCCCACCCCATGCACCAGCAACAAGATAAATATTATTCAACTGTGCCAAAATTTCAATATTTCATTAAAATAAAAGGTCAAAAAAATAATATTTTCTTTTCTGAAAGACATGCTGAGTTTTTCACTTTATAATCATTGCAAAATTATTTCGCCTAAACAAAATGTAGTTATAATTATTGCTTTTTTAGAAAATATAATCATTGAAATTAGAAAATTTGGCTTCTACTTTCATAGGCAGATGAATTTAGGGAGTTTGTATAGTCATGTAATCAAAATAACTGGAGTTCTACTGCATTTTAATAATAATATAAGAAAGTTGTCTACTTTGATTGTCCTCAACTCTGATCAATACAGGGTACTTTCATTTTGTTGAAGCACACAGATCATAATTGACAATATGTATTGATAGGCAGTTTCCATTAGAGTTTTAATAACTGCAAAAATTAAATTAAATTTCAAGGTTGCTTTTTCCCCAAAAGTAATATCTATTTTCGGTGGTACATTTTAATCCTAAGTTTTAATTGAAGATGTCAGATAGAAAAAAATATACATCTGCTGGTGTGTACATTATCTATCTGTTCCAAGGAAGAAGTTTAATGAGAAACTATCACAAAACAAAATCTCTCTTGGTTAAGATGTTTCTTGAATAAAATATATTAAAAAAGACAATCAGTCAAATTGAGAATGAACAATCATGGAAGTATTTATTAACAATCATAACAATTTCAAAATTATTGATAAGTTGTAAAAAGTATACAAATAATAATTAATTCAAAAAATTCATGCTGAAAATGAACATGATTTTGTAAATTATTTAAATCATTAATAAATAAATGATGTTAACTAGTTTGAGATTATAAGTAGATCTGGAGAGGATAGTAATGGTAAATGCTGTGTAGTGAAGGGGGGGAGCTCAGTGTTAAAAGAAAAAAACCAAGCACTGAAGAATGCAACCTTCACCAATAATTTATTTCAACAAGGAAATAAAATATGTTATTCTCCAGTATAATATTCTTTATATTGATCACTTTAGATGCATTGCATACATTCCCTTACCTTAAATTAAATAAATATACGTTTATACATATTAGTTTAAGGTGAATGAATTTATATTGAATTCTTTTCAGACCATTCTTTGTTTTGCCTTGAAGGTCAGTCAGAGACAAATGGCATCAGAATTTGAATTCTTGTATGTCATCCTGCAAAACCTTCTGTATCAGCTAAACACTTAAAAATGTTACCACGGACTGCTGGAGCATTTTAAAAGCCGAGTGGTATCTCGAGCTACAAAGATCCGCCTCTATAAGACACTTCTGAGGCCAATCTTAACATATGCCTCGGAATGCTGGACAATTAATAAGAAGCAGGAACAAGCTCTGGCTAGGTTTGAGAGGCGGATTCTGAGGAAAATCTTGGGAGGCGTCTGTGAAAATGGGATCTGGAGGCGACGGACTAATGCCGAGGTTATGACATTATATGGAGATGCGGATATAATGACATTCATCCGGGTAAGCCGTCTCAGATGGGCTGGACATGTGGCGAGAATGTCAGAAGACGAGATCCCCAAGAAGGTGCTGCAAGAGGTGCTATATGGCACAAGAAGGAGAGGGAGGCCAAGGTTGCGGTGGATAGATGGCGTGGCCGAGGATGCCCGATCCATGCTGGGGATTCGGGATTGGAAGAGGGCGGCGCAGGACAGAGATGACTGGTGGTCAAAGCTGCAAGAGGCCCTGTCCCCTCGCGGGCGCCAGTGATGATGATAAACACTAAAAAACTGTTAAAAGAATTTCAATGGATTTTAATATTTGTGGAATAGATAAAAAAGTTGGCAAAACCCACCAAACAATATTTATTTGGATAGTTGAATTTTGTTTCCTGTTCATACTTATGCCTCAACCTCAATCCCATTGTACAAACAGACTATAGGGAATTTGATTTCCCATTCATTCAAGTAAAAACACATCTTTATCAATAACTTCATTACAAATGGTTTTACAAAGAAAAAATAAAAATGTTAATAACTGATATCAGTAACTTATTATGGTGTATATAAAGGGTCTCTTGATTCAGTAGTTTGCTTACATCTTCTGCCTGAATCATCAATAATATTTTTGTACTGGATGATATATTTTTTACAATTAAGATTCCTAAGGACTCTACTTGCAACCATCACACAAAATGTTTCAATAAACAACCATTCATTGTAACCATAAACCATGAATTATGGTCATATTTGTCTATATATCCAACATGGATGAGAATATAGTAGTGTTACCATGCAGTTTTATTAATTATTATGGTTCTCTAGCGCTGTAAGCTTTTGCTTAAGTTTATGATGTAAAGAAATATCAGGCATTGTAACTGCATTTTGATGTTCTGATTCTTTTCACAGAATGTAATAGGACATAAATTTGCACTGCTTAATACCAAGTTGTTTCAAATCAAGAAGGTTTTAACCTTATTTCAACAGCAGCATCACTCTTTCAATTGCCATGCCCTTGTCCAATGTATATTCATAAAATATCTTAGTAAATTCCTAGTTATTACCAAGATAAATACCTATTCTCTTTCCACCATTTGAACAGAAGAATTTATGGATTGGACTTTTCTTGTTGTTATTGTGAAATACAGTTGACTTTTCTGTGTATCTTTAAACCACCCTTCACACTGTAAGTTTCAGTGCTTTTTACTATATCATATTAGGTCACATAAATATATACTGTTTCAGTCTAAGAAATCTATTTTGGAGATAATTAATTGTTAGTTTATCTTCATTCTCAAATGAAACTACCTTCCAATATTAATGCAAAGCATTGGCCTGCTAAGGTTCAGTCCCATTATTATTATTATTATTATTTCTGAAACCTGGATGTTGGTGGCCATTATTTTCGAAATAATGTTTAAGATTGTTCATTATCAGCAAGTACTTTCATAATGCACTATGGATGTGTTACCTGATTTGAGTTTAAACCCATCTCTGTACTTTAGAAGATTAATGATAGAGGATTTAATGCATTACAGTATCAAAGGGGGATAAGTGTGTCAAGTTGAAAAATTTCTTTTATAATTTTAAGAGGCAGAAATATTTTTGTAAAATCTAAGTTTAATAATGAAGCCTTCCACTTTTTCTTAAAACATGATAAAGTATTAATTATTGGGGTGGACTCCATTGTTTTCTAAAGATTAATGCTACCAGTAGGGAGGAACAGAATTGTAAATCTTTCTTTAATCTATATCTTATCTAAAACCCATTAACTCAATGTATCTTTGGTTTTATTATATTTTCATTGAATAAATACATTTTATGCAAACAGCATGTTTAGCATAATTCTAATACACCCACATGATCTAGGCAATTAACTAAACAAAGCAATATATTGCTCTTGTAGAGGAATATGTCAATAACATCTAGCAAAATATTAACCAAACCCGTAGAAATAAACTATTGTCTAAAAGGATGATGTATCTTATTTCTTTGTTGAAGAAGAACTTTGTAACATTACCACCATAGTCATAATTTATTTACTAAAGTACTAATGAGACATTTCTATCAAATATGAAGGTCATTTGGTAGATAAACATTCACTTTTCTTCTTTAACACATTTATCTCTGCATGCTTCACTTACTATGGAACTCTTCTGAAAATTGCACTCTTTAACATATACCTATACTACCATCCTCTAAGAAAGACACGATTTTGACTGGAACACAGTGTAGGTATTTCGTCATTGTTGGCTGTAAATTATTTGTGCCTCTTTTTGTTATACTTTTGTTTGTTTGTTTCTTGGGGTTTTAGGGAGAAAAACTAGTAGGTTATAATCACCTGGTAATAAATTGTGTTTATGTAAATTGTAAATATTGTTATATATCGCCATAATTTAACAATATAAGTGAGGGTACAGCAAATTTCTTTATACTAATTTGAAATTTAAATTTCTTTATACAAATTTGAAATTTAAATTTCTTTATACAAATTTGAAATTTAAATTCCTTTATATAAATTTGTAATTTTCATAAAATTAAATAATTTATCTAGCTCTTTGTGGTCATTCCCAAGGGCCACGGCTGTATTATTGGAAATATTGCATTTGTTTAGAATATTTTTATATGAATGGCATTCTATTAATATATGGTAGATAGTTAAATTTGTGTTACATTTCCCACATACCGGGGGTTGATCTTTTGTTACAAGATAAATATGCGTAAATTTTGTGTGCGGAGTCTTCCTAATATGACTTCATCTCTTCTGTTGTTTATTGTCGAATATTTTCATGGGCGGATGGTGGTTTTAATAGTTTTTAGTTTATTGTTCTGGGTTTTGTTCCACATTTTGTTTCCAGTTTTTATCAATATCTTCTTTGAATGGTTCATAGAGCTCTGTAGATGTAATTGTTGTAGAGGTGATGGAGTCGAGTTGGTGGGCTTCTCTGGCTTCTACACCTGCTTTTCCTTTCCATCTATCCCTAAGTGGATTGGAATCCACATGAAGTAAATGACCCCTTTTAACTCTTGAGCATTTATATATATATTTATGTATTTTTTTGAACTATTTGATTGTTCGTAAATATATCTTTAATACTCAATAGGGTACTCAATGAGTTGGTACATATCAGGACTTTTTCTTGTGACGAGTGTTAGCAAATGCAGTAATATAATTTGAACTGAAATGTGAATAGTTCGGTTGAATAGATGCTGCTTAATTTGTTGAGCTTGAATTTTTGGCAGACATTTTCTTTGTAGTAGGCGCAGGAGGAAGACCCATCAATTCTCAAATACTTTTGAGGGAATGCATTAAATGTTTTAAATTTTAGTAATCAGCTTTATGAAATCTTTATTAATTTTCCATGATGCATGCAAAAAACTAGGCTTCTCCAGGTAGAGATGGCTTGATGGTGGCTTGGAAATAATTATGAAAACTGTAGGTCAACAATTTGAGAAACTTGATACAACAAATTGTCTTAGACAATGCCAAGTACTTATAAGGATTTCAGAGACTGGCAGTTAACTATTTATTGTTTCTTAAAATGCTGAGATATTAACAAAAAAATATCTGTCTTTTAGAGGCATTTGCTTAAATGATCATATTTCTCAAATTCTGTAATGATACACTGTCGTAGTCATCACAAATTCCATTATTTATTTGAAAATGAAGACCTGTCACAGGGCATAGTTGAAAAGGTCAAGAATTCAAATAAACAAAGATTGCTAGTTCTTCATTCAAGTAGCAACACAATTGAAATTTTATTTCAGGAGAAATAGAAAATGAGGCTGGCAATAGTTAAGGGGATATAGTACTGATCGGGTGACGTAGAGATTAGTTACAACTTATAAAAAATTATTTTAATGGGTAACAATATGGAGAAGAGCATAAATGTAAACAGTGCTTGTTTAAATGCTTTTGAAAACACAATTCATGAGTGGTTTATCTATGAGATGTCAAAAATAAAGTCTGTTACTTACATGTATTTGATACATTTGTCTGTTAGCTTCTAGCCATTATAATTTTTGAATGACCATTCATTGGCTGAAACTGGACCTGGTAAGTAGGGGTGTAAACGAAGGGGTAAAATAAAAAAAAAATCCCAAAATATAAGTGATTATGAGAAAGATATAAGCATTTTATCTAACCCCCTAAGAAAATATAATATTCTACAATTGTTGTTCTATATATTACTTCTTTAAATAGAATATGAACAAGTTATTTGTATTTTTTAGTTTTTAGCTTTTAGTAAACCCCACTCCTACTCATGTTACATTAACAAAAACTAAAATATTATGAAATGTCTCATTCCAAGCTTAAATATAGTGTGTTCTTTTCATCAGACCATTACTATAACATATTTATTTGAAAACATTTTTCATTGGTCAAAAAATGTTTAAATTAAGAGTGGCAATAATAGAAGTTGTGAAAGCCAGTATGAATACTATGTACAATATTTCCAATATTAGATAGAAGTTCCTGAAAATACCGACTTACAATTTATGAAGTGTTCTATCAATTAGGTAAACAAAACTATAAAAAATAATTGAAACACAAATTATTTGAAAAGTCTATAACACTGGTGCTGACTAAACTATACAGATTTACTAAATCATTTCACTGCCTATTCTCTTTCTTTGAATCCCATTCAAAAAGGAAATGATATATAAGTTGGATATAAGATGTTCAGTGACTCAGTTACCCAAAGTGAAAATCGGATGACTTGAAATGGGGTGAATACTGAGAACAAAAATTAAAATTTACTCACTTAATATTTGAGGTCAAGTAAATTTGTATGAAACAATAGTTGTAGTGAACAATTTTCAAAAACTTGGTTATATACCATTTTCTACTCTGACTCATAAACACAGAAATATCTTGAATTGTCAATTTCCCTCCTCTAACCCTCTCCCTCTCCTTACTGTTCTGATTTCAGCCATTAACAAACTTGGTCTTTAGTTTTACAAGAAACGTTTAAATATCAAGTGTGTTAACAATTTGACAAAAATTGTGACCATTTGAGAGCTAACAGACAAAAATATACATGCAGAAACACACACACATATACATATATTTGAAGAATTTTTGTGAACATCATGTCATGAGTACAACCTCAATAGATCATTTCCCTTAAGAAAAATCTGCTAAAAGACAACAAATTAAACAAAATCATGTTGTGAGTAGTTTGTATATATTATTTTAATAAGACCTTCTCATGATTGTTCACTAATAAAGCTAAAGAATAATAGATTTCTCAAAACGTTAAGACTGAAGTTGGTTATAATTTTCTGTTACTTGGGAGAAAACTCTTGAAAACAAAACATAATAACCAAAGGATTTCTGGAGGTCCTAAAAACATTTTAGATAATTAATAAAATAGTATATTCTATGATCCAGAACAATAATTCTCAAACAATCCAGTGGCATATGGCTAAGTTAGTTAATCTTTTGTACACCACAACTTCTTCGAAAAATAGTTGATTATTTTAATGACCTACATACTTAATGTTTAATAATTTCAGAGGCTAAACTATCAGTCATTATGGAAACTCTTTAACTTGACATGTAGCTAACAGGCTATAAAATATTTCTGGAGAAGTTGTAGTGTGTTGTGTTTATATTAGTTAAAACACACAAGAACTGAATTGAGATTCTCAAATGTTTTCATAATTTAAAGTTAACCATGATAAAAATAAGAATTACATGCATTAGAAAACATTAATAATAATTATTAAACAAAATGAAAACAAAAGTATTAGAAATGTGGATTACATCACCTGAAATATATATGTACCAGTTTATAATACTTCCTAAATTTCAATAAAATTGAGTCTTGTTAGAAAACAAGCCTATACTGTTTCCCTATTAGGATAATTGTGGGAGAAACATATTGGTCCCTATATTCTTGAAAATTAATATTTTCACATCTTGTATGAAATTTAAAATATAGTTTTAAAAAATATTGTTGAACTTTTTTTTCCTCCTTTGCATTGAGGTTAGAGTTCACTCTCTGTCTGTTATAGAAGGTGGCTAATTGGACACCAGCCAGAGAGGTGGTATTGCTAGTTTTAGGGCTACTAGGGGTGGTAGTACCATATTCTTTGTCAGTCCCAAGATTAGATAAAAAAAGGAGTCAAGCTAGGGAAAAGGGCGTCCCCACCTTTAAGTAGGCCTTGGTATATTATAGAGGTGATAGCCAGATCGCCAGATTCCTGGAGTCATGAAATATAGCAATGGCTAAAAATGTAGCCCCTAAAGAAACCAATTAGGATACCGGGAGATGGGGAGGGGGTCTTACTAAGGACTTGAGAAGGAAAGAGAAGAAAAATAAATAATATGGTGATTGAATATTGATACATGAAAAATGCAGAAAATATTGCAACCAGGAGAGGCCAGATTATTGGAGACTGTGGTGGTTCATTGCAATATAGATGTGGCTCTGTAGGAGTGAGGTGGATATCATCTTTCTTGACAAATATTTATTGATGGATAGTGTAACTAAGAGGAACCAAAAAACATACTACTGCTATTAGGGTACAGTTCTAATGACTCTAATGGAGGATCTGTAGAATTAGAATGAAAGGGAGATTTAGCAATATGAGAGGATGCTGGAAAAGTGAATCTTTCCGTCTAGTGCTGGGTGATTTCAATGTCCAATAAGCAAGAAAGTGGCATTTAGATCTACTACTGGTTGGCATAGCAAACATGTGCCAACTAATGATAACAAGTACTGTAGAATTTACTATGGATAGGGGTATGAAAATCTTGACTAAAATGATTCCTCACCGCAGAATACACAAAGAAACATGGTCTCAGATGGCCGGATTAGGAATCAAATAGAAAATATTTTAATCAACACCAGACACTCTTAGACAAAATATACCCTTGGCTTGATAGTGAATGTGAAAAGGTAATTAAAAATAGTTAGTTGGAGCTAGAAATGCTCAAAAGAAAAACTTGTAATTCATATGATACATTTTCTGAAAAGAGGTAAAATGGAAAATTATTACTATATAAAAAAGAATATACAGCTCAGAAATTAGAGAAAGTGAAAGAGTTTTAAGACACAAGAGAAATACATGTCCTGTTAGGTAGTAAATTGCTTCCAACAGGGCTCCAGAAGAGAGATTGTGACTTCATTAAAAAGGGAATAAAATAAATAGACCTAAAATAAAACAAATTATCGAGACATAGCTCTTCCCTCCACAGCTTATAAGGCACTGTCTGTGGCCATTTGTTGGTGGTTGATAGAGATGATGTAAGATGCCTGGAAAGTTTCAGAGCCATTTTCATATAAAATGCTCCAAAACATATATCTTTACAATTAGGCATATGAAAGAAGTGAATGTACAAGCTGAGATGACAAGATGTTGATCTGGATCATCTCTCTATAGACTTCCAAGCTTAAGAGAATTTGGGAGGGATTGCATTTGTCAGGATAAAAAAAAGTACACGAGATTGCTTAAGTAAACCAGAAAGGCAGAAAAGTCTGTAGTTTTGGGCGACTGCTTCCTACTTGTGCATCTTATAAGCATCTGTGATGCAATAACTGATACCAATCACATTCAAATTAACATTAGAGCTAGAATGTTTCCATGGGCAAGATGATTTTGCCCCTCAGAAAATCTACTTCAACAGCCCCTCATGGAATGAAACTAATGATATAAAAAATGATGAAGATTAGATTCATCATCGTGTAAGAGAATAACATTTCAACACATTGTTGGTCTGGAGAAGAAGACTCTAGCAAAAAGTATTTGGAATTATATTTATTATCATGTTTTTCAAAATATGGAAAACAGTAATGAAAATTATAAGTCTGAAATTTGATCTACCAACTGGTACATATAAAACTCAGAATATGGATTGTGATATGAGATTTTTTGGAACTAATTCTTATAAATTATACATGTAATTCATATTTAGAAAAGAAAATTTAATGATATATATATATATATATATATATATATATATATATATATATATATATATATTCTATTTTATGATTTAAAATTAAGAAAACAATTTAAATTGGGACTTTAATAATAATATTCATGGCATAATAACAGAAAATATTGATTCACTTATTCAATGATAAATTTCAACGTCCAAGGAAATAAATACAAGAATGTTGCAGAGAAAAGCAAATATTGAAAGTGTAGAATTTATCAATTAAAAAAAATTAGAGGTAAAATAAAAAATAATTACTGGACATTTTTAAAAGTAATTAATGTTAAAAACTTTGTCACTGAATGTAGCAAGCTTGATTTTTTTTATCTAATTCATAAATTCATTAAACATTGTAAGTTAATATTAGGAACTTGTATTATCAAAGTGGTTCTGTCACATACCTGCATTCCAATGATTGCGTATATAAAGAACAGCATGGCAATGAGCAAACAAACATAAGGCAAGGCCTGAAATCAAAAAGAAAAACAGTTATTTCTTAAGCAAGCACAATTTATAAATTATTTAATTTTTTTTAATGATATCTAAACAAAAGTGAACTAATATTAGAAATATATGCCATTTATGAATACGAGATAATAAATAAATGGGAGATATTCCTGAAATTCATCTCATTTACTTGTAATTCTAAATCGTAGCCAACAATTTTTTCATCCGACATAAATTAGAAGTCACTTTCACCTGCCAGAGTACCAACTCAGAAAACAGAGATTAGAATATCCACTGATGCTAAATGGTCAATCATAAAACGAATATATTATAATTTAATTAATTAAAAATATAATCAAAATCAGATAAAACAAATACATATTTTAAACATTAAAGAAATCTATACTGTATAAATAAATTTTCTATTAATTAACAATTGTCCTATATTTGATGTAAAATAGATGCTAGCGCTATATGGCTTTGGGACCACTTATGGCGACTAACAGAGAGGGAGGAGGCCTACTCACCAGGACAAAACTCTGCATTTCCAACTGCACGTTTAGGCAGATACCTCTCTGTTTCTTCAGCTCAACGTAAAGGGGTTCCAGTTTCTGAATTATTTTGTGGACATGTTCAATAACCAATAGAGCTACCTTATTTCATGTTATCTTTCCTCAAATTCTGGAGGCACATTGAACCCATCCTAGAAAAATGCTCCTGGCATCTTTTCCTTAATTTTCTGGAAGTACATACTACCAACATAAAATGCCCCACATTCTCCAAAGACGATTTTGTATATTTCTGACTCCTCGGGTGGCTTTATTGGGTCTTTTAATTTACTTAAATAGGCTTTCAAATTATTTGGATTTGCAAAACCAAGACCAACTTTCTTATGCTTAAAGACTCGTTGGATCTTTTCAGAGACAAATCCCAGATAGGGTAAAGAGATCCAACTTTCAACCTCTGAGGTAACCTCTGGTATTCCCAAACTCTTCTTTAAGTCTTGTTACCTTCTTTTTCTTGATCATCCTATCAACTAAGTGTATGCTATACCCATTAAATACTACTACGTGGTGAATAAATTTTAACTCATGAGAGTATTCCTCTTTACTCATGGGTATATCCAGCAATCGATTAGCGTATGAGTGAAATATCGTTAATTTTTGCTTATAGTGGTAGAACGAGGTGCTTGTAGTTTTATTATACAGCAAATGTAGGATAATTGTTAATTAATAGAATATTTATTTATACAATTTAGAAAGATGTCTTTAATGTTCAAAATATGTATATATTTATTTATTGCTTTGTTATATTTATAATTCATTTTATGTTTGACTTCGATTTTAATATTTTTAAGACAGGACTTTTTGTAAGGCTAATGTTGGTATAGAATTGTATTTTTGTTAAAACATTTCAAATGTAATTATTGGATAAATCACTTGGCCTAAACAAGTTTCTTTTTTGTTTTGATTGTTAGCACATGATGATTGCACATTAGTGGCAAAAGGCCTTGAGCTTTAATAAAGAAATTGGTGGGAAGACTTCCTGTTATTAAGACCTGTTTCCCAAATCTGCGCTCCCACATCCAGCAACATATGAATTATGATTTTAGAAATTGATTGTTTTCTCAATAAGCAACACTGTTCTTTGAATTTAGTACACAAATAGAATAAATCTATAAAAATTAAAATACAAATTTTCTTACCTTAAATGACTGCACAAAAGTCCACAATAAAATTCGTATAGTGTATCCTTGTCGCAACAACTTTATTAATCTGGCTGCTCTAAATAACCTTAAAAATCCTACATTAAACGAATTTTCCTAGAAAAAAAATTAATAAAAGTGAATTAACTCAAAATATTTGATTGATAAGGAGAATGCTTCTTTTCCAATTGTTTGGTGTTTGGTCCAGACGGAATGAACCAAAATTATAATTATTTAATCATAATTTTAAAAATATGAAAGATATATGCAATGCTGTTGAATCTATATATATATATATATATATATATATATATATATATATCTATATATATATATATATATATATATATATATATATATATATATATAAAATTGTAACCTCTGACTGTACATTTTTTTTTTTCAAAATTTCACGATACTTTTTTGTTTCACATGTCATAGACACCATGACTGCATTTTGTTTCTTTTGTGTATGTTTGTTTGTTTGTTACCTTTTCACGCATAAACGGCTGAACCGAATTTTATGAAACTTGGTATGTATATTACTACTAACCCAACTTAGACTTTAGGCTATATTAATATTCTCTGAGACGAACAGGAGTGGGGGTTATAAGGGAGGCCTAAAATTAAAAATAGCGACATTTCATTTTCTATTGGGTTTTCGGCAAATATGCACATAACAAAAGTTATTTATTTTGTTATTTAGAGTATCTTTTGTTATATACACTTTTTTCATATACCGAAGTATAAATGCATTATACGCTAAAAATTATAGCGGGAGTCAACAATTTTATTTGGCACAAAAGACTAAACCGAAATAAATAAAACTCGGTATGTGTATTAACACTAACACCTTCATTATAATAAGCCATACCAACATTTAGGAGTGGGGGTTGTAAGAGATGCCTGAAATTAAAAATAGCGGTATTTCGTGTTCCATTGTGTTTTTTGCAATTATGCACATGACAAAAGTTTTTTATTTTGTTATTTAAAGTAACTTTTCTTATATTTATTTTTGTCGTGTAACAACGTATAAACGAGATATACACTAAAAACTAAAGCGGGGGCCAAAAATTTTATCAGGTGCTAAAGATTGAACCGAACTTAACAAAACTCGGTATGTGCATTATTATTAATTATTCCATGATTATTAGCTGTACCAACATAGCTAGATTTGAGCAGGAGTGGGGGTTATAATGGAAGCCCGGGATATTTTGTTTCCTATTGGTTTTTCGACAATGATACACATAACAAACGTTGTTTATTTTGTTATTTAAAGTAACTTTTACTATATACACTTTGGTCGTAAACCAACATTAAACGAGATATAAGCGAAAAACTAAAGCAGGAGTCAATAATTATATTGGGCACAAAAGACTGAACCGAACTAAACCAAATTCAGTATGTGAATTAGGAATAAAAACTATAGCGGGAGTTAACGATTTTAATAATAATTTATTATTTATATAACTATACTCACATTCACGGATTGGTTTCTGAGAGGAAACATGTACATTAAAGATAATATTTAATTATAATAAATGCTATTTAATTATAAATGTTTATGATTTGAATTATTCACAGTGTGCCAAGCACACGAGACGGATTAACTTTGAAGTTATTTACATTTATTCTTCAAAACTAAAATTGCTATTCTATAAGTCTCCTCCCTGACAAACAGGGGAAACAATACGCCCAAACGGGAAGTGTAGTTCTATACATTGAAGCCTTTTCAAAAAAAAAAAAAAAATACCATCATCATTCAGCCTCTAATGATTTCCCGAGCGAAGCCGGGTACCTTAGCTAGTATATATAGATAAGCATAAGAGTAGACATTCTATGTTTTTGTAACTATTTTTAGAAGATTTCCCTTAAGGGAAACCAGCTATTGAGGTCGTACTCATAACATGATTTTCGAAAAATTTCGTCAAATGTCCATCGATCCTACCCAGGAGATGACAAAAATGAGGTCCGTTCAAAATAATATATATATATATATATATATATTTTTCTGTTAACGCTCTAGTGGGCTCAGTTTTTGTTTGATCGTCGTGAAAATATCTCTGTTATTATGCATCGGATCGAAAAATTGTATAGAACCAATCTTATTGCAAATTAAATTTACTATAAATATTGTTATATACATTTATTCTCTATCTTGAATAATAACCGAGATATTTGCATTTTTATGAAGTCTGTTGTCGGGTATAGTTCGGCCATTTCCGTAACTGTTCGGCTCAGGTGGAAGCTTCTTCTAACCTTACCTTACCTTCTTTACTTTGTGAGATTTATGAAAATACGCTCTGTTCATCCGCCCCCCCCCCTTCTTTAGTTCTTGGACTACTAAAATTTGAGTTATTAAAATATAAATTATTCTTACAATTCAGAAGCCGTTTCAGTTGGGAATTTTTTTTAATTAACTGAAAGATTTCTCATTACCGTTTGTATTTAATCACGGTGGTGTTGTGTTACCAGCATGCAGATTTTTCTATTGTAAAACTTCACATGGGAATTCTGCTTAGTTTACGCAGCCCCTCCGTGACAGACTTTTTAGGCATCAGAGGAACAAAAGATTGAACGAGAGGAGGATTTTTCTCTCAGTGATTTGGCATAATATTAATGTTTATGATGTGGAACTACATCAGAGATAGCATGTTAAATTTGTAGCCAAAAATCTGAATTATGGGCCTAAATTTGATTGAATAATGGGTTGGTTACAGAAGCTAAATAATAAATTTTATTTAACAGAACAAATAATGGATTTCAAGTATGGATTTTTATTCATTTTTTGGTTATGTTAGTCATGTGTGTTGATCTTAATACACTCTTCTTGGAGTTCAACTCCTACGAGGACTAGGGCAATTTATTTAATTAGAGATGGACTTATTAAATGAAACCCCTAGTCCCACCCTGCCTAGAAAAGGGTGGCAACTTATATAAGACCTGTTTCAATAAACCTTTTTAGGCATAAAACAGAATTTTATTTAATGAGGTAAATTTTATAAAAATTCATTTCCCCAATGCACTAAAATCATGAGGAATTTGAAAAACTTATTGAATAAGTAAGTTTTTGATTTTGGTCTCTCAGGCCTAGGGAGCCCCCTTCTCCTAAATGCCACCTGAAAACACCCTTCTAGAGATGTAGTGTCAATGATTATTGCACATTAATATTTATATTCTAGGCTTGCTCTATAGAACTCTATAACTTATTTTGCAATAAGTTATCTCTTATTACTTCTTTATACAAAGTAAAGGAAATATTGTAATCACAGAAAGTTTTCGTTTTCAGATTTCAACAGAATTCTCCATTTTGACAAGTTTTGGTGTAACGAGTGCATGTATCTTGCATAACAAAAACTGCTAGCCTTAAACTGTTGAAATTATGTACTTAGGATTGTTGTAACATCTAGTTGAGGGTGGTGGGGAGAAGGGCGAATATAGGAGATTTCAGCATACATATTAGATCCAAAAAAAAAAAAAATGTACAGGGCCTTTTTCATTTATAAATTATGTTCTATGATATTTTTTGATCTGATGTAATAGAATGGCGTGCCATGTATCACTTTCAAATGAAATATAACAAAAAAATTAGTTTTTTTTTTAAATTCAATAGGAGAACAAGGAAGTCATGTTGTGTCGACATAAGATTTTATAATTCTAAGAATTATTTATTTACAAATCATTAAATTTAATACTAACAATCAAAATATTGTGAGCCATTAAATAATATTAACTCACACTGAATAATTTTTCCAACCAGATATCTACTTCTGAACCAAGTACTAAGTTTATGAGAATTCTATGATCCTCTTTCTTAATAAGAAAAATATAAAGCCTGTCACGCAAGAGCAGCATAACCTAGGCATTTTTCCCACGTGCTGGTATGACACTACTAATCTCATCTCACCATTCTTCCTCTATTTCTAAGTAAAAATCTGATGAATAGAATAAAGGGCTTACAGAAGGCTGAAACAATAAAATATGCATAACTCTCTTGATATATGAGTTATGAATAAAACTATTATCACTGTTTTAACAAAATTGGTCCTATAAAATTTTTCCATACAAATCACATACATACTAACATTTATAGATCATTTAATTTTCAATAAAATTAGTTCTATTAAATTTTTCGATCCGAGTGGGGGTTGTAAGCACGGCCTGAAATTAAAAATAGCAATATTTTGTTTCCTATTGGTTTTTCGGCAAATGTGCAAGTGACAAAAGTTGTTTATTTTGTTATTTGGAGTAACTTTTGTTATGTTCACTATTGCCGTACAACAAAGTGTAAATGAGATATACCCTAAAAACTAAAGCAGGAGCCAACAATTTTATTGGGCACTAACGATTGAACCGAAATTAACAAAACTCGGTATGTGAATTAGCATTAATTCTTCCATGATGATAAGCTGTACCATCATTTCGAGGGACTTGCAGGGGTGGGGGTTATAAGGGAGGCCTGAAATTAAATTTTGTGATATTTCATTTTATATTTGTTTTTCGGCAAACGTGCACATAACAAAAGTTGTTTAATCTGTTATTTATAGTAACTTTTGTTTTATACATTTTTTCATTTTACACGAAGCATGTAATTTGCGTCGAAATATTGATATGCTTAACAATTCCTTCCGATATGAACTACCAGGTACGTACCTCACCTAGATAAATTAATTCAAATCTATGTTAATATTTTATCCTTAATAATTCAAATATATGTTATTTTTTTAACACCATTTACAGATTGTACCAAGTATAGTATATTGACCCTATGCCCTTCTCTTCCCCCAAACAATAATTCATGAGAAACCCCAGTTTGCCCTTAAGTGTATTTAATACTTTATTTAATTAAAATGTGAAAATTATTTGAACAAACAGTTTTAGTATTGTGAAGATAATGTAATCAAATGTGTTAATATAATCTAATGTATTACAGGATTGATATCCTAAATGAATAGCAGGTTGGCAGCACTGAGCCCCGGGAGGTTTGGGGGGGGGTACTTCCTTTGTTCTATCAGTTCTGCCGCTTCCCTGCCGACCTCATATTGTTCTGTTTACATATCACTTGATGCTTATACTTTTAGTAATGTAGTTTTATTCACAGGAATGTGATTTTGTATAATTATCATAAATAAATAATTTAAAAGGATGAATGCTGGGGAGGTGCAAACAGTTATTTCCGGTATTTATTAACTCTGCTCCGTTAATATATGAAATACTTCACTGAACACACTAAGTACCAATATGAATATACAGTTTACAATCGAATCTTACAAAAGAGTATTTTTAATAGTGGTTATGACACACCTAAAACAGCTGTCAGTGTTGGGCTTTGTTCTGCATGTAGGGAAAGGAACATTTATTCATACATGGTTTGGAAGACAGAAATAATTTCTATGATTATGAATTATATGGTCCATTACGTTATAAAAGAAATACATACACAGGAGACGGAAATATCAAAATATTGAGGACAGTGAAGCATTACACAACAAATAATTGTATTATTGACAAATCCACAGAAACGATGGGTAGTATAAACCCTAAACACTGGGACGGGGAAATGTCAAAATATTGTGCCTTGCGAAAATAATACCATCATTCAGTCTCAAATGAATTCTCGGCCGAAGCCGGGTAATTTAGCTAATATATATTTATATACAAATATACATTTTATATAATGTATGGGACTTCTAATCTATAAGGCCCCTACCTTACCTGGCCCTTACAGAAAAACAGTAAGCCCAGACGGAAGTGTAATAGCACACTTTTAAACCTTGCTATAAAAAGGTCTGTCACACCGGGGCTACGCAAACTAAGCATATTTTCCGTGTGATAGTATAACACACTAGTGATCTCATCTCACTACATATTCGGACTGAAAACCAGAAAGTGTGAATTAATCAATCATAAAAAATCATAGAGCAACAATTGAAGATCATCAATATTTTAACAAGATTGGTCCTATAACATTTTTTGATCCAAATGATAACAATGTGATTATTTTGAATTTTCGACTCCCCCTCAAACCTGCCACCCCCTACCTTTTAGCAGATTTCCCCTAAGGGAAATCACCTATTGAGGTTGTACTCATGACGCGATTTTCGAAATTTTTCTTCAAATGTCCATCGATCCTACCCAGGAGATGACGAAAATGAGGTCCGTTCAAAACTGTATATATATATTTGTCTGTTTTACTGGTTTGATTTCTATCAATAACAAATATGGAGTATGGTATCAAATGAATGTTTTCGCGTCAAGAACATAAAATCTTAATAGATGATGTCATCGCACAACAAATTTACATGTATCATAAAAACAATATTTGGTATATAAAATTAGAGTAAAGATGTTCAAGATATAACAGCTTATTGTTAATACTATTTTATTTATTTGTTTTATACTTCATATCAAAGGTGATTTGCATGATCTCTGTTTTAGAGTAATCTATTTATTCCTGCATGTAAAAAACCTTGATACCTTATTTATATAGTATGGAAAATATTCCTTAAATATCTCAGTGTTTCTCATAGCCGTACTTTGTCTAAATGAATATAATAAAAGTTATCCCTTATAAATCTTCGTGTGTATGTTGTAGACCTATAGTATTTTAATTCTATATGTATTGGTAAATGTTTATATGTTTTAGATGTGTTAGTATGTGTAGAATATATGGGTAGAACTTTAGTGTTGAATCAAACCATTAAATATCAATTATCGTATATGTAGATCAAATAAATATTTTTAAGTAAAGAAGTTAAAAGTGTTTATTTTTATATAAAACATTTAAATATCGAGTTTGGTAATGATAAAACAAATATTTTTAAGTAAAGAAGTTAAAAGTGTTTATTTTTATATAAAACATTTAAATATCGAGTTTGGTAATGATAAAACAAATATTTTTAAGTAAAGAAGTTAAAAGTGTTTATTTTTATAGAAAACATTTAAATGTGACGTTTGGTTATGATCAAACAAATATTTTTAAGTAAAGAAGTTAAAAGTGTTTTTTTTATATAAAACATTGAAATATCGAGTTTGGTAATGATCAAACAAATATTTTTAAGTAAAGAAGTTAAAAGTGTTTTTTTTATATAAAACATTGAAATATCGAGTTTGGTAATGATCAAACAAATATTTTTAAGTAAAGAAGTTAAAAGTGTTTTTTTTATATAAAACATTGAAATATCGAGTTTGGTAATGATCAGACAAAAATTGCGACTGTTAGAGTGTAAATATTCAAATATATATAGTTATTAATGGACATCGTTTTCGTCATTTTCTGGTAGTAACGATGGACATTTGAGGACAATTTTTTGAAAATCACGTCATGAGTACAACCTCAATAGCTGATTTCCTTTAAGTGAAATCTGCTGAAAGAGTGCATATACCCAGAAATGTAAATAACTATCGTAGCATGAAATTTTTTTTTTGAGCGTGTTCAATGCAGATATAAGCAGTATTAATTTTTTTTTTTATAAGAACACGAACAACAATATTTTTGTTTTTACTAGGTAGTTTCGTATCTAGTTCTGGAAAATAATTACTGGTCTTTTATGTTTGAGAATGGGAATTTTATCACAATTCAGATTCAATACTCTTAAATAATTACACTTCTTGGTATGCTATTGAGGTTGTACTCATCACGATTAATGTTCTCATTGATCCTACCTGGGAAAAGAATAAAATGAGGTCTGTTCAAAAATGATATATATATAATTGTAACCTCTGTCTGTACATTTTTTTTTTCTCGAAATTTCACGATACTTTTTCGTTTCACATGTCATAGACACCATAACTGCATTTTGTTTCTTTCGTGTACGGGTATGTTTGTTTATATGTTTGTTACCTTTTCACGCATAAACGGCTGAACCGAATTTTATGAAACTTGGTATGTATATTACAACTAACCCAACTTAGTTTTTAGGCTATATTAATATTCTCTGAGACGAACAGGTGTGGGGGTTATAATGGAAGCTTGAAATTAAACATAGCGATATTTCATTTCGTATTGATTTTTCGGCAAATATGCACATAACAAAAGTTGTTTATATTGATATTTAGAGTAACCTTTGTTATATACACTTTTTTCGTATACAGAATTATAAACGAGGTATATGCTAAAACATATAGCGGAAGTGAACAATTTTATTTGGCACAAAAGACTCAACCGAACTAAATAAAACTCGGTATGTGTATTAGCACTAACGCCTTCATTATAATAAGCCATACCAACAGTTCTAGGGACGGGCAGGAGTGGGGGTTATAAGAGAAGCTTGAAATTAAAAATAGTGATATTTTGTTTCCTATTGGGGTTTCGGCAAATATGCACATAACAAAAGTTGTTTATTTTGTTATTTAGCGAAACTTTTGTTATATACACTATGGTCGTATACCGAAGTATAAAGGCATTATATGGTAAAATTTATAGCGGGAGTCAACAATTTTATTTGGCACAAAATACTCAACGGAACTAAATAAAACTCGGTATGTGAATTAGCATTAATTCTTCCATGATTATAAGAGATATTAAAATTTTTAGGTCCAAACGGGAGTGGGGGTTATGAGGGAGGCCTGAAATGAAAAATTGTGATATTTCGATTCCAAATGGTTTTTCAAAGATTTTCTATAAAAATACCATCATTAGTAAGTCAACTATTAGTCGACTTGTCGAGTATATTAGCTAAATTGTATATTATAAATGATATTTAATAATAATAAATGTTATCCATGATTATGATTTGAATTATTCACTGTGTGTCAAACAGTGGAGAGGGAATGATTAGAGGCTTATTTTCATTTATTCTTCAAATCTAAAAATCTTTTACCATAAGTCGCCCAACGGACCCTTACGGGAAGAAATGAGCCCAGACGGGAAGAGCAGTAGTACACATAGAAGCATTGCCAAAAACAAAATAGAATATTTTCGTCTCAAATGATTTCCCGACTGAAGCCAGGTACCTTGGCTTGTATATATGTATATATATATATATATATATATATATATATATATATATATATATATATATATATATATATGCATGCATGCATGCTTGTCTGTTAACGCTCTACACTCTAGTAGTTGCAGTTTTTGTCATAAAGTTTCCAAACTTGAAATATAAGTGTTTCTTGTAAAACTAAAGACAAAGTTCAATAATGGCTGAAATCGTACTGGGGGGGGGGTATTGGAAAATTTGAAATATCTTTGTTAGTATATGTCGGATCAATAAATTGAACTATTGTACATTAACTCAATTTTTTTGAATAACAGACTAAACATGTCTGTTATCAATAAAGATTTACTGGATGTTATTAACAAAAACAATGAAGACACAAAATCCTCACTAAACAAGATTACTTCAGTTTTAGATAGCTTACTGGAGATCTCTGATCTTAGGGAGAAATATTCCCAGCAAGAGATTAGAATCAATGCATAAGAAAACGAAATAAGGTTTTCTGAAAAGAGATAGAAAAGAAACAACCTTATATTTTTTAACGTGCCTTCTACAGAACATGAGGATGTTTCTACAAAGCTCTTGGTAAGGAGGTAGATGTTCAAGTGTCAGAATATGAAGTTAGTAACTGCTTTAGACTTGGAAAAGGGGCAGGTAACAAGGCCAATTTTTTCTTGTATCAATAAATTAAAGACTATAGACAAAAATGCTAGCAATAGAAAAGGTTTTCTTAAAGTCAGAGGTTTCTTTACCGTTTGGAGGAAGTGGGAAATATGCTGAATTCTTGCCGATTAATGTCGAAGAAGAGAACGACAAATTGAAACAATGCAGAAAAGGAGGAAAACTGAAGAGAAATTAAAGCATTTTGATTTCCGGCCAAGTCTCAGGGTAGGCCATCATCAGGAAGTACTCTCTGACACAAACAACTCCAAAAATCGGATGTGCCTCATATGACCCCAGATCAATCAAATAACTCTAGGAAATCACCAAAGGACCTTGTAACTAATACTACTAACACAGAGTTTACAGAGCTTATAAAACACTCGTCGATGGAACTGGACCTGGCCCTAACTCGAATGGCAAAAGAAAACATCTTCCAGTATATGATCATACACCAGTAAACTATGACTTAATATTCTGTAACATTAATGGTTATTTAAATATTTTTATCATAAACTCAAAGAAGCGAATATTTCCAAGAACACATTAGCCCCATGTTTAGTTGAAACTTGGTTATTAGTTAATAACTTTGTAATCCCTAATTGGTTAAACAATTTCACCCCACTTTGCACCAATGGTGTAAAGACGAAACTTAATGGTAGGTGAAGTGGAGGAATAATTACCTTTATAAATAAGAATATAACAAATAAAATTATCACGTTATCTTATGTACTACTTATTTTCCACCAAATTGTGATATTGACGATTGTTTGGGCATTCCTTATTATAGTTTGTTAAATATTTTAATTAATTATCCAAAGCAGTATTATAATAGCCACGTAGGTAGGTAATTTGAACAACTTAGACTCTAACATACTTGAGTTTTCAAATCTCTACAACAGTCAGAATAGTTACCCACAAAAATACAAATCAAAAAGGTAGAATTTTAGTTGATACCAAGGAGGTTTTGGGATTCATTCTTTGTAATAGACTATCAATTTCTGATAGGCCGGGTAAAATTACCCACATTTCAAGTAATGGTAAGTCAACAGTAGATCTCATATGGATAAATGATAATTGCCTTACATTATTTCTAGATATGAAAATATTAATCCTGACAGGGTTTACAGATCACCTTGCAAGTAAACACAATCCAAGTAACAGGTCTAGAAAAAAGGGGGAGAAAACAATTCGTACTTACCACCCCAGACAACCTTATTAAATGAAAAGAGGAAAACATTTCTGAATTTGTCCATTATCTATCTACTTCGGAAAGAATATACTTTAATTCTGAAAATTCAAATTGCCTCTATGAAAATTTTGTTGCTGTTATAACAGAATTTCTCAACCAACTTGCAAACAATTTTGCACCTACTGTACAAAAACTGAGATAAAACAGATTATGAGACTTACAGAGGGATACCTCTATCAAATAATTTTACAGTTGGGCTGAAGCAGAAAATGTTATCCCAGAAGAGCAAGTGGGATTTCGCGAAAGAAGAGGTTGTGTTGAACGTATTTTTTCACTTTCCTCAATCATTTCGATAAAAAGGAAGTTATGCGTATGCCATATTTGTAGACCTCAAAAAAAGCTTTTGATTTAGAAAAGAATGGAGCTATAGTCCCCCAATCAATGCTGCTACCAAAGTCATTATGCTTATTTGTGGATGATGATGTTATTTTGAATAGTTCGTGTCATAGCGCGCAGACAAATCTTAAAATATCAGAAGAATATTGCACAATAAAGTCACTAACCTTGAACTCTCAAAGAATCTAAAATCTAGTCCCCAAGATTAAAAAAGTTAAAACCCCTGTTTTGTCAGGATAAAAAACTGGAATATGTCAACTCGTATATATCTTGGAGTACCATTCTCATCCTCGGGAAAAATTTTAAAAGCAACAGAGCATTTTGTACAAAAAAGTGTCAATCGTCTGATCAGGTGTAAAAGAAATACTTCGAAAAGGGAAGGGAACATGTAATTATGTCATCAACCCTCCTGCATGCCTCTGAAATTTGGAAATGAATTATTTGGATCAACTGAAATCGGCCAAACTTTCATATTGTTATACACTTATTTTCGCTATCATGAATATTAACTGAGATATTTGGATGGTTTACTTTTCAGCCTTCAATAAACCCCCACGCCATGTCATATTAAAAATAATATAATATACTCGATGCTTAACCGTTTATTCAACACCTAAGATCATATTTATTATTGGCTGAAATCAGACCTGGAATAGTGAGGGTTTACAGAGAGAGGGAGAAATCGAAAATTCAAAATATCTCCGTTCTAATGAATCGGAACATAAAATGTTATAGATCCAATCTCATTAAATTGTTGATGGTAAACAATTGTTATTCTATGATTTTTTTCTAAACTCAAGCATTAAGTGAGTTATTCATACTTTATTGTTTTCAGCCTTCAGTAACCTCCCTTTCCCACCACGTCCTTCAGACATCGTTTTTTTTTTTTGCATAGAAATAGCTAATATGAGGTGAGATGATACCAAAAGTGTGTTACACCAGCATGTGGGAAATCTGCTTAGTTTATGCAGGTATTGCATTACTGACTTTTTTGTAAAAAGGTGATTGAGTCTAAATGGCAGATGTTGCTTGACCAGCTAACTTCAACATGAAAACAAACCAAGGCTTCAAATCCTGCACAAACCCATTTATGTGACTAATAGTCATCATTCCAATTATAGGAAAAGATCTACTTTGGGAATCGTAAGTCCAAGTGTTTCCCTACATTTTACTACTAAACTTAATCATCCCTGGTTTTCCATTCTCTACATCATTGGAAATTCTATGACAGTGTTTGTTGGAGACATGGATGAAAAACAATGTTGACCATTTAATTTCGGTTTCATTTTTTTTTTTTTTTTTGACAATATTGGTAAAATAAGAAAAATCAAGATATTGTATAAATAATATGAATCATAGAGAATTTGTAATGCTAATTGCATCACATATGAAATATTGAGAGTATGTAGTTTGTGACACTTCCAAGGTCAATGCTACTTGTTATTGCATGGAAGCCCCAGGGATGTACAAAGTTTTAAGGAAATAATACTAACTTGGATTCTCCAGAAAGCAGTATAGTAATTACTTCACTACTAGCTTACAACATGATAGTTCATAGAATACTAAAAGAGTTTCCCTTCTATAAATGTTAGTCACACGAACTGAACTAATCAAATATCCAGTGTAGTGCCCAGCGACTTCTAGCACCTTTACGGTTAACTTCACCTTGAAAATGATAATTGAAGGGTTTGGGAGATGAAGGGGCTATGTAACAAAACCCTAATTTACAGTAATTTAGGTTCAAAGTTTTATTGTTGCAGCTTTTTTGTTTTCTGGTTTTGACATCAAGTGAGCATATGAAATTAACCTCATGACATCTATTTTTTAATGTACCAAGTTTTATTTACTTACCTGTATCCATAATACATATTTTTATTTATTTTGTGTACATAACCCCTTCATCCACAAACATTTTTTTTAAATCTGTAAATTATCTTACGTATGAATGAGGCAAGATGTAAATAAATTCAACCATTGCAAAGCTCTATATTTCTTTTTTTAAAAAAAGTATACAAAGTGAACTAATTTGGGCAATTTCAGAACAAAAGCAAAATATCTTTGCATATTTGACTAAATCAAAAATATTTTATCAGTTTTATCTAAGCTGGTAAATCAAAATAACAAAAAATTATAATTTGATTTGGTCTCAATGGCATTTTCTTTCATCAATAAGTAGATGGTAGTACCATCTGTATTCTTCTGGGATAAATCGTAGCTGGTCTTTCAGATTTTCCTTTTTTTCATTTGATAAGTCGCCAGTCTTTTCAAACAATCGGGAAATGGAAATGTCCCCCAAGCTCGTATCTTGATTCAAGTAGCGCTTTATGTTTACTTTTTTAAAAGGAGTGTAGGGATCATACGATTCTTTAAAATGATAGAAACCATATTCTTCAACACGAATCCATTTCACACCATCTCTAAAACGCACGCTTTCCTTTAAAATATCCTTTTTTCTGTTGAAGAGTTTCAACTTTGTCATGAGGTCATCGGTTTTACGGAAATGGTTACCCATATCTATAACTATACTTTTTTTACATGATTTGCCAATAATATCCCGATATTGCTCGGGTAAATAGATGCTTTGATGTTTTCTCAATACCTTTTCGATCCGGCCAAAGTATCTATCACTGTCCAGGTAAGTGTACCCCACCTCAGGAAATGTATGATCAATAGTTTTAAAAATGCCTTTGTTTATCAAATATTGATAGAGACATATCATTAAAAAATTCTTATTTTGGCCTGAACAAGAATCTGACCAAATAATGATATGTTGTTTGCTTTTTAGCTGCTCATCGAGTTCAAATGAAGTGAGTAATGAGCTTAAGACCTCAGAACTCCCTCTCTTGGCTTGATCCTCGATCCAGGCACAAAATATAGCTCTTGAACCCTCTTTGGTAGTTATGTGTATGCCAAAGTTGTAAAACCAGGCTTGGCGAAGATAAAATGCATTAGAAGTGCTAAGACGTGGAAGGGGCATGGTTTGCTGGAGGTCGACCATTAAATAAGCAAATTTGCTATCTGATTTAGCCAGCTCTCTATCTGACCTCATAGCTTCACATGCAGCGTGGAAGTTTTCTATATGCTCCTCATTTTTTCTACCTGAATCACATGTGCTGCAAGTGTCCGATTTAGGTTGTACAAAAGAGAGATTATAATGCGTAACAAAAATTTGGCGGTAATAACTTTCCTTTAGCTTACAAAATTTATCAGGAAGCTTATTGTTTTTACATTCATCGATATATAATTTATGCATTTTTGACACAGATAGAAGTGGGGAAAGATATTTTTTATGCATATTACAATGCCTAGAATAATGTGATTCTTCGGCAGGAAATTTCGAAATATGTTCCATTCCACAGAAAACTTGACATCTTCACTAGTTTTATTGGGTCTCACATTAAGTCTACCCCTTTTATCAGGTTGAGGAGCACTTGTACCAGATTTTATTTTATTTTGTATGATTTCAATTTTTTTCAGACTTATTTGGTATAAGTTTGCGAAAGCTTTTTTACACACTCTAGTTCGGACACCTCCTGTTGTGACCATGTAGTTGTATGAAGTCGACTTATGATTTACAGCACCCTTTCTAATTCTCTTTATGGGAGTCTTTTCAATATTACTAAAAAGTAATGCATTCTTAGCATCAACATTTAATTCATAAAAAGATTTTAGAATGGATTCCCGTATTTCTTCGTCAAAGTTACTTGTACGGTCGAAACGACATTTATCGTGACATAAGATTCCCTTTTTATTAGTTTTAGCAGGAATAACATTTCCTTTATATGAAATGTAGCTTTTACCTGCTTCTCTTCTAATTGCCGTCTTTTTCTTCTTCCACTCTTCAGGATTTCTTTTCCGTTTCCTTGAGGTTTTTATATACTATAATTTTGTTGTTGTATTTGTGCATTATTAGATGAAGGTATAAGGCTTACCAGCTGTGTGGGACCATCACCTGACTCATTTTTAGAAAAACTTGAGGGACTCATTTCATCCTGTTCGTGAGCAAAATCATTTGACGAAACCATATTAATATCACTGAGGTTTAGTCCTAGCGGTAACTCACTCAGGTCGCTATAATTTTGTTAGTACAAGTCCCTTGATTCATCATAATCACTGAAAATGTTGATGCTGTTGGAGGTTTCACTTTCTGATACATTCTCTAAAAAAATAGGAAACAAATAATTTCTAAAAAAAAAAAAATATTTTAAAAATAATGCATTTACATGTACTGTAAGACTTACTTACCAATATTTATTTCTTGATGAGAAGCTGGAGTTCCTCCCATGGGATTACTTGTTCTGTTTAGACAAGAATCTTTTGTTGATTCTTTTAAAACAACTGAATAATCATTGTTATTTTTATACTTTTGCAGGTCTAAGTTGAGAGGTTTTTTCTCTCTTGAACTCATTTTTTCATTAACAAGTAAAACAACTTTGTCAACAAAACAACTGACCCAAGCAAAATACAAGAGAATGAGAATATTGTAACCTCCCAGAACTATCATAACACCCACCTCTGGAATGCATGAAGGGGCTATGTTACTATGATTAGTTCAATCTCTATTGGAAGAAGGGGTTAAGGGCACAAACCCCTTTCATCCTCCATGGCTTTAGCAGAAAAATGTTACATAGCCCCTTCATCTTCTTCATATTTTTGTTTCTAGCTGTTTTAAAATATTCAGATTTTGGTACATAACATATCTGCACATAACCCGTTCATACATTGAATTAGATTGTTTTTTCAAAAAATGTAACATAGCACCTTCATCCACCAAACCCTTCAATTCAAATGAAGAAGAAAGAGCCCAGGTATTAACAAAGTCTCACTCAGGAAATACTGCTGCATTGCCTGCTGTTGCGGATAAATACTAATAAGAAGTGAAAGATGTGGGGCTTAAAATAAGTATGTTTAAAGGCCAAATTTTGAGACCCTCTAGGAGTACTAGGGAGAATGGTGATCCAGTCAACAAACTGCGGAAGTTTAAGTTTCCCAATGTAACATGATGAGTCACCAGAGATGGAGGTTACAGAGAGCACTAGTGTAGAATGGTTGTAGGGAAGAAAAAAAAAGGTTGGTGGCTCCTACTCCAAGGAAAAAACTCTCTGTTTTAAGAGTAGGGAAAACCAATTTAAAATATGGAACTCTTAGTGAGGGGAACTGGATTCGGGAGAGAGCAGTAAAAATTGAGAATCAGAAGGAATGTGTAATTAATTGATTTATAGTTTGTGAATTCAGTGACTTTGATATCCTATGTACTATTAAGAAGGCCTCACTTACAATTAGACAGGCAAGGAGGGGGGACAGGCCAAGGCAGAGGTGAGATGACATGAGGATGGGCTTACAGAGGCTGGGGATCTGGAATAGGAGGATCCCGCTAACTCCACTGAATGATTAAATACACCACTAGAAGACCAAGCCCTACAAGTACTGGGGATAACTAGGAACTGGGAGTATAAGGGATAAGTAATTTAGATTACTTTATGATGATTAATGCTGGGAGTGAAGTAGGTCACATAAAGAATGAAATTACTAAAGTTGTCTGATTCCTTCATCGCTTCTATTTTAACTGCGAAGCAGATTTTGGTGACTCAACTTGCTGCATCTTCAGAGTGTTTCATAGCCCCAGCCTCAAAGCAGGCAGAGGAATCATTGAAACTCAACATGTATTTTACAAATAAATTAAATTAGTGCCATTCTCGTGGAAATGAATAGCAGAAAAAAAAAAAGATATAAAAAAATTAGTTCCTGATCAATCTACCTCTCCATTGTTCAAAATACTGTTTAAAATATAAATCATAAGTATGGACAGCATTTTTATTATAAATTTTGCAAGAATACAAATTTATTTGCCCAAAAGCGTCCCGTAGCTCAACGATTGCATCTATTTTATGTATTTAATTACCATTATTAAAAATACTCTAATATATATCTGAAAAAGAAACTTTTTATTCAGAGTAGTTCTTACTCATACTCTATTTTGTGTAACATATTATAGGAGCAATGTTAATAATTAACAGACATATGGTTGCATCTAACAGGCACTTTCAACCCCCTTTCACGTTGATTTGTTTGAATAAACACGCTTCCCACCTAAAATGAAAAATCACTAAAATGGCCTAATAATACGCTAAAATTTGTTTAATAATGTTAATATACCTTATAATTAAAGAGACATTAAGGAGTACCTGGTACTTAAGGAGTTTGGTATATTTTGGTTGAGTCTTTTGTGCCAAATAAATTGTTGACTCCCGCTATAGTTTTTAGCGTATAACTCATTTATACTTCGGATAATGGCAAAAATGCTTAAAAAAAAGTTACTCTTAAGAACAAACTAAACAACTCCCACTCCTGCTCATCCCTAGGATTGTTGGTACAGCTTATTATAATGGAGGAGTTAGTGCTAATACATATACCGAGTTTTGTTTATTTTGGTTGAGTCTTTTGTGCCAAATAAAATATTTGACATTCGCTATAGTTTTTAGCGTATAACTCATATATAGTTTGGTAGATGACAAAAGTGTATATAACAAAAGTTACTCCAAATAACAAAATAAACAGCTTTTGTTATGCGCATATTTGCCGAAAAAGCAATACGAAATGAAATTTCGCCATTTTTAATCTCAGGTCTCCCTTATAACCCTCACTCCTGTTCGTCTCAAACAATATTAATATAACTAAAGTCTAAGTTGGGTTAGTAGTAATATACATACCAAGTTTCATAAAATTCAGTTCAGCCGTTTATGCGTGAAAAGGTAAAAAACCAAAAACAGACACCAAAGAAACAAAATGCATTTATGGTGTCTATGACATGTGAAACAAAAAAGTATCTTGAAATTTCGAGAAAAAAAATCAATGTACATACAGAGGTTACAATTTTATATATATATATATATATATATATATATATATATATATATATATATGTGTGTGTGTGTGTGTGTGTTTGTATAAATATATATTTTGTAAGTAATATTAACTTTGTTCATGCCCATCTCGTTTAAAAATTGTAATAGGAATATATAATATTTCAAAACATTTTTACCCTCAGACCAAACCACCAAACAACAAAAAAAAAATAAAACAATCATTACTTAATAACTTACTACAAATTCAAGAACAAGGGCATCCACAATACTCCCGACTACAGTAACGAAGTCAAAAGTATTCCAGGGATCTTTGAAGAAGTTCTGTAAAATTCAATTAAACATTGAAACCTTAACTTAAAATTAATAAAGTAGGGAAAATTAAACTTTTAGAATAGTAACAAAATTAACTAAATTAAACATTTAATTTTTTTATAACAAAACTACATACTTCATTCATTTCCCCTAATAATTTGAATGCCTATTATAAATATTCAATTATAATTTTTATGCTGCCAATACTACAACATCGAGCTAATCTATATTAAAACATAAAATATTATAACTTTTCTATAGCACAAGATTCACTTGTAAGATATTACTTACTAACTTGCAGCATTAATTCAAATTGGATACATAAATAAAATCACAATACTATGGAAAGAAGAAAAACTAAAGTGAAGCTTGCACTTATTTTACTTAATATGAACTGCCTCAATATTATTCATTTCTTACCACGCGAAGACGTTAACTTCATTTATTGAGCCCAAATTTGTAAAAGAATTTCCTCGGTTTGATCTATTAATCTATATTTATGTGCTAAATGAGTTTGAACTTGCATTTGCATTGCCCATTGTGGGATATTTTAAAATAAATTAGGTATTGAATGCATGCTGTAGCATGGCTACTTTGGAATTTCTTACTACTGCATTACTGTGATTTAAGCATCTAGTCTACCTCTTCTATTACTACAGCTTCCTTCTTTTTAAAAATTATATTTATTTGATATACTTTTTTTTTTATTATTTAAATGCAGCAAACTTAATACATTTCATATAATAAGTAATCTTTAATATTGTTTAATCAACATAAGCTTTAGTAGGAGCAAGTGTAGAAAATAAGGAAATTACTATTAACTTCAATAAAGCATTAACTATTTATTATTCTATTATCAACTGACTGTGTAAAGACATTCGCTCACTTCATGTAGTTAAATTAACTATAGTTAAAAAATATTTCATTCTTAAAAAATAATCAATAATATATATAGTATTATATATAAAATTATTCATAGATTAGATAAATTAATAAATAAAAATCATGCAAAATTAATATCACCTTGAGATGTAAAAGAATAAAAAATGAGGATCTATGGATCACCTTAAATCCAAACGCGATGAGTTTCAAAACACACTCTATAAGGAATAGCGTTGTGAAGACCAAGTTCATAATCTGTAGAATATCATCGAGGAGAGGCGGGGCGTCGCGATACTGCCAGACACATACATGACAAGGCACATCATTACACTTACTAATTTACACTCCCACACCGAGAAGCAAACTTATCCCACTTGAAATATCAAGTAAAATAAGTTTATTGCTAGCTTATTGGCAGCTTAAAGCAATGCTCTTTTCATTCTGATAAGTTTGCACTTTAAGTGGGAGTAGGTAGTAGTGAAAACACCAGTTTATGATAATAACAATGGGGCCAATGGGAGAGACATATTACCGGTTGCGGAATGTCTCAGAAACAACTTGGCGGTAGCAAAGGGCTACAGGCAACTAATGCATAGAACCTTCTACTTGAAGTAAATTGAACAGTGTTAAATATTTATTTTACAAAAAAACAAAAATCAATTATTTCTATAAAGCAGTTCACACTGATCAATCACTTCTGACGAAGAAAGGAAGTGGAATTGATGATCGAATTGTCAGCCTTTTTTGAAAAGTACTATCAGCAAAATTTGGTAGTATCCTGCAAAAAAGCTGAAAGGAAAGTAGTGAAAGTGGAAGTGCTAGCTTTGACATGCCATGACACAACATGCTTTTCAATGCACATGCAATTGAAATATTGAAGCAGGCAAATTAACATTGAGTTTCTCTTAATCTCGTTTGGATTGAAAATTTGAAAATTCAACTTCTCAAAAAAATAAAAAAATAACTATTAATCAATACAATATATGAAGTAAAGTTCATAATGTTGTAAAGAATAGGAAAATTAAGAGCAAATATGATGCATGGAACTTACCTGTTATATGCAGCGGAGCTTTTTTCTGAAAAGTACTTGAGAAAGGCAGTTCACAATACATTTGATTCAATTAAACTAAAGGTGATGATGAATTTCCTCTAATCACTGTATTATGTACACAAAATGTCAGAATCATATTTATTAGAAATAGTTCATAGTTTGTCTTATGGGTAAATCCTTCTGTTTGTGTACAACACACAGTGAGATAGGAAATCATTTTTGTGGGAACACATTGCTTACCCTGACTCCAAATGCCATTATCTTCAGAACACACTCAACCGTGAACATGCCCGTGAAGCCCATGTTCATGTAGTTAAGAGTTTTCTTGTATATTGCACTTTGCTTGTGATACTAAATGAGTGGAGCCCAAAACAAACAAAGAGCCAAATTATAAACAAATGAATGATATAGTGGATATCCAGTTGCTTATTTACGAATCTACACAACAAATAGACACAATGATACTTCTTCAATTCTACTGTATTAGATATGTGTTACAACATAAAGCCACATGTTTCCTCGGCCACAACTTGAGATACTAAAATAAAACAAGTACTGTATGCATAGTATATTTAGGTATTCGAACCAGATAGCTCAAGTTGCGCCATTAAAAAAAAAAAATAACAAAAGTAAGACCATTAATAAGCCATGCTATAAGTTTTACAGATGTACTCATTTCCAATTTGGTGCATTCATCTTAAGCATTGTGCCATAAATGAAAGACAAATAATTGTTACAATGATAGTTCATGCTTAAATTTAAAATTTCAAACGAAATATATATTACAAAGATATAGTTAAGACCATTCACGAGGCACTTTTATGATAATAGAGAGAATCTAAATATAAGCGAAGAAGAAAGATTGGCTTCAGAAGAAAAGTGAAACTACTCTACAGTAGAATGTGAAATTTGTCAGCTGTCAGATGAGAACACAGAATAGCTGAATGGGTTTGGAGTAAGAATTTTTGGTTGTCTATAATACACAAGAAAGTGAAGTTTATCATAATTCCTTTAGGTATTTGTTTTTAATATTGTTTCATTAAAAAATCACTTTATAATCAATTGTGCATAAATATACTTTAGCAATAATGTGCAATGTAAATTAATTTAAGGGAATGTAAAAGAAAAAAGAAGGGATTAAAATAAAGGAATGAAATCAAAATGGGCAGACACTCTTGTCCCAAATAGAGTGTTAGCAAAATGTTGGAAAGAAAATGTTCACGTATTCGATAAATATAAATAATTAATTTATAAATTAAATAAAACCTAGGAGATTATAACTGAGGTAATTTAATTGATGTGGTAATTAATTTTATGCAGTTTCTTATGGTCTAATGTACTGCAAAAGTTTAGAAATTAAGTTGATGAAGGAAATATCATGCGGATCAAGCTATAAAGAATACAAATATTTTAACAATTACTTCCATACTTAAATGAGAAGCTTAGTTAATTAAACTTTTATTCAAATTAAAAAAAAATATGTATATAGCAAAGAAAAATAATGATCAAACAACTTTATATTCAGGTAAAATAATAACAATTTATATTTCTTTTGTACAGAAAATAGTCATGCAACAATTACAGTGCTATGGTGTTATGCGATATGATGTGCAAGGGTGTTGTAAGGGTTGAAACAATATTAATATTTATTAATTTTCTTTCTTTCTTTAATTACTGAGGATAAGTTATTTAAAAGATTTTTAATCAAATATCTTGAGATGACTACACATTTCGTTGGAATCTCCTGTTGGCCCCATCTGAAATTTTTTCTTTTTCTTTTTTAATCTTATTTATGAATTGTAATTTCTCTTTAATAATTGATGATTATATAAATATATATAAAGGGATATAATTACTACATCTATGAAGGAAAATTCAGTATTTACAATATTTGAAAACCAATATGCTTTAAGCAGTGAATGAACATTTTACAAAATATTGCTCAAAAGACAAAGCACTAAAATTGACCTCTGAATAGGAGTTAAGAACCAATATTAAGTATAAGAAATCAATATAACCAATTTACAAAAGAAAAAAAATCTCTAAGTAGGTATTTAATAATGAAAAAAATGTTTCAATGAACTTCCATAATGAAAATATTTGTTGATGAATATTAAGTTAAAGTGAAATGGACTGCCTAGGGATGGTTGAAGTTTACTCATTTTATTAATTTTTTAATAAAAAGTTTAATCTCAGTGAGACCCTTTTAATGCATTCGGTATTCATAGGTATTTTCTTTAATGGGCTTTAGGTATTCAAGTGGCTATTAAAATTGAAATGTGTCAAAAGAGTCTCATTCATTAAGTAATGAGCGTTAAGTGGAGTTAAAAACATTCACAATTTAGGCTTTATTTAGTACAAATTAAATGCATTCATTTTCCTTAAATTTGATAATAGGCAATGATTTGTTAAATTACTGTAATTTTAAAGCTGGTGATTTTCTTTTAATTGTAAAAATATTAAAAATAGTATGTGTAATAGCTTGTTAATAATATTATAATTTAAAAGTTTATAAATAACAGGTTTTTTTTGCGAAATCATATACAGTATGAGATTAAATAAAAATAAATATTGTTAGTAAAACATTTGCCATATGTGTATAGTATATATTAAGCCGAGTTCCCTGTTACAATTTTATGATATACATTCTTGATTAGTTTTAAAATGTATGGACTATGTGTATTCTATGGGGAGATTTAATGACTTTAAAGGATTAGTTATACATCTAACCACAGTTCTGTCACTGGAATGCCATACAGATGATGTTAGATTCCAGATTATGATGATTAGAAGTCCAGCTTATCCTGTTTATATAACAATCAAGTAATAATACCATTGCTGATATTCAGGATGTCTAGTAGCAGTTAGGGCATATTATTCTCTTGATAAAAAATAATTAAATTTATTGTTGATTATTTATTGACAGTGTATTCAATTTTAAAAATCAATAAAATATAGAGATAAGTATATTTATATTTTCTACTTGTCTAATTCTATAGCTCTCTCCCCTCTCTTGGAATGGAAGAAAGTTATTAGCACCTGGAGGAACAACCACTAGCTGATTATTATTTAAAACCTTGAAAGATTATTAAAATCGTCTAGATGCATTATAATTTATTTTGCATTGTATACTTTAGGGTAATTTGACTTTTCATATGGAAGTTCCAAAAACAATGAAAAAATAAAATAAATATATTTTAATAATTAAAAAACAAAACAAAACCTAGTATTTAGAAATAGAAAAATATCCCATAATTATAATAATGAAGAATGTACATATGTGACTAGGTGTATGTATGTTTGTTATGTGTGTGTATATATATATATATATATATATATATATATATATATATATATATATATATATATATACACACACACACACACATACATATTTTCACACACACTCACATACCCATACATGTATCAAAGCTGAAATTTATAACTATATTTTTATTGATAGAACCTGCATGACTCCATAAATAATAAAAACCATATTATACTTTTAGAGTAAAATTTGTTTTTATAAAAAATTAATGTTAAATGCAAATTACGTGGTTATATGTACAGATGATAAGCAACCCACAACTCTTTACAATGGGACTACTAAATACACACAATTCCATCAAATTATTACTTTTTAAAATGTAATAAATAACTACTTCTACATTACACAAACTTTTAATGAGTTGAATAATTTACATATTAGTAATTCTACTTTTACAATATAATTGTTTTATTGACATAAATGTTACAAATACATTCCTCATTTATTTCAGCACTATTCTCTTTCAGAAAAGAATAATAGTAATAAAGTTTCTTTCCATGCCATTAAACGTTTAGTGTACTATGTCACCAATTACAGAATATTTTGGAACAGTGGAAGATGAAATATGGACACACTGTGAAAAGCAAGAAAGGCTGGCTGGCCTAGACAATGGAGGCTGGTAGATGCCCTAGGGAAAACTTAAGTCGACATAGAGTTCGAAAGTGGAAGAGTCTAGTAGTTAAACAAGTATGAGTTTACTATGCTCTTCACAGAAAAAAAGAAGAAGAAAACAGATTTAACACCTTTTTTTGCATAGGTCTCTCAGATATAGTGGGAGCTAGTTTTTTCATGGCCTTATTGGTAATGGTTGTTTCTCTTGAGGTTCCTCTAACTAATACTTGTCTTTTAGATTCAATGGCTGAATTACCTTTTACCTTTATAAAGTTCCTTTCTTTAATTACAATGTTTTATTGTTACATAAATAATTAATTTGTGATTAAGACTGAATTTAATTTCCATGACCTGGAATATATGAAGGTGATATTGTAGAAGAAATAGAGAAGACTTTTGATACTGATCAGTAGGCAAACTCGGAAAGTGGTTATGAAAATGATGACTAAGAATACTAAATGCCTCATGTGAATTCCTAGAGATAGAAAAATGTCCTACACTCATGGAGAACTGCTTCAAATAATGTTCTAAAAAAGCTATAGTGATTATTAATAAAGACAAGAAAGCCAGAAGATAGCATTCAGAAAATGCTCCCATTTTAGACCATTCAATATTAATGGCAATTGAGCCATTCTCAAATCAAAGCATAATATAAGCATTGTTCGATCCTCAAGAAAATGATATTCAATGCTTAAGAAGAAAATGCTACCAGAATGATAAGAACAAAATATATGCACTTAACTGACTACATAAACAGATTAAATATATGAAATTTAGAACATTTTTTTTTTTTATATTTTGCCAATGGAATTGATAAACTGACAGTGGGTTTGTAGTGATTTAATACAATTTTTAAGGCTTGAGACTCAAGGAGAGAAGGAGAAAAATTGAAAAATGGAACAATAGTTGAGATATTTAGAGAAGCTCTAAGTTCATTACAATTTAAAGCAATAGGCAAGCCTTACAGCAATGTATGGATTAAATTTGTTTTTTCTCAAACTTTTTTAATAGCCCATACAAAATTATTTTATTTCTGTAATAGGAGAATTATGCTAGATAAAAATGAAAAAAAAACAATTTACAACAAATTGAAAAAAGTTTGAAGAATAGCAGAACCAATTTATAGTTTAGAAACAAATATTGATATAGACAACTAACTAAGAAAAATCTCTTCATTGTTAGCACCAAGGAGAAAAATAAAATATCAAATAAATTTCAACAAACAATACACAGGACTAAAAATACAATATTTTATGGACAAATCATTTGCTTTATGTTCCAAAAAAATAAATAAATAAAACTGAGAAATAATTGCGCCAGAGCAATAATATAAAAAATGATATAACCTTGAAATCCTATGAAAAATTAAGGAGCTATCAAAACATAAAGATGATTCAAACTAAAGTAGCAGAAATAATGGACCAACGAATATATACCAAGACTTCAGGAGTCTGTCATAGTAGACAGAGGAGCAAGATTAGATGTTATTGCAATATATTCCCTTTAATATAATTGCCTTGAACATTGACATTCTATGTGTATAGAACACACTACATTGTTGATGTCAAAGTTTTTATTTCAAAAAACAGATTAGTTTTTACTACCCAATTACCAATTTAGCACTTTCATTAAGAAAGGATTCTTAGCCCTCAAGTTTCTCTTGAATGATACCTCAGATAATGACCACTTAATTCCATACAAAATTTTTACTTTTTCTTACTTTTGGCTCTTTATTATTTTACAATTTTCTTCATTATTTTTTGTTTATTAATATAATTTTCAAGGTAATTAGAAAGAATGAAGCTGAAACTTTTATAAATATAAATCAACTTCAATTACGAAAATGGAATGTCATGAAAATGTTTGTATCTGGTAGATACAAAGTGACTGCTGGAGCAACAGAGAATTGTACTATTGGCCAGTTAAGGCAAATTCTAAAGAAATAAGTATGCATGTAGATTTGAGGCCGAATAAAATAATTCTAGAGCATTGAAAGGTTAAGCAGGAAAATGATTAAAAACTCCAATAAATATTTAAAAATGAGGAAATTGAAGGAACTTTATAAGAAATTCCACATTTGAACAAGTACACACACTGTATATATGTATATATATATCCCTGCCATTGTTACTTTTTTCTCTGAAAATTATCTAAACAATGTAATAAAATGAGTGCTGAAGAAGGAATGCTAAATTTATATGGGCTCTTTGTCAATTTTATTAAATAAATCATAAGAATTTTGTATTAATTCAAATTACAAAAGAAAGTTAATAGCTAATTATTTGAAAATTGCTTATAATAAATAATGACCCCAATTAACTCATTAAGCTCTGTTTTGTGGCTGAAGGTTTTTTAAATGAAAATTTCAGTCTTCCTGATTAAATTAATGAAAACACCAGTCTTCCTGATTACATTAGTGTCCCTACATGTTTCAAGACACATAGGACTCTTCTTCAGGAGCATAACTCTATTATCTAACACTTGTATATCTGGGCATTACATTTTGAGGGCCAAGACACGACAAGCCAAAAACATAATGGAGGGCACAATCAACATGATTTAAATTGAAATTTAGAATTAAGAATAAGCAATCCTTGTCAAAGTATAGTCAGAAAAAAATTGCTAAATATTAAACAATTAATTTTGTTATTTTTAGTAGTCCTTTTCAGATGATATTCCCTCATGTACAGATTATTCAATCCTAATTTAAATCAGCTAACAAATGTATCACATATGTAGATTGCCTTGACCTGGCCATCAAAATGCAGGGTCCTGTACTAATCACATTGCAAGTGATGGTGAGAGACCTTTGAATGAGTGTAAGATGTTATTGGAGCTGTACAACTGAAAAGGCAATATATGTAGAGAAATATGTAAAAGCAATAAAATAATCAAGACCTGGGTGGTTTAATTTTATTTGGCCTTCTGCCAAAAACCTAAGTTTATTAAACAAAATAAAAATGAACATATAAAATAAAAATTGAAAATAAATTTATAATTATAAAATAATTTTAAAATAAAAATATACATATATTAAAGTTTTAAATATTTAATAATTAATTTAATGTAAAAATGTATTACATTACACAGATCTATTATTGTTTTTGAGTGGTCCCTTAATTTTTAACTGTTTTATCCTTTATTTTTAATTTTGAGCAAGAAAATTGAAACTTTTATTTAAAAAATTTAATGACTTCTATGTTAAAAAGCGAATATGCACTGCTAACATATTGGCTTACAATCTTGAATGATGAAAATGAATTAAAATATATGATAATATGAAGTGACTTACCTTCATCATGAGGAGCAGAGTATTAAAAACAATGAGCATCATAATGAAGTATTCGAATGGAGTAGATACTACTATACGCCATATTTTGTACTTAAAACTATTTCTTTTGTTTGGCATATACCTTTCAAGAGGTCTTGCTTGTATTGTGAAGTCAATGCAAGATTTCTACAAAATGCATTTATTTAATTTTGCAAAATAAGACAAAATACACAATTGGGAAGTTATTCATTACACACAACTACAAAATTCGATGAACCCCTAGATACTGAGATCATACTATACTTTCTAAAGGCTTTTGGTGATCTAAACAAGAATTTGGCTCCAAATTGCTTCATCACTTCAGGTACCCTAAAACGATAGTCTATGATATTCTATCCTAAAAATAACAAGAGCTTCTGCTGTAATAGGGAATTATCTCTGCCCCACTAAATAGAGTGAAACCTGTATATATCAGACATCCACATGTCCTACAGAGGATTAACCGTTACAGAGGGGTGTCCTCTATGTGCTTATTAAAGAAAAAGTAAAATACAAGAAATCTGTGGACTGAATAGAGAACCATCTTCTTTTTTGAAGTTGGTTAAAAATAAATACTGTGTGTATTAAAAAATTGAATTGATGTTTTTATACCAATTAATCCCAACATTTCTAATGTTCTCAATATATCTGCCTCAAATTTTCAAAATATTTGAAATTTGAGTTTTTCTAGCTTTAAATTTATCGGCTAATTTCTCCATAGAAAATTTATTTTTAATAAAATTCTATATTTCTAAATTTTCTTTTACAGAAAGAAATGTTTGCAGCGCCATTACAAATAATGTTCTGATTTAAAAGAACTACAAAGACTGAGGTATATTGGGCGTGAAAGAAGAATATGATGAGCAGATGATTGCGATTTTCGATGAAATATTCACCTCTAGAGGCGAGGAGAAAAATATATAAATTCTTAATGGAAAATTAAGTAATCCTATTACAAAGTGTAGTCATTTGTACTAACTAAAAGACATCCCCCAGTAGACTTGAAATACGATGTGGAAGAATGAAAAAAAATTGCTTCAATGTAGGACAATATGAAATAAACATGAAACATTCAAAAATATGTTTTTAATGAAATTTAAATCTGAATTCAGCCCTTTTTAATGGTTGAGGAAATCAACATGGATTAATGACAATTATTAAATTCAATTATAAAACATAAAACAAAATATTTAACAACCAGAAGAAAACAACAACGCCAAAAGATTTGCTAATTGCCAAGATGTAAAGCATTGTCAAACACCAAATAAATCAAATCAATTAAAAACAAATAAATTTTAAGAAGATAAATTAATGTGTATATAAAAGAAATAGAACCATTCAATACACTTAATTATTAACATTTTTAAGTGTCCTTTTAGAGGGTCAAATTAATCTTTTTTTTTTTTTCTTTTTTTAAATTATTTATTAACATCCTCTTTTTGCAACTAAGGCTAATTGGAACGGGTTATCTACAGGTTACCACCCCTTCCTAGCCAGGGTGGGACTAAGGATTTTATTTAATGAATTCTGTCGCCAATTAAATTCCTTTGCCCTCGCAGGAATCGAACTCGCCACTCTATGTTTACCATGTGAAATGAAGGTCAAAACTTCAACTCACATGGCTAACCTGATCATGTCATTAAAGTTAAGCTCACGTTTAAAGATTAAAGTTAAACTCATTTTTTTGTACTATTTCATAATAATATATTTCAGAATCTAATGTGGTGGAGCAATTCGGGTCTCATGCACAATAAAAAAAAATTGAAAATTATAGTCCAAAATTTTGTCAAATTTTGTAGTTATGTGTTATTGACAGAGCTACTTGGTTTGATTACCTGGTTCTTATCTATTTCTCCATCTTGAAGCTCAGCTTCACCTTGCTCTTGAAATGTAATAATAATTAAAGCTACGAATATGTTAACGAAGAAAAATGGAAAAACTACAAAATACACTATATAAAAGATGGACATTTCAATACGGAAATTTTGAATTGGACCCATATCTTCATAAGTAGCTGCCATAGAATTTTGTAAAACTCTGTAAATAAAAAAAAAAAAAACAATAAAAATCAAGTGTTTAATAAAAGTGAAATAAATAATTCAAAGCATGATTTTAGTAGATCAGAGAGATACTAAGGAAATATATCTCTTTTATAAAACATCTTTTGCTCATAAGATTTTCTAAAGTTTTATTATTCCATTGTTTTAGACTTTTAAACTTTACTTAGAAATACAAAATTTGTACATTTTTATAAATTATTATGACAAATATTATTATTAAATAAACCTACTGTGGCCACCCTTCTCCTGTTTGTACTGCAAATAATGTTAACATGGCTGCTGCAACATTATCATAATGGAAGCACCTTGCCTTCCAAACACGCTTTTCTGCCCTCGGTAGAGGGCTATCCTCGTCATAAACAAAATAGTAACCTCTGAAAAATATGGTATTCATTTAAATATGTTGAAAAAGAAGTAAAACCATCCTTGATTTTATTTAAGAATTTTACTCACTGACATTCTTCTTCTTTCATCTTGCTTTCATCAGTGCAGAAGAAGAATTTGCCATTAAAAAGTTGGACGGCAATGACAGCAAAAATGAATTGGAAGAGGATATATACAATGAGGATATTTATAACATTCTTAAGGGAATTAACAACACAGTCAAAAACTGCTTTCAGTTTTGGAACTCTCTTAATTGTTTTTAAGGGCCTTAAAACTCGAAGTACTCGCAAGGATTTGATTGTGGACAGATTCTGACCAGCGGAACTTCCACTAAAAACAAAATAGTATAAGTAATAACCAAACATTAATCGTCTTATTACACTAGACATTATTTTTTAGGATTATATAATTTTATTGGGATTTGGCCAATGCAGCAAATAAGTAGATTTATCTAGTTTGTCTGAAGTTTCATTTGAATTTGGTATGAATACATTTTTTTTTCTTGTTTCAGCTCATTTGAAGACTATTAGTTTCGAAGTTCAAGTTCATGTCTTTCTGTCCCTCCTTTTGCCCATTTTGCACTTAAAAATAGCTAGGATTTCCATGTAATTTCTTAAAGTGTATCAACCTTATTAACTATCCCAGAGTTCAATATATGTAACATGGAAATTGATTTTCCAATGAGGACAGGGGGACTCTGAAGTTAGAACATATATTCATCAATATATCTGTAGCTATTTTTGGTTTAAGAAAAAAAGAATAACATTGTGTTTAGAAAATGTTGTCACTACTATAAACTTCATTGTATGAACGGATTCAATAATTTGATTGATGGACTTCTGACTTCCATTCACAATCTAGGTCTGTACTTTTACTAGAAATAATTTGTTTATATCGCTGCTATTCATCCTAGCAGCATTTGTATACTATATATTCAACCATAATTCAAGGAATTTCTCAATATCATGAAGATACTTAATGGCAATGGAGTAACATATATGAGTTCCAAAATGAGATCAATAAATGTAGTGTAGAAAATTTAGTGTGGGTCACTGAGAATCTAACCTGGTTTTTCCACTTATATATTCACTGGGATGCAATAGTACTATTCTCCAAATTCTGATCTCCAAATAAAGCAATAATTGTTGAGAATAAGCAAAACTGGATTTTTCCTGTCTCTTTGTCTGTAATTCAATAGCAATTGCAGTAATGACCAGAACGAGTTGAAATTTATTATGAATTTCCAAAATTTAAAAACTACAGGAAATCGAATATCGAAACGGACGAGCTTCCTTATTTTCCTGTCACTGAGGAAATTGATTGTTTTTATAATCAATGGACTTTTAAACACATTATTCAAAGAAGTTCCCAAAAACAAAATCTTCTTAAAACTTCTCGGTCGGGTAATTGGTGTCTGGCCAAACCCCATTATATTCATAACGGTTCAAAATTAATTCATCATTACCTCAGTTCAAATCCCAGCGAGACTGCTGCACAAATAACTACTACTGCATCCATTATGTTCCAAAACTCTCGCAAATATGATCCTGGATGTAGGATTATGCCCATATCTAAAATCTGAAGCAAATCTCACATATGTTACTGTGTTTTAGAAAGCAAGAGCTAATAAGAAAACACATAATTGTAAAATGCCTTACCTTGAGAATCATTTCTACAGTAAAGACTCCAGTAAAGGCATAATCAAAGTAGTTAAGTATTTTATTTCTCGTAGACTGCTCAACAACAGGGTCTTCTGCAGCGAGCGCTATACTGCTAAGAGTTATAACTACCATAATAAAAAAATCAAAATACCTAAGATTAACAACCCAATGAGCCGCAGTCCGAATTCTTAAAAAAAAGAAGAAAAAATCAATATGATAAAAATGTGATGTATAGTGTTAAAAATAAGTAATTATTACTCACGGGTTAGTTGAACTTAAAATAAACATAGAAGAATATGGCAGCATTGGTTTGGGCCCTGTCATTTCATCATCAGTATCACCTCTTCTTTCTTCTTCATCCCTTCTGCTTGATCTTCTTTGACTGCTTAAAACAAGTGATTAAATGAGCAGTGGGATAAATTGCTGCAATAAATGATACTTTAAATAACACAATGTTCTCAATAAATAATTTCAAAGACCAACCAAATGTAAATGACAAAAATCATCAATATGAGATTTTTTTGTTGAAGACTTCTTTTATATCATTATTGTAATACTAATTATATTATTTATCCTGGCTGTTAACCAACTAAATGGTCCTAAAATTATATATTATAGTTTAGTTTTGGAACACCGAGCAGACATAGATATTAATTTTCATCGGTGTCTGTAAGATTTCACACTCATATAACATCCAGTTTGTAACATACATCCATATCCTATTTTATTTTCTAAATAAGATTGGCGAAGAGGATCCAGTGTGAGTTAACAATTATTCTGAGACTGATTAAACTTCGCATACCTTCAAAAATAATAAACTAAATACCCATTTAGTTATAATTATTTTCTTAGAAGCATATAGGTTCTATATCTGCACTACCTATTTTTCTAGTCTGTTAAAATGTACATTCTTCACAGAATCTTCCAGTACTAAAAAATATCTTCTCATTTCAGTGTAACTTTTAATCTCAAAGAGACGGCACTTAAAAAAAAAAAATTATCATTAATAGAAAAAGCAACTATACTTGAATGCCATTCTAAATGTGGTGTGGTGGATCTGTGCAATTTTAGTAATCCGAAAACTTAAGACGAGGGCAGGGGGGGGGGGGTTTGGTCAACAGAACATATTTGCATGTACTTAAATCTTTGCAATGTCTCTTAAAGATATTTGCATGATCTTTGCATGGATCATATAAAGGTCTCTTGAAAACAATATGGTATTTAAGCTTTGAATAAAGTGATCTATTATATAACGGAGTATTGTTTATGTGACATGAGTAAAAGTAGGGGTTTACTGAAGGCTGAAAACTGAAAAATGCAAATATCTCGGTTAGTATTGAAGATAGAGAATAAATGTATATAAAAATATTTATAGTACATATAATTTGCAATATGTTTGGTTCTATATAAGTTTTCGATCCGACTTATAGTAACAGAGATATGTCGAAAATCCTCCCTTCTAACCCCCCCCCTCCCACTGGCTGGTCTGATTTCAGCCATTAACTTGTTCTTTCTTTTTACTTAAAACGATTAAATATTGAGTTTGGTAACGATATATATATATATATATATATATATATATATATATATATACACGAGTATATATATATACATAAAAATAACTTTGAACGGACCTCATTTTCATTATCTGGGTAGGAACGATGGACATTGGAAGAAATCTTTCAAAAATCATGCCATGAGTATGACCTCTATAGCTGATTTCCCCTAAGGGAACTGCTAAAATAATAAAGGAAAAGGCTAGAGATATTACCAGGCAAGTACAGTTAGTAAATGTCAAGGTTTTAAATGGATGAATTCACCAATTTTATGCTAAATGAAATGATGAAGATGGATTGTTTATAACTAATAACTTAATAAGCCCACAATGAACACAAAATGGTATCTGCCAATGCAATAACATATAACAAATTACAGAGATTTTTATCAATTGACTTATAAGACTTCATTTTTATTAAAATTCCTTATATTTTTACTGTTTTTGTTGTTTCCCACCACATAAAAAGTGTTAGTTTAGTTATTACATATTTGCATACCATTATTATTATTATTAAATCACCAATACTATTTAATCTGATTATATTTCATTCTTTATTATCATTTTAAACAGTCTTGATATGTTGTTTATTTACAACATTATAATAACATGTTTTGTACCCAATAGGCATATATTTTTTTTTGTGGTAATGCAATACTCTTGTTCAGCAGAAAAAAGTTTAAACCCCATGGGTATACATTGTAGAGAAGTATTAATGTATTTACTGGTTGTGATTTTGTCCATTAGATCATAAAAATTAAATGTTCCAAATAAATAAGCCACTTTATTTATACTGCTCTACATGCATCTTTATAACATCCTTTCAGGAGCATAAATAAAATTAAAATAATTTAGTAACTAAAAAAGTTGTTCAGGTTCAGTTACTCCTCTGAGCTGATAGAATGGTTTGCAAGGAGATGATAATGTGTCAGAGTGGTCATAAGTAGCCATGAATCATTGACATACTCAATCTCTTTTAATGCATAATGTTTAACAATTTTTCAAATAAATCATCCAATTAATGTTCCCCACCCTATGAAAAGAGAGACAGGAACAAAATTGAAATCAGATTGCAGATATTGAATTTTTAATTACAAAAATCTTAAATCTATCGCTGAAACAGAGATTTTTGTAGCCCACATCCATATGTCATGGTGAATGTTGAGCTTTTAATAATGAACATTAAATGGACTCTTTACTTGTTAAAAGTTGTCACAAGGGGAGATTAATAACCGACATGCAGTCACAATAAAAGGCATCAGGAAGAGTGGGAAAAAAACACTCTGGATGAAAATTAGGAAAACTGACCGCTAGTAGCTTCCTTAAATAAATTAATTATGGACGTTTATCTTTATTAGTGTTTAGTTACCAATATCACAAAACATATTGTACATTTTTATTTACCAAGCATTTTATTTTGATTTTCCAGAATTTTAACATACCAACAATAAGCTAATTTAGTATAAATGATATTCTCATTTTATAAATATGATGAATAAATTAGGTATGGTCAGTGCAAGAAGATTGAAAACAGATATAACAACCGAATAGGTATAAGTAAGAATTAATAGATAGATGAGAGCTGTCAATGAGTCATTAAGAATCAAAAGGAAGGTATACATCTTCACATTATGTAGTTAAGTGCAAAAAAAATAAAAAAAAATACTGTCTCCTCCAAAGTACACATACTTGAATAAAAAAAATAAAATAATCACCTTTTTATGGTAAATAACATATTTATAACATGTAAATACAATTACACTTATGAATAATATGACAATATAAAAATATTTACTCAAATTACATGGATTCATTAAAGAATGATTTTATTTACTCACAATGAAGGAGATGGAGACGAAACTTCCACTCGAGGAGGGCTTCCATCTCCACCTTGCAATGCCTCCATTTCCTTTTCTAGCTCTAGCTGCTGTTTCTAACGGTAGAAGTCATCACATTTAATAATATTGGTGTCATAAAGACATGATACAAAAGAAAACAATAACAATACAAATTATTATGTGGTAATAATGAATTAAATAATTAAAAATCAACATAATATTTACTTCTTCGTATTCATTTTAAAAATAAAGTAGTTTTTTATAAATGAGTATCAGTCAAACTCAGGTTGCCAGAAATTAAGGGTTGCCAATGGTTAAATAAATTTATATTTAATATCCAATATCTATAAACAAACTATTAAAAATATTAGGGATTATTTAAATTAGGAATAGATGAAAGAAATTTTAAAATAATAGTTATGGCATATATGAAGATTTTGAACCTCATCAGGAAGTAACGAAAAACTGTAGCATGTTTTGCTATATTAAGAAAAGTAATACACTGTATCTTGTTTCCAAAAATGAGAACCCTAGTCAATGTGTTAATATTTTACATGACCAATATCTACATTTAACAAAATACTAAACCACATTTTTTGTCAATAATTAAAATAATCGAATCAATAATTATTTGGATCATTATACATCATATTACATTAAAAAAATAATCAGAGTTATTAGAAATTCCAGATCTAATTGTTATACCTTAAAATTTGGTATAAAGAACTTTTTTTGGCTTCGAATTCCCCCCCCCCACTTTTAGATTTTAATAAAACCAATAAAAAAGTGATCAGGGAGGAAATTTAAAAAATACCTATTTTTTAAAGACCAGAATTACACAACAATCACATAAATGAAGATTTTTACACACTCTTTTAGTAATTATGTAAAAGTTAATTTAGAACTTTATTTTAAGTTTTTAATCTTAATAAGAAGTATAATTTAAAATAAATGATGGTAAGATACCTCTTTATCTTCCTCTTCTTGTTCTTCCTCCTGTGCAGTTAATTCCTGAGCATTTGCAAGATTATCAACAGCAATGGCCAAAAACACATTGAGCAGAGTGTAATTACCAAATAAAACAAGAACTATAAAATATAAAGCATAGACCATGCCCCCTTTCTTGTGACCGCCCTGCGATTCAATTCCTTGGTACATCACTTCGTTCCAGTCTTCCCCAGTCAAAATCTAAATTATAAATAATGTAAGTAAATGAGCTAATTCAGTATAATTTCCTACCAATTTAAAAATAGTTTATTATAATATGTAATTACTCACTTGGAAGACTGTTAGTAGGGCAATGGGGAAGGTGTTGAAATTCGTAGGTGGAGTTCCGTCAGGAAAATTGAACTGACCTCCAAATAACTGCATTCCGAGCAGAGCGAATATAAGGATAAACAGGAAGAGAAGGAATAAGAGGGATATAATCGATCTCATAGAATTTAAAAGGGATATCACAAGATTACGTAATGAAGACCAGTACCTAAAAAGAAAAGAGTGCATTTTAAATATTTTTCAGAGGTCTTAAAATAGAACAAAATAGTTTTTACAGTGTTTTTTCTTTTAAAATAGAGAAATACAACTGCTTCGATTATGTTAAAAAGTAAGCCAGAAAGTAACAGTGTATCTATCAATATATTTCTTAAAGGACTCACAATTTAAAGCTATGGATTGGAAAACAGATTTACAATGAAATAAACTCACTTGCAAAACTTATTTTTTAACAATGTGAGGGTGATATCTATAAATAAGCATGTAATTAAAATTTAATTAAACACTGTTTTTTTTTGTTTTTAATTTTTCATAAAAAAGTAACTTAAAGAAATTTAAACCTACTGAGTCAAATAAAAGTTTTTAGTATTTTTGAATCCATAAATTATTGGTTAATGAACCAAGAAGAAACCTTATCTAAACAGAAAATAAGAAGTTCAGTTATTTCAAGTTAAATACTAGAGAGAAAACTGTTTTCCCAATAAAGTGTGCTGCACCGATAAACCTGGTATCTATAATTGCTCTGGGATGGAGGGGAGGGGACAGCAGTGGTGTGGTGGATTATGTAATGTACAACTGTACTAGAGGTTGCTGGTACGAGACTGGGGATGCACACTAGATTTTATTTTGCTGTGCAGCTACTGGGCTTTAGTTTCGAACTGACTATTTATAGCAGCACTCTCTCAGCGTCATGAGCCAATCAAATAACACCTTGAATAATGCCATAACAATATGGAGAGGGATGCATCAAACTAACCCCCTTCCCTTGCTAATCATGGTCATTTGAGCAAAAATATAGTAACTTTCTTTATTTAATTGTTCTTCTATTATCCATCCCCTGGAATGGGAAACTATAGATTTTTTAAAGAGACCAGGAAAAGGCTGATTTCTTAAATCTGAGCTTGGAGGTTCTAAACAGAATGAGCCCGCCATTGGCTTGAGGCTAAGAAACAGCCAAAGTCATTATATTAGTATACAAACAAATTAATGAGAGAAGACTGGGGAACCATAATAAAGGGAAGATTTGACAACTATATTGTTAATTGATGGGCATGTCCCTTGTGAGGTTGTAGAGAAACAAGAGAAGGAAACCTTCTATACATGTCTGTCCTTGTGGCACTCTTCTTTCCACAGTTCCTTTCTGTGGAAATAGGACTTTCTAATAACAAGAAAAAAATCACCAAGTATAGGCTATAGATGTTTATTAGTGTTAAACTAGCAACAAGCAAAGAAAAACATGTCATCTAGTAATGAAAATGGATAAGAACTATAGAGATTGTTCATAGCAGTGAATGTAGGAACTAAAAATTCACAAGATGCATAAATATATCAAAATAAAAAGCCCTGAAGATGCACCTCACAAGATATTTCATGTATTCTTGTCTAGGATATAGGACACTTGATACTGAAAAAGTGCTTCATGCAGGGGCTGCATAAATTAAGCAGATTTCCCCGGTGCTGGTATGACACACTACTGATCTCATCTGACCACATATTCTCTCTAATGAAAAAAATGATGTGTAGAAAGGGGATTACTGAAGGCAGGAAACAAGAAAGTACGAATAACTCACCTAATAATTGAGTTACGAAAAAATGCCTAGAATAACAATTGTAGATTGGTTCTATAACATTTTACGACCCATAATAGCTCCAGTTATGTACAGACATGAAAGAATGGTGAAAAGAAACAAACTGCTTCAATAATAAATTTGAAGAGGTCTTTAAGGAATGAAATGAAGCTTGACTAAAAATGACAATGAAAGTGGAAACTTGTAACACTAATGTTCCTAGAAAAGACAGAATAATACAACTTGAAAAAAAAAAAAAAAAAGATACAAGAAAAATGAGTATTTTCAGGTTAAGAGAGCTATAAGAGTACCAAATGCCTAAAATTGGATAATCAATTTGACAGGTCTGTCAGGACCAACAGGATAACCTTTTGATAACAGAGTGCTACAATCAAGCGTATTTAGGCACAACATATTGCAAACTAACTGAAAGCAGAGATGGTTTGGACATCACCTCTTCAGAATGAACACTTCAATAATGATGACATTGATGAAGTGCAAGTTAAAATAATTGTTTTTCTATAAAATATTAAGTCTCCTGGCCCTGCAAAAACTCAAAGATTAGTTTTATATACAATGTTTACCAACATTCTAGTCCGAAAGGTTGCTTACTAGCCAGGGTGATTTGAGTAACTCCAGACTTGCTGAGATTGACCAACTGCCAAAGAAGCCAAATTATGAACATTTTTGAGATTTACCCCATCTCAGTGTAAAATCAATATTAATCAAAGAGAGAAATCTCCTAATCCTTCAAAAGTTTTATTACAAAACCTAGCAGTATTCAGTGGTTCATATCACCATCTTCAGAACCTAAGCTCAGTGCAGAGCTTGATAGTTGGAGCCACACCATATATTAATTATCACATTGGACATGGATTTTACTTTTAAAATACCTCTAGGAGACTAATATGAGAATATTATAGAGTACAAAGGAAGGCTCATTCAAAAATAAAGGCATAGCTTCTTAATGACCTCAATCAAAATAGAAGTCAAATATCTGTTACTTTGCAAGTCTTTCCCCTAAAGTTGTTTGGTAGACCCTGGATTTAATGGACAGCTGAGCCAAAGATTACTATATATATATATATATATATATATATATATGTATATATATATATATATTATGTGTGAATGAGTAAAATGACTCTTTTTTTTGAGTATGACTTTAAATAAGCAATATATAATAATCTTGATCATAAATTAATTTCCTACAATTGCTGTTCTATTCATTTTTCTCTAATTTGAATAGTAACATTAATATATTAGTACATTTATGTTTTGAGCCTTTACTTCTTGGTTTTCACTTAATGCTAATGAATCACTAAAAAGGACTTAATATGCGCTAGCCTGGAATGCCCGAATCCTCACTAACTGAACACATTCTGTAGATCTTCATTACATAAAAATATTTACCTCTTTTAAAATAGTACTATTAAAAAGGTTATTATCTTATTTGATATTTACTTAAGAATAAAATAAATTCAGTTTTAGCAAATATATAATGAAATTCTTGGTTGATTGAATAGTGGATTTATCTTACTTCTTAACAAGTTACAAAATAAAGGAATCAACTTCTTTTTTTTTTTTTAGTGTTATATAGTTTTGATGTTAGGTTATCTGTACGATTTCATAGAAAATCTCAATTATGGTGAAGAAGGATGGGGCACACAGGAATCTACCAATTTTAGTTATCCACACAGCCATTTAAGAATTTAAAAATTAAAATGACTCATATTTATGAAGAATAGTTAATGAGAACTTTACAATGATGTATAGCATGGGGGGATTCATTGACAAAAGATTTCTAAATTCTCTCTTATTATTATTCATTTGGTCCTCACTTCCAATTAAAGGGTAAGACTAATTTGATGGAAGCAACTAAAACAATTCCGTTACGCATGGGCTGCATAAACTAAACAAATTTCCCACATGCTCTGATAACACATTTGTGATCTAATCTCACCACATATTCTCTATTTATATGAAAAAATCTGATGAGTAGAAGGGGGGGGGGTTACTGAAGACAGAAAACAAGAAAGTAGGAATAACTCGCCTAATACTCGAGTTACAAAAAAATGCCCAGAACAACAATTGTAGAGCATCGATTGTTTAATGGTTCTGTAACATTTTACAATCCGACCCATAATAACTCGGTTATTTTAACTTATAATTTTTGAAATCTCCTCCCCAATAAACCCCCCCATTCCAAGTCCGATTTTAGCTAATTACAAATATTATATTTAGTCTTGACTAAAACAGTTAAAAATTGAGTATGGTAGAGATCAAATAAACATTTTTGAGTAAAGGACAAATCTTAATTGGCAACATCATTATGACATAACATTTGCAAGTATCTCACAAAGTAAAAGTCCAATAACAATATTTGGTATTTAACCTTGGAATAAAGTACTTCATGTATAACAGCTTATTGTTAATTTGACATGAGTAGGAGTGGGGGTTTAATGAAGGCTTTAAACTAAATATAAGATTGAATCTATATACTTTTTTGATCTGACCACTTTATTCAAAGCTTAAATACCAAATATTGTTTGAAGAAACCTTTATTATGCAAGATACTTGCAAATTCGTTGTGTGTTGATGTCATCAATTAAGATTTTATGTTGTCGTCCTGAAAATGGTTTATTTGATCTATACCATACTCCATATTTTAACCATTCAGTCAACACTATAGATCATATTTGTTATTGGCTGAAATTGGACCTGGAATAGTGGGGGTTTAGATGGGGGAATTCCACCATTCAAAATATCCGTGTTCAAATGAATTGGATCATAAAATGTTATTGAACCAACCTTGTTAAATTATTGATGGCGTACAATTGTTCTATGCATTTTTCGTAACTCAAGTATTAAGCTAGTTATTCAAACTTCCTTGTTTTCAGCCTTCAGTAATCCTCCCCCCCCCCCCTGCCCACTCCCTTCTACTCATCAATTTTTTAAATAGAATATAAAAATTCTCTATAGGAATAGAGAATTTGAGGTGAGATGAGATCACAGGTGTGTCATACCAGCAAATGAGAAATCTGTTCAGTTTACGCAGCCTCTGTGTGATGGGCGAAGCCCTCTCTAACAGAAATTTATACTACTAATTGCTTAAAAAAGGTCATATTCCTTTTTTCCCTCTAGAAGAAATAGTTTCTGTGATGTAGTGGATTAAAAAAACACTCATTATTAAAGTAGTACACGCATTGGAGTAGAAAAATTAGCGTTTATTGTTAAATGAAGTAGGGTAAGGCCTGTTATTAGTATGACTGGCATGGTGGCCTGGATCTGAAACACTAGGCCTCTATAATGTGATGAATTTTTTTCTGGGAATGTGACGGAGAGGTGTCACTGCCTATTTGTGCATCCCTCTTCTTAGTACTTAGTCCCTACCAACCCTGCATTACCCTCCTAGTTCTATTGTATGAATATTTTTTTTATATATATTGGGTTGTGATGGGCTTAATTTAGTGGAGTTTTCAATTTGTTAAGTGAGCACCTACTTATTTATAGTTATAAATGAGTTTGCATGTAAAGAATACTCTTGAGATGTGCTCAGTTTATGTATGTCAGTGAGCTAAGTAACTTTAGAAGAAAAGAGATATATAAGTTGGTTAAAGCAGCAATTTGGGAAAATATGGATATTCTGAAGGTTCCTGGAACAAAAAAAAAAAAAAAATGAACTGGTTTGATTCTAACCAGATGCCAGATTAAAGTTTACAAGGAAAAAAATATCCAATACTTTTTCTGTAATGTTTTAATTCGTTATGATCATTGTGATCAGAATGGCATCCTATTCAAAGTCCAACTCAATTAGTCGAAGAGGCACAAAGTAAATGTAAAACCAGATTGGACAGAAAGAGAGAAAAAAAGAATAAATAGTAAAGTAAAATTTCTGGCATTTCAAAATCAAACTGATCCAAGAAAAATTAGTGCAGACTAATATTAAAAAAAAAAAAAACTGAAATTTATACAATAAAACCAAACATTAGAATCTAAATAAATCAATCGTATTCTAAATCTAAAGGAAGGTACACTTGTACTCATCAGTATAGTATATAGAATTATTTTATCTAAATTAATCTAAAATACACAAAATGAAATACATATATATCACAAAGAGATATACAATAAGAGTTAGATTATGAGGTCTCATAGAAGATATAAAAAGAAGCTTAAAAACTTAAAATAGGTACAGAAATGTGTGCAAGAATTAAAAAGTGAAGAGTACATTTTTACAAGCAGATTAATTTTTAATTTTCAAGAAAGTTATAAAAACACACAATAATTGCACAGGAGAACCAAGCAAGTAACAAAAGTGCTTAAAGTTCAATCTTATTTTTGAACTTTACGACACTTAGAATGTATAGCCAGTAATTAATAGATTAATATAATAGATTTTCATTTTCATATTTTATAACACAATTCATAACGAAGGCAACTATTTTTACATTCTTAAAACAACTTAACTTTAAAATTATCACAAACATTTTAATATAATATTACAAATCCATGCTGATAACTCTAAATTTAAAATAGATAGTTCAAAATGAATAACATTCTAATACTATTAAGCATTTTTATACCATTAGACACTACTTTTATTCAATTAATGTAAAAACATAACTCAGTATTTATTTTAATTTTACAGGTTCAAGACCAAAAAATGAAATTCATTCACATATGAGCTAACAATGGAAAATCAATTCATTGTATTTGCACTGATGGGAAAGTCCTAAGTACAGATGTGTAGAATAATGGAAGTTTTAATTATACCCAAAATTAATTTAAAGTGACAGAACAGAGACAAAGTTATGGAAATGAAGAAAAATAAAATAAATAAAGCAATCAAAATACCAATATTCCAATGGGAAAGACCACATTTGAAAGAGAGATGCATTTCGATACTCAGTAAGAATCATTACTGAAGGAAATGGTTGGAGACCTGAGAGTGATAGAATAGCACAAGCAGGCCTAGTAGTGATCGAATTTCGTTGGCTAGTACTTCTCAATGGATGAGAAAGTACAATAGGTCCCCTCAGAATATAGAATATAATCTTATATGATAAAATGGAAGAAAGTCAATCAAATATGTGAATCAAAGAAATGGGTCGATGTAGCAGAATCCAGTGCTTCAGTTTAAGAAAGAAGTAGTCTTCCTGGGAAAATGTATGTAGAAGGACATTCTTATCTTGAAATATATAAAACCTTTTTTTAAATACACAAGTTTACTCGTAACATCAATATGATTGGCATCTGTTAGGAGCTCGTAATAATACAATTTAAATTTATGCTCCTTAAACAAAGTAGATGTCAGTAGATTCTCAGAAAGCAAGATGTTTTCTGAGTTGTCAGCTTTTTCATAAGAAAATCAGCCGCTTAGCCTTATTGTGACTGTGTTTGGCATGATTTTATGCTCTGTGATTATAAGAAGCTCATGAAGAGACATGAAATAAGACAAGAATTAATAATTAATTCTTATATTGAATGGTGAGTTTCTTTTTTATTTCTATCTGCTACTTTTATCAAAATGAGAGTAGGGTTTTCCCCCATAACAAAACTGTTCAGTGTAAAAACATAATCATTTGGAATCAATAGAAATGTAAATTTGATGAGCATAAAATGAGAATTTGTGAATCATACAAAAGAGTCAAATTCAGAATAATCAAAATAGGAAGTCCTAAATTTGTTAAGTGAAAAGATAGAACTAAAAAATTACTTAGAGAAAAGGAAGGTGACGTTCTCAAAACTTAAGACATAATAATTTAATTACAAATAAAAGGGAAACATTTTTTTTTAAGCATCCTTCAAATTGAAGTATTGTAGCACGAAAAGAATATCTTTCAACAGTATCCGGTTCCCACTACAAGGCAAAGCCCCCAGAACTTGATGAGTGTTTTTGACTTCTATGGATTCTTTGTAGTGTGCCTACCATTAGCTTTATGCATCCTGAAAAGTATTGACAAGAATCTTATTTTTAACCTTGTCACAGCAGATTGGATTGATTGTCCATAATGACTCCTTTGGTACGATTGTTTTCACATCGATATTAAACACTATTAGTAATGTGTAATAAAATAAAACACTATTAGTAATGTGCAATAAAATTTGTGGTGGTGAACTGAAAATAAAGATGTGTAGCTCGATTATTCTATATTTGAGAAGGGAAGGCCTATTATTTTTCTGTTCTTGATATGAACCATCGTCTATCTAGAAAATCTCTATGAAACGGGTGGCTACTATTTTTTGTTTTGAACATATGTCCTGTTATTGTAATGCCTTGTCATTTTTGAAATTGTAAATCGAAATAACTATTAATTAACTCACAGATAGTAAAAATCGAAATAAATAAAACTCTATGAATTGCCTCATATTCTATTTAAATTTGGTAGGGATATGTTTTTCTTACTTTTCAGACCATCCTGAGAACAATGGTATCAACATTGAAACTCTTGTCTGTCTGTTTGTTACTCAATCCCTCAAAAACCACTTGGAAGATTTCCATGGACTGTTGCATTATGGAGTAAAGTATTCCAAGGTACAATAGAAGCTATATGATAATTTGAATTTTGAAGAGGGAGGGGGGTTACATCGATGTGGTACATATTCATCAATATCTTCATTAATATTGGTTTTATCGGAAAAAACAAATTGTTTTTAGAATAACAATTGCCGTCCTAAGACGTTATTTACTTTGACGAATTTCGAAATTTTGACTTCCAACATCCAGGCACCAACACGAGTGTTTGATGAGAATGCCTAGATAAAATTTTGAAATTTATTGTATAAGCATCAAGGATATGAATATTACCAACATGAGGTACTTTATGCTTTAGCTCAACTGACAGGAGTGGGATTCTGGTTAAAGGTTAAAACGTTTGTAAGCCAATATCTTGGTTAATATTGGTTTTATTGAAAAAATGTAAAGAACAAATTGTGTCATAAGTGTATTTTTCAGTATGAAAATGTTGTTTAAATTTATGAATTTCAAAATTCTAGTACCAGCTTCTAGTTGTCAAATAGAATTATTAGTGTTTCATGGGTATGCCATAAGGTAATTGGGAAATTTTATGCATATTAATTTATTGAATGGATTTTGTCAATATGTGTTATACTATACTCTTATACCATTGACAGGGGTGGTGCTTAATTAGAATATATTAATTGTTTATTTCTCCAGAATTAGAATGATAAAGAATTTTGTCATATTTTTTTTTCTCTGAATGTTTAGGTGATTATCTTTATATTTTTGGATAAGAAAGAAAATTGATTTGATTCCATTAATAACAATAAATTTGTCAATATTCTACCAATTGTCATTCCATGCATCATGCTTAGAACTTTAATACATTTGCAATTTGATGACAATAATGGGATTATTTAGTGCTAATGTTAATCCACTCTTTTTATTTCGATGAGAAATCATTACTATTTCAATTCAATTATGGGGAACAGCTATTCTAAACATAAAAAATTCTAATTGCGACTTTTTACATTAGGGATATAAAAACTGAAAGATTGCATATTTACTGTACATATTACAGGACATTTGTATTATGTTTGTGTATAGCATGGGTTAATCCAATCTTCATATTGAATACAATAATATTGTGCATATTGTTCTAAGCTCTAAAGGTCCAATAATTCTCAAAATTTATTGGTGGGGCGACAATAAATACCAATTTTTACCTAAAATGTTTTAGCACATATTTGTCCTGTGTTTAGTGGCCTCAATATCTTCAAGAGCCATTTATTTGGCAATCAATTGCAATGAAGCAACTTATAAAATTTTATAAATTAGAATATGAAAATTATAAAATAAAAAAGTTACAAACATTTTTAGTAAATATTAGAATTAATAAGGAGCAAATGAATCATTTCTACAAATGTAAAAAGGACAAGCTCTTCATAAATCATAAGCCATTCTAATTCAAATCGTTTATTGAATGCTATTATCATGTTTTTAATGAACTATTGTTATATGCAAATAATTACTAAAACTTTTAGTATTTTCATTAGGATTTTATAAATTCATTCTTAGTAAACAAAATGGCCCATGGAGAGATGATATTGAGGCCATTCAAGTCAAATATGAAATAAAGACATACAAAGAAAAAAAATTGTTTTTATTAAGTGGCCCTTGCAAAGAAAACCTGAGGAGTGCTAATCTATATTTACAAGGGTCCATAGACGACCTAATGAGGCTGTTATAAAAAATAAATAATATAAAAAAAAAATGAATGAAGAGCAACTCCTTTAAATCACATCACCAGGGAAGAGTTTTAATAGATTTAAATTAAACTTTGTTGTCAGTTTAGAAAGTAATATGAGACAGAACAATGCCTAAATGCGCCCAGCAACTTCATAATTTATGCCAACAGAAATTTATTATAAAAAATATTTAAAATTAATATATTGTCATTTAAGAAAAGACTGTGTAGGAAGTGTTACATAGACTGAGAAAAGAGTTTTCAAAGTGATGTTGACACCATGGAAAACAATAAAATGACCGATCATAGTGTTTCAAATAAAATTTCAATCTTCATGTTATATTGTCATGAACATGGTAGAAAATATAACAAGAAATAATTGATTGTAGTAAGCAAACCATTAAAACATACATTAGAAATTATTGAAATAAATTCATAACTTAAAGAAAACTGAGAATGGAAGATTGACTGGTTCATTCTATGAAAACAATCACAAGAGAACATTCTACATAATAACTAAACAAAAATATACATTATATTTATATAATATCATTTTAAAGACTTGTAAATGAAATAGTTTAAGTTTTGCAAGTGATATTTTTGATTTTAAACATTAAGGATTTCATAGAGAAATGGCAACACACAATTACAATAGGCTTAACAATTAACATTAGCATAAAGCATAAATATTATTATTATTATTTATTTAAATCCACTTTATTCTACTATGGCCAATTGAGATGGGTTGTGTACAGGTTAGCACCCATTTCTAGCCAGGGTGGGACTAAGGATTTTATTTAATGAGTTCATCACTAAATAATTCCTATTGCCCAGGCGGGAATTGAACTCGCCACTCAAGGTTTACCATATGAGATTAAGACCAACGGCTTTACTCACATGACGAACCTGAGTCCCTTAAGCATAAATATACACAGCTTAATTGCAGAAAAATTATTTTATTTAATTGAAAAAAAAAAATAGCAGAACTGATCAATTCCATAGTTATAAACATGTCATCAATTTTATTTAGGACAAAATTAATAGAAATATCATATCATGGAATGTATTTCAAATTAAGCCTTTCAAAATAGACTAAAGTCATTAGGAGTTATAGAAATTATTAACTGCTCAGAGTTGAATATGATGCCATAATTGATTACCGTCTTTGAAGATAAAATCTACTATGACTTAAAACAAATGGCAAATAAGTTTTGTCCAAGCACTGAATCTAGCATAGAAATAGTTTCACCTTTTTATTCTTTCTGTGATTTCTTATGATTAATTTCAGTTAAGAATTTGAAATTTAAAAATGAAAAATGTTTATCTTACTGGATTTTATGATTAGAGATTAAGTCTCTGTTGATGTATATAAAAAAAAAAAAATAAATACATTTTTGAAATTTATTTATTTATGAAGCTAAACAAACAAAAAGCCTGTGGAACTTATTTCTCCAATCAGACTATAATAACAGGAAAAAATTTAAATATTTTTAAAAGGGATGTCTATTATGGAAGGATAATAAAATAATTGTATTATATTCTTCTAAAAATATATATGAAAGTTAATCTATCAGGAATAAAATTAAAGTAAAACATAAAATGAAGACCATAGGTATTTTTTTACTTTCTTATACAAGAGCTTTGAAGGGATTCATGAAAGATTTAATGGATTTCCAAAATAGCTATATTACATAATAAAATTTCAGTGAGAATTGATGTCATGTTTATAATTAATTGTAAAATTATCAAAAATAGAAGGAGAACAAAAACACTGAAACATCATTATTTCTTCCTCGAGCATCGAGAATTGAATAACACAGCACAAAATGGAGCGCACTGTCACTTACTTTGTGACTTTAAATATCCTTAGCAGTCGAAGGGCTCTTAAAACGGAGAGCCCAAAAGAACCAGATTTGACTGCTGACCACACTACTTCAAAAATAGATGCACAGATCACAACACAATCAAAACGATTAAAGGCCGATTCAAAATAAAGTCTAGGTCCAAGTGCATACATTTTGATGAGCATTTCCATCATGAACAAGCCAAGAAATACATATTCAGCATAATCTGAAAACATGAGAAAATTAAAAGTAATAATTAAGTCACATAAAGATACAGATCCGAATATTTTAAACATTTGACTAATGACTTACATAAAAAATCGTCTAAGTACTTCGGCTGTTCATAATGTTCAACGGCAACACATACAGTATTGAAAAATACAAGCACAATAACAAACCAATAAAACCATTGCGCTTTAACTACATGGCGAATCCAGAACCTGAAAAAGAAAAAAAATCCTTAAATACAAGGATACAAACAGAATGAAAAAAACTCTTAGTTCTATGAAGTCATTCCAAAAATATAACTGTAATTATTTTGCATTATGTAATTAACAATAAAATTTAAATGGATACATTTATCTTTCCCTGTTGATCAATGAAAGTTTGACCGATTTGTTTAAACCATCATTTTACTTATTTTCTTTTCACTTTTTTGAATGATTTGATACGGATTAACCCTGGATAATATATTGATTCAACATGAACAGGATATTTGAAGTTAATGGTTGCAAGGAGCCTTATTATTTTTAACTTAGCACAGTAACCAAAAAAGTCTGTCACCCTGGAGGTGCATAAACTAAGCAGATTTTCCACATGAAGTTATACAATAGAGAAATCTCCATATGAGAGCCGAACAGTTACGGAAACCGAACTAGGTTTTGGCGGGAAACTCACTCGTCCGTTATTTGCCTACATTTAATAAAAATGCAAATATCTCGGTTAATATTCAAGATAGAGAATAAATGTATAGAACAATATTTATAGTGAATTTAATTTGCAATAAGATTGGTTCTATACAATTGTTTGATCCAACGTACAGTAACGGAAATATTTCGAATTTTCGAAAATCCCCCCTCTAATCTAAACCAACCCCCCCCCCTTCCATTGGTCCGATTTCAGCCATTAACGAACTTGATCTGTCTTTTTGCATAAAACGTTTAAATATCGAGTTTGATAATGATTAAGCAAAAATTGCGACCGCTAGAGCATTAACAGACAAATATATATATATATATAATTTTGAATGGACCTCATTTTCGTCATCTCCTGGGTAGGATCTATGGACATTTGAAGAATTTTTTGAAAATCGCGTCATGAGTACGACCTCAATAGCTAATTTCACTTAAGGGAAATCTGCTAAAAATGATGAGTAGAAGGTGGTGGGAGTTACTGAAGGCTGGAAACAAGAAAACACGAATAACTCGCTTAATGCTTGAGTTACAAAAAATGCATAGAGACAACAATTTTAGAACATCAATAGCTTAACAAGATTGTTTATATAACATTTTACGATAATATGACATGAGCAGGAGTGGGGGGTCACTGAATATCGAAAACTTAAAAATCCATATATCCCAGTTAACATTCATGATACAAAAAATATGTATAAAACAACATTTATAGAACATTTAATTTGCAATAAGATTGGTTCCATGCAATTTTTTGGCCTAACCCAAATTAACAACAATAGGAAGGGAATATATCAAGGTCTGAGTCCCTTGTTATTTTGCTTCGCCTTGAATCCAGTGAGGCAACTTCTTTGGGAGAGTAAGCTTGGTTATGAAATAAACATCAATAATGAAGAAACTAAAGTTATGTACAAGGATCTTGTCTCAACTGCAGGAAATGATTCATATTTCAGTACTGACTCTGAATATTTAAGTTGTGAAGAAATGTAAATAAAATGAATTGTAGATCATCATTAGTTGGTTGATAATCAAAATTAATTAATATTTTTCAACCCAACTCATTATAACGGACATGTTTTGAATTTTCAAGTATCCTCTACCATTAACCCTTCCCCCTTATTCTTCGAATTCGATCTTTATTGTTGACTGAAATGGTTAAATAATCAGTATGGTATAAAACAAATAAGCATTTTGAGGTTAAGAATCAAAATCTTAATTGATGAAGTCATCACAATGTATTTGCATGTATCTCATCTAGAAAAGATGGCTGTTGAAAATAAGATTTGTTAACCTTGGAAGATGTTTCATGATATTGTTACGTTTTTTTATTACCAAAACCAGTAATAAGCGTTTTTAATAAGAGTTCTAATAGAGTTTTTAAGAGATTGCAAAATTAAATACTCGTAAGTTTCACAGTTTTTATCACTGCACAATTTATTTCACAATGCAAAATATACTTGGTAATTATTCTTAATTACTACTCACAGTGTACACTGATAGCGTCACTGTTCTTCAGATTGCACAGTCCAACAATTCACTCATGGCCATTGAAATTCACAACAAGACGGCACTGCACTGTCCTTTACTTCGGGGCACTGCACTGTCCTTTACTTCGCGGCACTGCACTGTCTTAAACACGGCACTAAACTGTTACTTACAGTCACGGCACAACACTGTTCTTCTTAGAAAAACACTTTACCGCACTGCACTAAGTCGCACTGTAGCACTGATGTGAACATCAAGACAGGTGAGAATAAAACTGACTCGATCGCGGCTCGCTGTTTACATCAAAGGGGAATTGTCTGGTTCCTTCGACGCTAGGCTGGACGAGTCTATAAGGGGCTAGAACTTTCTGTCGGCTTCTTTGATCTACGTCACACTTTCCAAATATGCGACTCTCTCTCTCTCTCTCTCTCTCTCTCTCTCTCTCTCTCTCTCTCTCTCTGAAGGATTATTCATGTATTTAATTTTCGCAACAATATATTCGCTTATTGTTGAAGTGCAATGAGTGGGGGTAACTGAGGGCTTAAAATAATAAAAAAAAATGTGAATATCTGGATCAATATACATGATAGAGACTAAGTTTATATAACATTATTATTATTTATTAACGTCCACTTTTTGCAACTCAGGCTAATTGGGATGGATTATCTACAGGTTACCACCCTTTTCTAGCCAGGGTGGGATTTTAGGATGTTATTTAATGAATTTTGTCACTAGATAATTTATAACTTATATAACTGAATTTATAGAACATTAAATTTGAAATAAGATTGGTCCCATGCAATTTTTGGCCCAACTTATAGTAACAGAGACATGTATTTTGAATTTCCAAAAAACATCCACACTTACCTGTCCGATTTCAGCAGTTAACAAGCTTGATCTTTAGTTTTACATGAAATACTTATATATCAAGTTTGGTAATGATCAAGCAGAAATTGTGACCACTAGAGTGGTATCAGGCATATATATATACACACACACAATTTTGAAGGGGTCACATTTCGTCATCAAGGTAGGATCGTTAGACATTTGAGTACAACCACAATAGTTGATTTCCACTAAGAGAAATCTGATAAACTTTATACTGTTCTCAAGAAAATAATCTTTGGAACTATATTAGACAAAGTGAAAACAGAGTCTTCAAAGAATTTATTAAATTAAATAAAGGGCATACATCCTTAAAATAAAAATTGAATTAACACAGAAAAAGCTAGATATGATCAGCCTGGAAATCAATACAATATTGTAACAGTTGTTAGAACAAAGAGCTCCAGGGTTGTTATTACATTCGGTTGTTAGAGGTGGATATAGATATAAAAAGTCTATAGGAGCCTGACAGAATTTTTAATGGCCCCAGGACCAAGCTATTGCAAGTCGATATTATCTTTTAAATTGGCATGTATTAAAAGATAACATTTCTGACAGATGTAAACTTTGCTACAAGTGTTACAAGCCTATTCAACATATTGTGGCAGAATGTGAGTTGCTGGCTGATTTCGAGTACTTACAGAGACATAATAATGTAGCTAAGATGTATCACACAGGAATTTTGAAGAAAATCGATATGGTAGACAGGGAAGTACCATATTATTGCTATACCCTCAAAAATGAGTTGAAAAGGATGAGATTAAAATTTACTGGGATGGAGTGATGATAACAGACTATACTGTCCACTTTAACAAGCCAGTACCATTCTAAACCCTTTCCTTGCGCAAAGCCACTGTAGTGGCTTTGCGTATGGAAAGGGTTAATAAGGAAAATAATTCAACCGATATCAATGATATTTCAGTACCAAGTAATGAATATGTTCGAAAAGAAATTGCTGAGAAATTGAGAAAATACTAAGTCTTAGCTGGAAAATTGAAAGATCACTACAAATTGAAATTGATTGAGTTACTCTCATTGTTATTACAACTAATAGGATTGTACCTAAAAATACTCTAAAAAGCACAGAATATTTAAATTTAACCTATAAGATAATTTGCAATCACAAGACCTGTATTATTACATGTTACCAGGACAGCAAAAAATTCCTGAATACCCAACGAAGTAACCCTTTTACCAGTAGCACAAATATTCCCCTGGTAAAAGGATTTCTATAAAACTGAGTTTAAACCCCTCCATAAAAACCAAGTCTACTAAGTGCATATTTGTTGTTGATTCTTGTAAATTACTTAGTTTCAGGTCATAATATTTTTCATTCTTGCATCTCTACCACACCTCCTCTGGTAGTATAATTTTTTGCAAAGTCTCATGAAACTCAGAAAATTTTTGTATAACATTAATTTATAGTAAAAGTGTTATATCATCTGCAGTTTAATTGCTGCATGTTTCCTCCAGCTTCTAAAATGGGAGAAACAATATTTTTTATTATGCTTTCTTTTTGACTTTCAAAGCTCTTCTTTCAAAAGATCAATATCTTTCAAATTAATTAAAAGTTATAAATGAATAAATAGAATTGCCTACCTAAATCTTTTTTCTGCTCGCCAAAACTGTACACAGGCACCTTTACTTTTTACTTTAGACTTCAAGTATGAAGCTCGAGAAAAACCTTGAACATGAAAACAATTTATATTAGGTAAATATCATAATGTTTATTTGGTTGTGAAGGAAATAAAGTAGAAAGAAAATTGTGAGAATAGAAAGGAAATATTGAGAAATTATAAAATAATACTTTAGCACTGAAAAGACAGCATATGTCATAATGGATGATTCTTCAATAGGTGCGATTTAAAATAAATATGGTTCAATAAAAGATAGAATATTTGAGTATTATAATTTTTTAAATATTTCTACTAGATTTTTGTTTTTTGTTTAATTTATTTAATTAATTTTATATAGGTATTGCAAAATGAGTTTACAGTTTCTTTTGGTTTTTTTCTTTTAAGAGGAGCAGTTCAATTTACTGATGAATTAAATGTTTTTACTCATCAATTTTAAATGCCATATTAAAAACACTGAACAATGAAATGTTGCACTTCTTGATCATGCCTCAAAATTACTAATTTAGTACAGTCTTAATATTTTTTTAAAAATAAACCAAAGATACTTAAGTACATACCTTTAAAAACCAAATTAGATATAAACTGTATTTACTGCTCTACTAATTACCAATATAGCTTAAGATACAATTACAAATTAAACAGCTGAAGAAACATGTTCATCAAAGACTTAATAAAAAAAATCGAAACCTTAAGTTATGCTTTAATGGTAAATAGTTTTAATGCATTTAAAAGTTTGAACCAATGCCAATAATTTTACTGTATACATATCAGTTAATATCACAGATAATGCCTATTAATAAGAGAACTATTTACAAAAGTGAAGCATGTCTAAAAGAGTATTAACTTCAGAAATATGCTCAAAGAACTATGCAAGAGAATTGTAAGTAGAAGAACTCAACTTTTTGATTTGAACAAATCTTTAGATCAGAATTTAACCCTCCATTGGCGTGCCATGTATATTTACAAAGCCCAAATTTTAATTTTATTAGTTCATTTATTTCCAGGATTTGTGCTTTTATCACGCTAAAAATGTTGATTGTTGAGGTTTCTCATAAACTAAGCAGACCCTGACACATTGGAATAGCATCCATCCCATATTCGATTCTATACATGCTTAGTAATAACAAATCTCTGTGAAAACAAGAAATGAAATTTAAAATGGGTAGAAGATGTTTAGCGATAGAATTACTCTATAAGAAAATCACAAAGGATTGAGGTTAACCCAAGGCTGAAAACAAAAATATAACATAACTTTTTTCAGTATTTGAGTTACAGAGAAATGTTTCAAATGAGAAGTAAAGTACACTACTTTGATATTTAGTCTGGTTATATAACATTTTTCGATGCCTAATAATATGATTATATGAATTCTCTCGAAACCCCCACTTGTCCGAGTATAGTATAAAACTATACTCTCTTCATTAGTTTTTCATTAAACTATAAATAAATGGGATCAGACTTGCAAGGGCTCGGCCCCCCCCCCCCCTCAGTTTCTCAAAGCTTCTACGTTAAAGGGTCAAAAAACAGTTATTCATTCATATAATTTATTATTATAACTTCACAATAAAGTTCTTAAATTAGAAGTATATATATATATATATAACTTATAAACCTAATAACTTCAAATATAAGAGCACGCTTAACGAAGGGTTAATTTTATCTGTGACTTGTTACACATATATTTATACACTAGAACTACTCATTAAAATTTTTGCTCTGATTTAGGCTACATTTTAACTATTCACTAAGGAAAAGGGTTTGAATGTATTTAAAAATATTTGCCATGCTTTCACACTTACATATCTTATTCTTATTATACAGCTAAAATAGTTTTACTTAATAAATTGTAATAGCTAGCTACAATCTATATCAAAACGCTTATCAACTACTCTGAGCATCTTCCACTTTCATACCTTTCTTGTCTTTCTTAACAGGCACTGAAACAAAATTGTTAGATAGATTTTTCTACTTCTTAAATCTTTCAAGGGGGTGTGTAATAACAATATTGTTATTATCTTAATGAAAAATGCCTAGGATCTATGCATTGTAGGACTGAGCATAAAAAGTAGAATCATACCCATTTGTATACTATCGATAAAATAACTAAGATCTCACTGTATGTTAGTAAATAACAGGAAGAATCCTTCAGCTTGGTCAAGTCCCTTGTAAATTACTGAACTGCTTTAAAAAACATAATTTTTTTTTCTTCAAAGAAAAATGTTGTTTAAAACAAGTTCTAGGTGTTTAAAGATTGATAGAGATTATAACAATTCTACTCTGGCCAAATAAGATAATTATTTATTGTTTTGCTACTAAGTAGCTGCCTCACATCATTGCTTATCACTATCGATGCAAGGCAGATACATTGTAAGGCAACATTCTAAGGCTAGTTGTTTGAGTTATGAGGGATACAAACATGTACAGAGATCATGGATCATGTACAAAAATGGATTCATGGAGGGTCAAAATGGGCAATTCCATTAAAATCTGAAAACCAAAGTTTTTTGCAATTACTTTACTTTGTCATGGATAATAATAAGAATTTCACCTGATAGAGTTAATAACATTAAACGAATCTATTAATAAGTAACTTGAAAACAATTTTTTCAGATCTGCTGAAGTATGATGGAGAAGAGAACAGAGAAAAGACGATATATGTTTCTTTGGACAGTACATGGGTAATAAACCTAAAGTGATATCACTAAACTCTCTGGTACTAGAGACTATAATAATCCAGGTCCTGCCACATATCGCGTCTGGGAAAAGGAATTGTCACTAGCTAGGAGGTGATACTTCTTTACTCATAAAATTAAATTTCCTCATCATGCTTGCACTATCATGTTGAACACTAAGGGGCAGAATTGTAGCCTGTTGCTCATACATATCTAAGACCAGGAGAGAGGGGTTTGTTTCCTTGTATGTTACTACTACAAGGAATTATAAAAGGGTTTTAACATTCACTAAATTAATTAGAAAAAAATTAATTAATTTTTACAAAAAGGATTCTTCCTGTATTAAATAAAAGTTATTTTGCAAAAAAAAAAAATGGATTGGAAAAAATACATGCTAAAGAAATAAAATGAACTTGTAAGTCATTTATATGCATTGACTAATGCTAGGCTTATATATTAATTAGTAAAGGCTATTATATTAATAAGTAAATAACAAGGCATATATTAACTCACCATCTTCACCTTCTTCTTCTCCCTCTTCCTCTTCTGTATCAGTGCTTTTACTTTTACCTAATGATTTTAACTTTTTCTTCTTTGCGGCAGCTCTCCTCCTTGCTATATAAAAACAAAAAGTACCTATTTAAAATTGAGATTGCGGATGAAGTTACATCAAAATTAGAAGAATTAATAAAATAAAAGGCTAACTCTGCTTTATTTCATCAAGTAACTCCAGTAGTAAAGAAGTGACAGATTAGTACCAAAGCTGACATGAGTTTTTATTGTTATTGGAGTTTCTTTGTAAATGCTTTGTTCAGCCTGTCATTAATGAGAACCTTGCGGACTCTGTATAGATAGTGACTTTCTTTAGTATGGTTTTGTTAGGTTTAGATGGTTGAAATTAAAAATATTTATGTTTTAGCTGTTTCAACTGTTGGTAGATTCTAGAGTTGCTACTTGTAGTAGAAGAGAGAATGACATTGAGAAGTGGGTCCATTTGACAAATTATATTCTCTGTTGCATCAACAGTCTAGAGATTCACTCGGTGAGTTTTTTTTGAGAACAGGATGTTCTGATTTCAATGGAAAAGAACAAGGAAGGGGCTGTTTTATAAAGAGTACCAACAGAGACAAGCCTTCTGCATTGGATTCGGTATCTAACATCAATAAACACATCAGAAAGAGGGTACAATTCCGTTCAAAATCAGAAGAAGAAAGTAGTATTGAATAACTATTTCTTAAAAAATTAGATGTCTGTCTATTTGATTATTTTTATTGTTTATAACACACTTTAACGTAAAACAACTATCCCAGTATCAGTTGCTTTTATGTATGTGCATTTTTTGGTTGAGTTCAACCAACAGATACATCAACTCTAGGAATAACTTTCATGATCTACTTTCTATATTGTTATTATATTAAAAAGAAGTTAGTAATTGGAGGAACATATTACATAAAACAACCTTCCTAATAGCAATACTGGAAAAATGTACTCATGTAGTAATTGCAAGGCATGGAGAACTGTATTTATAATATCAATTAAAGGTAGCAATCTGTCAGTGATAAAATAACTAGCTCATACAAAATGTATAAGACCCAATTTAACTCCTAATACAGCATGTTCTTTAGGACTTTCAATTATTATTCGATTGTCTGGAGAATAATGCAGGATTGAGGTTTTAAAAGAAAAACAAATATTACGTATTAATCAAAATATTCTCCATTACTTTCAATACATTTCTGCCAATGTGTTGGCAGCTTTTCCATAACCTCTGAATAGAATTTGCAATCCATAGAATTAATTAATTCAGAAAACCCATTTTCTAAGGCTTTGTGAACAATACATTTTTTACTTTGTAAAAAGTGGTCTAGGTCTGGACAACCAAATATTTTTAAATGCTTCTTCTAAGATTTTACACTCAAAAACCCTGTTTTCAAGTAATTAAAACAAATATAAACTAATTAGCAGTTATCATAATTTAATTCACATTTAAATTTGATAGGACATTAATTGATTTGATGAATTATAATCATTTAGGAAAATATTTTTAATTTACAAAGACATTTTCCAAAATAGGCTTTAAAAATTGTATGTCCTTTGCCTTTGTTATGGATGCCAGCCAAGGTCTTAAAGGCTATATACATTCCTGTAGTTATCACTTATTTAAAAATAAATTCATATTACAAATTTGGCATATCTTGACTAGTTTTATATATTTAATATATTATTAAAGGAATGATATCTGTTAGTAAAAAACATTACTCTAAAAATCAATTCAGTATAATACAATTTATTTAGTAATCTAATAATTCAAGGTGTTATATAAAATAATAATACCTTTTCCAAACTTAAATAACACTAATTAATTGTAAAATATAATAATTTTTCTCACCTTCTATTATATGCATTTTTTCTTCTTCTGTTGTTCTCTCTTCAGCCAAAATAACCTCCTCTGAAATATGAAAAATTAAAGAATAATAAGAATACATAATCTTATTTATATGCTTTAACACATATAAACAATAGATATTTCTATTAGTAAAAGAGTCAAGTGTTGATTTTTCGATACAGAGCTCATAATTCACAAAGATGTTGCTGGATTGGTAACCTCATATTAAACCACTGCTCACACTTTAGCAGCATACAGATTCATAAATTATAGAAAAGAGTATGATGGGTAATAGTTTTTAGAGATGGCAAAAACCATTAAGAGGCTGAATGTAACTCAAAATAACCCTTGTATAGAGTAAACTGGTTAATGGCAGTGTTTTTGTTCCAAAAATTAGGAAGACTGAGAAGGGCATTAGCTAAATAAAGTATATAAGAAAAATTATGGACCAGGAGCGGGAAAAAATTGAGTATTCGGGAGAGTGCAACATCAACTGAAATACTGGACCAGTTGACTGAAAAGTCAGATGAAAAAGTTCTGACCAATATCACAAATTAAAAAAAAAAATTTGAATAAATTTCATCCTGGGGAAATTCTGAGAAAATAAGTGTCATAGCCAGTGGCACAAGAGCAACACATTTAAAGACCTTTACTCTAAGAAAGAGTCTGACCCTGGAAGGCTGTGTAAATTTATTCTTGTTTTTGAACCAACATTAATACACATTTTACAATTATATATCAAGAAAAGTAGTCAAGTGCTAAGTTTTAAGTATAATATTTATATTATTTTAAATAAATAACCAGTCAGTTAACTTTGTCTACAGTAAAGTGTAAGCTATAGTGGCTCTTAATGTAGATATATATATGTTTTTAACTATTTAGCCTGTGCAAATAACAACAGCAATTTGGCACGTGAGTTGTTTGCAGTGACATTTAAAAGTTGTGTTATTAACTACTTTTAGCACTCAGATTACTTTGTTATTGAAAACAAATAAGAATGTAAAGTAATGCAAATATTCCAAAACATTATATATTAATTAAAAAAATGTTATAATTTTTATATATTATTCCTGTGTTCTGTTAGTATTATAATTTATATCTTAATAGAAAAGCACCATAATTAATATGAGATGGATCTTCTATGGCACAAATAACTCAGGTTAACTTTTTTTGTGGATCTTTTATAGAATATGTACTTGTTTACCAGCAACTTTCAGTGATCATTAGTAATTGATAATATAATATTTCATGCTTGTAGGTTAATACATAACTATACACAGGTACTTGAGAAAGTAAAAGATAAAGGGAATTCTGATTTGTTTTAATATTCATATTAATATTAGTATTATATGAAGAAGTATGCTGGATTAAATGCCTACAAACATTTGACTGCCAATCATTCAAATGCCTTGATTGTCCTATTTATGAGTATTGGCCTCCAGAATAACATCTATTTAATAATGTTTATACTAAATTTTCCTTGTTTTATAGATTGTTTATAAAATAAATGTTTAAATATTCTACAAACATGTTTAGCAGATTTCCCCTAAGGGAAATCAGGTATTGAGTTTGTACTCATTGACTTCCCAACCTTGCACTGGCTAGGAAAGGGTGGTAACCTGTAGACAACCCATTCCAATTAGCCATGCTAGCATAAAATAGATGTTATTAAATTACAACAATCACTTGAGTTACTGGCGTACATTTTCTATATAAAGTGGTATTTTTTTTGGTAAACATTAAAAGTTGAAAGAAATTTATAAAACTTATTAAACAAACAAGGAGAAAAACATTAATTAATGAATTCATTATTTTTCCTTTTTTTATATTAATAATCCCGAATAATTAAATCATTAGTTGTAGTGCATTGAATTTGAGTGGTTTTGTTTTTGGTCCTTTGATCCATCTTTTATTCATTGATAAAATAAAGGGACTAACCCCATTTTTAAACAAGTAGTAACTTTATTAAAACAACAATAATTCTATTTTTTTCTTTAATAATAGGCTCAACACTTTAGCAAGTTTTTTTTTTTTTTACTTCGCTATAAGCAAGTAATATCAATAAATATAAAAGGAATAATTACATTGAAAATTCTAATTTGAAATTTAAATTTGACCCCCTCTCCTTCTTTTGCTCCTCACTTTATATTAATGCAAGTATTACTGTCACTTTTCAGACTATTCATTTCCAGAATTTATCACAAGGCTTAGGTGTACTAAAAGCAATACTGTACTACATTGGATGCAAACATTTCTTAGCTAACATTTTAATTTATTCATTATTGTTTAAAGGAACCTGTTGGTCAAGCAATTTTATTAAAAAGACCAAGCTCCCAAATTTTTAAATTTATTGAGTTATAACTTGAATTTTTCTTTCGAAGTTTTTATAAGTACCTGAATAAAATGTCCTTTGTGTGTTTTTTTACTTGTTTATTTATTTATCTATATGATATATTGAGTAATAGAGCTCCAATTTATATAAGCTCCCAATCCTTCCTTGATATGTATAAATGAGGCAATTTTTAATTAAATTATGTGTTGAAGAAAAATGAAATATTATAACTATAAGAGAGACTAAACTAAAAATTGTAGATTAGAAAGAAATCCAATTGAGGTGTAAAGGATCACTCAATAAAACTGTTTAAATAATGTATGTGTACTCTATGAATTAGAACAAAAAATCATACATAAAAATAATTAAAGAAAATATGTTGTATATTAACAGTGTTGCCATAGTAAAAGTCATTTTAATTCTATATAATATAATAATTTAGTAAAATTAATTTCACTAAAATAAGAGTCAAAACACACATAAGGATAAATATAGGCAATCAAAGATATTCAGGCTCCACCAGATCTTACTTTCATGGAAAACTAAATATTAATTCAGAATAATTTTCTTTGTTAGTGCAACAATTTATAAATTAGAATGAAATATGGCCAATAACTAAAGTGAAATTGTCACCAACAATCTAATCATGTAATAAACAAATGATAATTGCTGAAAAATATTAACTAAAGTTAATGAGTATTATTTTATTTTTCTATATAATTTTCTTGCCTTAAATGAAGAAAATGCTTCGTTAAGAAAGGCAAATAGTGAGTTTTCATTGAAATATAGTAAATCCATAGGCCATATGTTGAGAGAAAAGCCTAAGACTGAGATCATTTTTCATATTGTTAGCCTTAGATGTATCAGATACTCTTCATTCATGTATGTATTTGTATGTTTGCCAATCAAAATGTCCATTATCCATGAAAATCATCTTGGGAGACCCATCTTAGGATGGCTCTTCAGTGCATATATTTTACTATACCGTTAACATGTTTATATACAGAGATTCATTCACATTTGTCTAAAATTGTAATACATTCCTACTAGTGAATTTTATTCTAGATATTAAAGTATTGAATATGGTACACACAGGAGGAAATACGCTGAGTTCACACATTTGCTGTGATGAAATTGAAACAAGTGCTGTTTTACTAAGATTTGTTCTAGTGAAGCCTTTATCTACGTTGCTATCCATATCTACCTAACATGTGAGGAAAAGTCTTATACTCATATATGTGGGGATATTTTGTATGTTGTTTTTAAAATTGTCAATTTATTGATGGGTAGGGGGAGAAACAATGCAAAAAATGTAAGACAGTGTACCTGCTTTGCAAATCCACTCTACATAGCCATTCAATTCTCTTTCTAGTTGGTGCTGTCTCCTTAATTTGAGAAAACTTTGCCTATTTTCCACCTTCTCTCTCTCCTTTGCGAATTCACTAAATAAAAGAAAATACATACTACTGTGCACTCAATCAATACATTAATAGTACATTTTATACTTAAACCTAAGCCAAATTAATATCACAAAAGTAAAATAAGCAAATACAATTATTATAAGCAGGGCAGCATTAGGTACATGTCGATAAAATACCAACGAAGCTTTTACATATTAACTACCTACGTTATTGCTTTAAACACTAATTCAGTAATGGTGCATTGATCAATTTATCTTGGTTAAAATAAGATTGCTGGGGAATTTTATTAACATGATGGTGACATCTTTTGGATCCTTCAATTTATACAATTTTTCAAATGCTACAGCACTGGACTCCAAATAGGTACCTGCTTGACAAATCCATGAAAGATAAGAATTTAACATATTGTTGAATTGCTGCTTTGTTCTTTGCTTGTAAAATGCTGCTCTTCTTTCAACTCTAGTTCTTTCATTGGAAAACTCACTGGAATTTGTTTATTCATATGACTAAATTAGGATAATATAAAGGCTAGAAAATACTACAAGAATTAAAACTTCAGAAAAATATATATCTTTTAAAATATTACTTAACCATTATCACTTAACTGCAACACTTAAGAGCTAATACGATGTATATTACAATTTTTGGAATGAACAACAATGTACTTTGCCTGTTTATCAAACACTCATATATTTTTTTTATTCAAATTTTTAAAACTTTTGCATTAACCAATAAATAATTTTATGTATCTCTTAGTTATAGAATTATTGCCCAATATATAAGAAAACATGTCACTATTTAGAAATTGTATTATTCCCTTGATATTACTTATTAAACATTAAAAATACTTTATAACTTCATAGCCATAATTTATTGAGAATGCTTCTATCATGGCCTTAAGATAGCTTCTATGTTAAACAATCTGTAGTAGTTTAATTATCATTATTAGAACAAAATATTAGCACAAAATGTCAATTCATCACTTATAAACAAGTTATTAGTGCTTTCAGGGTAACTACTGCATCATTAGAGCACTAAGAAAGCTCTCAAGTCAGTAGTAGCTAAAGATTCTGAGGTTGACTTTGATGCTAACACATCTGATGGTACTGATGATGGGATGGGAACCCTAAGGGGACTATGAGCTCGTCAAATGTTAATAAGTGAGGAATTAGTACTTTATGTTGCCCTGTAGTCCTGATCATGACAAACGCTCAACATCCAGGTCACAAAACTGTAATAATTTAATCAAACTGATGTATCGGGGTGAAAATAATTACTAAATCTAGCAAACGACAATCCATCTTCACTTAATTTTTATCCTACCTCAAGAATCAGTTTCTCGTATATAATTAAACTATAACCAATTAAAAGTAAGATAAATTTTCCTGTGGAGAAGGCTTGTTGTTACATGGACAGTAAACAATGAATGTACAGCTATAAAAGGGAGTTCGATGTCCCGATTACCCCTAGTAGCTTAAAGAATATTAATTTTAATAAATAATTAAAATGAATATATGAAATGCAATATGCAGATTGTATATTAGAGTAGAAAACAAAGTAGTAATATTCTATCATGTTAAGCTACTATAAAATGAATTGTCTTTCACTTGCACGTTTTAAAAATGTTTTATCTTCAATTTATTACAGAAGCATTTCTGTAATTACATTCCATTCTCTTCCAGCAAGTTATTTCATTATTGATACGTTAATACTAATTCAAAACACAGAAATGCATGTGTTTTAATAAAATAAAACAGGTGAACACTGTGTTTTTTTTTAAAATTAAAAATAGTGGTAAAATAACTTGGAGAAACGAAATGGAAAACACCTATGTTTCTAAGGTTCATGCTTATTTTTTTTCTTTTTCTTCATTAATAAGGTGTAACTATCAATTCAAAGTTTTGAGACTTGACTAACTAACAATGAGGTCATTAAACTAAATGTTTATTAAAAAATATGAGCCTTTCATAATTTACTAACTTATTTATTCAGAGTTCCATTGTTAAGCAAAATAATGTTCACATATTGGTTCATATTTAGTTATTCATTCAATAGAATATCCTAACCATGTTACGCAACAAAGAAATTGAATTGGTATTCCCCTTTTTTTTTGGACTGGAGGATCTCGGAATCTGGAATATGGCTTATATTTGTAAAATTATGTTATGTAAACTCATGAACATTGATAATTTGGATAAATTTGAACATTAAATAAGGCGGTCTCAATACTTCTAATCTCTCATTCTTTTATTTATTAATTTAAAAATAAAGATCCTTAATACAAAGATATAAGAAGAATACAAAAAATATTATGATTGGTATTACCACCACTGGACCATTTTTATTTAAAAGACATAATAAATTAGTTGTAAATAAAATTTAAAAAGTTAATAAATAAATTGAGTTACTACTTACCCACTAAGAACACCAAGAACTAAGTTGAGCATGAAGAATGAACCCAGAACAATGAGTGGAACAAAATAAAGCCAATTAAATGAGCTGCCAATGGCATCATTCATCTGAAACAAGTTTGATTTCATAAAATCATATATAGCTAAACAGACCTCTGCACCTATGCTTACAAGAAAAATTAAACTATTTAAAACTAAAATTGGTCCTTTGATTAACTCAACTCTATATATAAATAGTTCTTAGCATTTGTTATTTTTAAATTTTCTTATTTATATGGCATAAACATATAAAAGTAATTTATGAAATTAAAAATTTATTTTATTTCAATCATTTAAACAATTATTTGGCTGTTATTCTTGGTGATAATGAATATCACATCATGAATCATCAAAGCATTACAACTTAAAGCCGTGGAAGTACTTACCTCCCTAGAAAAAGAGAATATTCTCCTGTAAAGGAATATACCTTTAACTGATATAGATTAGATTTATTCAATATATGGTATATTATCATTAAGAAAACAATAAAACACAGAATAGTAAAATAATAACAACTCAACCCAACATTTTAAGCAAAAATTAATAAAATAAAATTTTATTTTTCTTCAGAATATAACCTTCTTAAAATTTTAAAACAGTTTGAAGATTGGGTAATTGGTTTACTCTTCATAATGTCCTATTTTATTTAAACTTTGAATAAATTAAGAAGGTGAGAATGAATGCCGAATTAATAATAGAACGAATTGTTTAAATAAGATGAAACCTTTTGTTGATATTCATCTAGTTTAAGGCTGAATTACAAATGTCTGAAAAAGTAATAATTTTAGCTGTTATGGAAGGGTTTTAAAGAAGGCATTTAGTTTCAAAAGAATTTATAATTTAGAAAAGAATGACAGAAATAAATATAAATCCATAACTATTGAGCAAATTATGTGAAATTCTAATGAAAATTATTATTCGTCTTAAATATAAGGCATTTTCAGTTGAGAAGAGAAACTATTGGTGACCCTGATGCCCTAATAGACCCCATTTTCTTAATCTACTTGTGGAGCAGAAGTCTTGGCTTCTCTTCAAGAGAAAAATGCCAATAAATGATGAATTCAAAGTGGAATTTAGCATAGGCTGTTCACCCTTTTATGGGTTCCAAATCGCCCAATCATCAATGACAAATAAGGCCATAAGAAATATATGCAAAAATTGATATAATATGTTATAAAAACACAACTTTTAGTAAGGGCAATATTAGATGTAGTAAAATTCAATATTGAAGCAATGACTAACTTGGGTAAAATTAAAAAAAATATAAATATTTGCAAAATATGAATTAATCTAGAAAATAGTAAAATAAGTTGATACCCAATATAAAATCGCCGTCCAGCCTTCCATGGTGATACACTGGAAAACTGTCAACATGGCAAAACCAATGTTGTCAAATGAGGTAATACCATCATTAGGACCCTCCCAGTCTTCGATGCACATTGAAATATTAGCATTGCACACATAGGCCCCTGCAAAAAAATTACCTGAAAAATCCAGAAACAAAATTTGTGCCACACCAAGGAACTCTACGACATGCTGCAGGCAGTTGAAGTACATCACAGGAGGTTAATGCATTACTCCTTGTTTTGTCCATTAGAATAAAAATATTATTATAATTATTATATTTTTTAAGTTAGACCTTTTAGGGCGAGAGGTGCGCAAATGAGTTATTTTATACATTATTGGGGGGGGGGAAATCTAGCCATGGACCATATTTAAAAGTATTAATGTTTTAATCCTATTTCTCTTCAGCCAAATTATTTTTGAACTGTAAGCAATATTTTGGACACTTGGTACAAAAATAGGAAACCTACATAGGATGTTCTGACAGTTCTTAATTTGAATACATTTGAAAATTTTCAATTAGGTTTTTATGAAAAACAGGGCTATAAGGTGGCATCGAATGTAATATTTTTGGTGAGCAACCAACAAAAAATGTAACCAGCATTTAGTGAGCTAGTCCTGACAATAAAAAATAGTTTTTGTTAAATATTTTCTCATTCCTTCAATCGAATACGGATATTTTTTGTTTGTTTCTACTGTTTCAACTCAGTATTGTGAGGCAATTAAGGGCATACTTAAATTAAAAACAGCAATCTTTTGGATGTATTTCCACCACAAGGTTGGTGCAAGAAAAGAAAAATATGGGGAAAGATGAGAATGGAAGAGCAGCTTATACCAGATGTAAGCATGCTCTTAAGTTGCTCAAGTGATAGTAGGGATGATTTTTTATTCAGAGACAGTTACTGACTGTTATCATTTTTTTGTGATGGTTATTTATAAATCAATTTATTTTATTGGCTAGAGAGAATTATATAATTTTTCAATAACTTTTTGACATAAAATCTTGTTCTTAAAAAAAAGAAAGTCTTTAAGTAATAGGGAGGGGGGAACTGCTTATTTTCAGATTCAGCAGTTTGAACATCTTAAATCTGCTCCCAATCCTTTGTACAAGCTTTATAAAGCTTAAATATATATAATTTTTTTTCTAGATCAGTGGATTATTTACTTTATATTTTATAGTATTAAAAAGACATAGTTTTGGAGTATGTAATATTTTTGTGGTTACAACAAGAAATGAACATTGTAACTTATTTGAGCAGTTACTCACTGAATATGTTTAAATAGAACTTATTTATATTATTGAAGGTTTTACAGATGTATTATTCTTTAATAAAAGCATAGAACATGCCTAGCAAGATAATGCTATTACAAGTTCATTCATCAATAGAAAAAAAAGTTGTTTATATTGGGAAAGTTAACCTATAAATTTTTGTTGTGGAATTTTTATAATTTTTTTTTGGGGGTGATGATATCAAATTATACAAGAAGTAATGACATAGGTAATAAAAAGGTACTATTGGGTTGTGCAATGTGATAAGGGAGGGGTGCTAAGAGCTCCTATCGGTGCAAATGTTTCAGTGAAATTTAAAAAGTGTCAGGACTCTTGGGCACAACTAAAGGGGTCTAAGATGGTAAGGGTTACATCGACACACATGAACAGAGAACATTGAAGTCTAACATCAAGAAACAACATTCAAAATAAAAATGTATTCTTAGCATGAATTTTATTTAAGTGCTAGAAAAAAGTATTGAAAACATGCTAATAAATGAGGTTCAAGACATTCATGGGTAATGCATTGGTGCAATAAAATATAAAAATGTCAGTAAATAATTGCTAAATTAAACTTCTCTAGAAAAATGAAACAGATTTAGCCTCTCCAAAAATCACTGTCTCAATGAATTGAGAATTTGTAGGTATGAAATTTACAGTTACAATTTCATCATTTTAAAATTTAGTCAATGTAGAGCCTTGATTGCCTGGATTTTTGTTTATCGAAATGAAGAATACAAATATTCTCTTCAAGGACTCTCTCGGCTAACAATTTGCCAGTAACATGCTAATAAAAGGGTAAAGTATTTTATAAAACTCCTAGAACCTCTACATATTTATTTTAAAACTATAATACTAATTTTTATCTAATGATAAAAGAACACTATAATTGGTTTTCATAATACCTACAAAACTTTACAGATTATCACTGTTTGCCCATAATTCTTAAAAGAATTGCTTTTATAATCTATCTATATATATATAAAATTGTAACCTCTGTCTGTACATTGATTTTTTTCGCGAAATTTCATGATAATTTTTTGTTTCACATGTCATAGACACCATGGCTCTGACGGCTGAACCGAATTTGATGAAACTTGGTATGTATATTACTACTAACCCAACCTAGACTTTAGATGAACAGGATTGGGGGTTATAAGGAAGCCTGAAATTAAATATAGCGATATTTCGTTTCCTATTGCTTTTTCGGCAATTATGAACATAACAAAAGTTGTTTATTTTGTTATTTAGAGTAACTTTTGTTATACATTTTTTTTATAGTTGTAATATATATATAAAATTGTAACCTCTGTCGGTACATTGATTTTTTTCGCGAAATTTCATGATAACTTTTCGTTTCACATGTCATAGACACCATAACTACATTTTGTTTCTTTCGTGTCTGTTTGTTTGTTTGTTACCTTTTCACGCATAAACGGCTGAACCAAATTTTATGAAACTTGGTATGTTTATTACTACTAGCCCAACTTAGACTTTAGGCTATATTAATATTCTCTAAGACGAACAGGAGTGGGGGTTATAAGGGAGGCCTGAAATTAAAAATAGCGATATTTCGTTTCCTATTGCTTTTTTAGCAAATATGCACATTACAAAAGTTGTTTATTTTGTAATTTAGAGTAACTTTTGTTATATGGACTTTTGCTGTATACGGAAGTATAAATGAGCTATACGCTAAAAACTATAGCGGGAGTCCACAATTTTATTTGGCACAAAAGACTCAACCGAACTAAACCAAACTCGCTATGTGAATTAATACTAACGATTTCCTTATAATAAGCCATACTAACATTTCTAGGGACGGGCAGGAGTGGGGGTTATAAGGGAAGCCTGAAATTAAAAATAGCGATATTTCGTTTCCTATTGCTTTTTCAGCAAATATGCACATAACAAAAGTTGTTTATTTTGTTATTTAGAGTAACTTTTGTTATATGCACTTTCGTCGTATACCTAAGTATAAATAAGTTATACGCTATAAACTAAAGCGGGAGTCCACAATTTTATTTGGCACTAAAGACTCAACCGAATTAAACCAAACTCGGTATGTAAATTAGTACTAACGCCTTTATTATAATAAGCCATACTAACATTTCTAGGGACGGGCAGGAGTGGGGGTTATAAGGGAGGCCTGAAATTAAAAATAGCCATATTTCGTTTCCTATTGTGGTTTGGGCAAATATGCACATAACAAAAGTTGTTTATTTTGTTATTTAAAGAAGCTTTTGTTATATACAATGTTGTCGTATACCGAAGTATAAAGGCGTTATACGCTAAAACCTATAGCGGAAGCGAACAATTTTATTTGGCACAAATGACTAAACCGAACTAAATAAAACACTCAGTATGTGTATTAGCACTAACGCCTTTATTATAATAAGCCATGCTAACATTTCTAGGGACGGGCAGGAGTGGGGGTTATAAGGGAGGCCTGAAATTAATAATAATGATTTCCTATTGGGGTTTCGACAAATATGCACATAACAAAAGTTGTTTATATTGTTATTTAGAGAAATTTGCTCAACACTTCTTTTCAATATGAACTACCAGGTACCTCACCTGAAAAAATTAATTCAAATGTATGTCAATATTTTCTCCTTAATAATTCAAATCTATGCATAATGCACAGGAGACGGGAAATATAACAATATGCAGGACAGTGAAGTCTTACATAAAAAAATAATTTTATTATTAACAAATGCCAACAACGGGTATTAACCCTAAACACTGGAACGGGTAAATGTCAAAATATTGTGCAAAGTAAAGCCTTGCCAAAAATATACCATCACCATTCAGCCTCAAATGAATTCCCGAGCGAAGCCGGGTATCTGAGCTAGTACTAAATAAATCTCTAAAGAAGACATCAATGTATAAGAAAGCTAGTTTAGTTTTGATTTATAAAATTATATCAAGATGATTTATGCTATTAGTGTTATATATTTTTAACATATTGGAAGTTACTGCTATAACCAAGTCATGAAATAGAAGTTAACTTTGGAGGTAAAGGCTAGCTCAAATATAACACTAAAACGACCCCCCTGGTGTTCCAGTTACACCATTTTTTTTTTAGTACAAAACTTTTATCTTAGGTTCCAGCCATATCCAAAGAATCCTCCATCCAGTAGTAGGAGTTCATAATGCCATGTAAACGTTTTTATTTCCTTTCCTCGCCAGTCTGTTCTTTGATTTAATCAGATCACCTCCCCCCCCCCTCTTTAATTTATTTTTATTACAATACTCTTTCTAGCTGAATACATTAGTTTATAATTTAAATAAAATTATAATTAAATGTATAATATTTCTATAATCATTGCTCTAATCCAGATAATCAAGGTTCTACTGTACATTATATAATTAAGTAAAATATAAAATGTAAATTTATTAATAACTGCTAAATGATAAGTTAAATTCATGAAACATATAGTTACCCTTAATTAAAAACATAAATGCCAAATAAAACTCTCCAAGACATTATTTTTCAAAATGTCCTATGTAAGAATTAAACATATATACAGAAGTGCTGGTAAAACAGTATTCTTAAGAAAAGTTTAGAATATATATATATATATATATATATATATATATATATATATATATATATATATAAATAGTTAACATGGATTCTATAAATTAGTCTTTTGAAGGAAATAGCAATATCAATATATGTCTTTAATGATTAGGAGATGGAGTATTTTGTGCTATATAGTTAATTTTGAAATACCAACCCCCCCCCCCCGCACACGTGTGTGCACATGCATACACACACACAAACAAATTACTTTTTTCAAAGAAATTTTTATCAGCTTTTAGAATAATTTCTTCTACTTGAAATTTTTAGCAGGTTTTTGATTTTTGAATTTATGTATTTCCAACTATTTTATCTCATTTGTAAATTTTTGTAACTATATTTGACAAGTTTGAAAAGCCCACAAAATAAACTAAAGTTGTTTATCCAATATGTTTTTGTTGAATTTGGAATGTTATTTATTAACATCCTGATTATACTCCTATGGCTAATTAGCACAGGTTATCTACTGGTTACCACCCTTTTCTAATCAGGGTGGGACTAAGGATTTTATTTAATGAGTCTGTAACTAAATAATTTCTTTGCCCAAGTTGGAACCAATGGCTTAATTGTCAACTAAGCTTAACAAGAATATTAAGACAAACACCTTTACTGACGTGGCTAACTAGGGCCCCAACAGGTTGAATTTCAAAATATTGAATAAAGCCAAAACCTTGTATATAGATCTTTGAATATTTTTATGGCCCCAAATTAATGGGTCTACCCTTTGACACCAATCAACATCTTTGTTCGATATTAGCAGACTTTTCATGAGGTGAGATATTTTTGATTTCTCCTGAAATACTGGATGGGAGAGGAACCAATTGATCAGGATCAATGAAAAGTCCTCTACAAGTGTTTTAATTTATGCAAAGTGTTCTTTCAGGGTCAGCGCTTCATCTTTAGTGACTTCTGATTAGAGAAGTGTAGTCTAAACCTTTTGGAGGAGCCGCCTGACGGTTTTGGTCCAGGCTAAACTGTTCTAATCAGGCACTGACGATGGAGCGCTCACTCTGAAAGTACACTTTGCATAAATTAGAACTCTTGTAGAGGACAAGGCTTTTTCATTGATCCTGATATTTTTACCAGCCAAGTTTACCTTCTCAACTTTTATTAATACATAGATTAAGCTAACTGACAGGCATTCCTTAAGTAATAATAAATTCTCAATGTCTATACAAGCATTGGCTTGATAGAGAGATTGAATTAAATGCAATATAAGAGGATCTATTGAGAAAACAACAGCACTCTTCCTGTCCAGAAATGGTGAGTAAATAGAAAGTCATGATGCAGAAGTCTAGTTCAGAATGTATTCTTGAATCAAATAGGCAAGAAATCACATAGACAATGAATGATTGAATTAAAATTGGGGTCTAGGAAATATATTTGATTTTTTCTATGGACAGCTGTTGGTTAAGGAATTTTACAATGATTTACTCATTGTGTTAGAATTTATGGTTGTGTTTTGCTTAAAAAAGTGGTTAATGCCGAGTTAGACTGATACAGATTTTAAATACAGAAATTTTCTTCTTTTTATTATTGAATTCTATCCATGGATCATGCAAAATGTTTGCAAACCACATGCTGAAATTTGAAAAGAGTAACATCAATTTGAATAACTAGTCCATAAATGATGTTTGAAAATTAACAAGGGCTAATTTTTATAAAATGTCTTTCATGCCAAATTCAGTATAAATAAATTTATGTCCTATTGAAAAAAAAAAATAGGTAATAGAATAAGAACATGACTTTCTATTAATCTAGCCATTCAAAAAACATATAACTATCATACCACACTACAGAATCACAAACATTTTATCAATGAATTCTTAGGAAATTAGAATTTTAATTGAAGTGTGTTGGAGGTATTAAAACATAACATTTTATCTATTTCTACAATGAGAATAAATCTACAAACTTTTAAATAGAGTAATATGATGATTTTTTTTTTTTTTAGGATGAAAATTGATTGACAATAGCTTGTTTTGAAAGAGACATAAGTGTTATAGAAACACTTCCTCCTACTGCAATTACATCAGAATACTTTACAATTATTTTATATAAAAACATGATGAATTCTATTAAATCTCATAATCAGAACAAATGCAAATATACTGTGAGTATTTGCGGGTTCCATAACCTTTGCTGAATTTTGAACATTTTAATTATCTGGGCTGTTCATGCAAAACAAATGAAACAGAAAATGTTACCTGTTGGAGCTTCAGTCTTATTATCTGTGTTACAGGGAGTTTCAGCATCCCCCTCAGGAACAACCTTCGTCAGGTCCTCCAGGCTGTAACATGTTTTGTGCAACGCTCCTGAGTAGAATTCCAACCCAATAATGGCAAATATCACAATGGCAAACAACACTAATAATCCAATTTGAAGTAAGGGGGCCATCGCCTTGATTATAGACTTCAACACAACCTGCAGACCTGAATACAAGCATTTGAATAAGTGTAATAATGTAAATGATTAATTAAGAACATTAATACTTATGCTTACACTTATATAACTCTTAACAAATTTTAATGCTAAGTGACAGATAGAAGACATTTATAAAATATAAAACATTTGCTTTGGAAAAAATGAAATTTTAATGCAAGGGAAAATATTTAAATGCACTTTCCTTCATGAAGCTTTTCAATTAATTGGAAATATACTAAAATTTAAATAAGTAATTTTCAAAGAGTTTTATTTACTTCAAAATAATGATGGAAAACGAAACCTACTTTACTAAATTCATTGTGAATATTCTGTCAATCCTGTTCCAAACCAAAATATTCCAAAATTTATTGATAAAATTCGAGATAAAACCCATTTTAAGACATTTACTTTAAGATCCTCCATTGTCCTATCTTCCATTCAATGTATAAAATTAAACAAATTTAGCTTAAGAGGATTGTATTTCAGATATGTCATATTTGTTTTTTTAATTAAACCATATTATCAATGAGTGTATCATACTGAATCTTCTCAAAATCAAAACACCTTCATAATTTACACTTACTTCAAGGAAGTAAGATACATGCCAAGAAAGATTTAAAGGAAATCTCAAGTAAGGAATTTAACCGGTTACTGCGTATCTCTCTTGATCCATAGATCATGTGGTTTAGCATTATTAATGATTATAATTCTTGTTATATTAAAAGCAGACTAGTACATATATACTTTGATTTAACCAGATAAAAATGATTTAGCACAACATTCAATACATTAATACTTCAATTCAACACATATTTTTAGACAAAGATGTAAATAAATAACTGAAATAAGTTAATAACTAATTAAATGTGAAGGCATTTCAGTAATACAGAAAACTTTTGTATCCACCAAATTCGTGATCTGTAGTTATTATTTGTTTTCATTATTCCCTTTGTATGTTTTCACTGAAGGGTTTAGTTAAATTCAAAGTAGTGGCTTCAGTATTTAGACAACAATAAAATGACATTTATTAGATTTTTTTAAAATTTATTTACAGAATTGAGTCCACAATGACTAATTGTAATAGTTTGAATTGATTTATTTTTATTAATTCGAAAGTTGCAGATTTTTTTAGGAGAAATGCATTTTAAAAATTTAAGTTTTAGAAGTACTCTCCTTAGGTTTTTATGACAGGTAGAACTCACATTTTTTAAAAATGATCTGTGACATCCCCTCATATGCCATCCCTAATGTAATTTGAAGTTAATTACTTATTCATTTAGAGATTATTCCTAATGTGTAATATAAGAGATTTAAGACAATGATATTGTCAATAAAATTGCAAATTATTGAATATGAAAAAAATACATTTTCTGTTTTTGATTCTCTAGTAGTTACTTTAGAGATTGTGTGCACTGTATCAAATTCCGAAATTGATATTAATTATGCTAAGGGAAGAAGTAATTAATAAAGAAACTGCTTGTGTTTGAAATTAGAACATATTCTTATTTAAAAATACGTTCTTTCATATTCAATAATATGGAGTTTTGCCTACAATATTCAGTTAATTAGTTTAGTTTATCTTTTAAAATTTATTTTTTCTTCGACTATAACGGCAAAATGAACATATAATACTAATTTTTGAAAACTATTTTGTTGATTTACTCTCTGAGGTCAGTTTACAATGATCTTACAATTGGAGATGAAGTATAGTTGGGAATTAAACCGCTATTGAATAACTGGCAGTAGGTTTATTTTTAGGACATTTTGACTATTGTTTTGGTATTCTTCATCAGCTTAAATTAAAGGAAGACCAAACAGCTACACTGATTACTTGGTGTAACACATAACTTAATTTCCAATTGAATTTATTTAGTTATTAATTTATAAAGAATACCAATAATTGTGAGTTAAGGCTCTTATTAATGGGCACCTTGTTTCTGTGACAATTCTTATATCAGCAACCTGAACAGTAATCACTTTCTTTAAATCTCATGGGAAAAATAACACTATTATATCAAAATGTAAGGTCAAAGGAAATCAAAGAAAGATTAAAATATAAGATAAATGTTTAAAGTTTAATATTTTTCCACAAAGCAAATGTTCTGTTCAAAATAAATTAAAAATACAAAATCATTCAAAAATACAATTTTATTTGAGTCAATGTTGTATTTAAAATTTATTGAGTAATGTAACTGGGAGTAATAGTGTAAATATTTGTTTTAACTGAATGAAGGGCAGTATATAGTCGTTTCAATAGTTTGTCTTCTATCCATCATAAGTTTATTAAATCTAATTAAAAATTTAAGACTAGCCAGTGCAGGGGAGGATATTTTTAAAATTATATTTGTAATAGGCTTCTAGTTCTATTTGTGAATCCTAGGCTATGTGCTATAATTTTTTGACTATTCTAGATGGTTTTACAATTAGGCTTGGCACTTGTAATTACTTGGAAAAGCACAATTTATTTTATAAATCCTCTTATCATAAGACATTTCATTTATTTACTATATTAAATTGATTTTATTGTCACTGATATAATCATCAATCAATAATCACCGAAGTTATTGAAATTAGACCAACAGAATAATGTACAATAAAATGACTTAGAATGATCTCTCTTTATTTATTGTAAATAAGAAGATAAATATAAATGTTCTCAAATTATTATTTCTGTTAGACTTACTTGGGATGCCGGAAACGAGTTTGAGGGGCCTGAGAACTCGAATTGCCCTCAAAGTGCGAAGATCCATATCTAAACTGTTTGTGGGGATAAGAGTGATAAACCTGTGGAACCAACATTGCTATCACTACATTACAAACACTAATCTACTTTCTACACTAAATACTAAAGAATTATACAAAAAAAATGAGTTAAAACAATTTAGGACTGGATCATGATTGAAATTCATCCTGCATGCAATCAATTTGTATGAAAAATTGATGACCAGATATGTTTTGAAAAGTGAATTCTTGTATATAGATTTATGACTCTTATTAGTAATTTTTAAATTAAGTTAGCAGGGTACAATGTTTTAAAGGTTTAAATATGCAATAATGCGAAAGCAAATAATTTCCTTCAAATTATTTTCTGGCAACAAAGTGGTAATTTTTACATATTTCTCAAAATTCTGCAATAGTCAAATATAGATTCAAAGATAGCCATTTTCTAACTAAATAAAACTCTAATACTCATTTGTAGCTACTGATCTAAAATTCACACTATTCTATAATCAATTATATTTTTATTCATCTAACTATTTCCACACAAACTCAGAACTTACCACACAAAGAACCCAAAAACCATTAACACCATATGATACAAAGCACTAACTAAGGGTTTAAATCTTCTGATGATCTAATTCTAATTTGAAAACCTGATATGCGTAGTTACAAAAACATGGAAGCAGTCATAATAGAATAAGTTTGTAAAGTCTGATTTCTAAGAATGTCAGTCACTGTTCATTTTATCCTGTATTTGTCAAAATGTTTTTATTTATATGTAGATGTCAATTTACAGTATGTTTTATGTTTTTAGTCAACTATTGCATGTACTACGCCTAAGTGGTATTTTAAATGTCTAAATTTCCAATTTTGGGAATCTCTTGAAGCTCATACTTCTGGCAACGAAGAAAACATTAAGAATTACTACACTAGACTATAGAGCTATTTACTATTGTCCGTGATGGCTGATCTATAACTTCGGAAAATGGATCCGGCCCCTTACTTGGGATTCGGGAGACAAGTTTCAAGGGGCGAAGGACTCTGAAGGACCTCAGCATTCTCAGGTCCACGTCGACGTTTGATTCTGCGAATATTGTCATTGACCTAAACATTGACACAAGTCACCCTACTAGGTTTAAATATCGCAGCACCGCAATCCTCCATAAGAAAGGAAAGGCAATCTACTCAAATTTCAATCGATTTAATTATATTTTTGGTCAGAAATTAGAATAAGAACGTAAATGAATATGAGTATGAATAAATACAAAATGTTATATCAAACAAAATACTTACCCTGTTACTACTACAAAAAAATCCATGATGTTCCATATGTTCCTAAGGTATGAGCCGCGATGAAGTACAAAACCTAAAGCTAAAATTTTAAGGGACGCTTCTGCACAGAATATGCCCAGGAAGTAGGCCTCCGTTTGTTCCTGAAAAAAAAATCTCATTTCACTGGAAGCTTAAAAGTTTAGCTTGATTAAATGACAATTTTATTAGTACAAGTGAAAAATGTTTATATTTATTTAAATCAACCCTTTGTACCAAACCATAGTAAACAAATCAATTACTGATAGCATGCAGAGCTGATATTGTTTAAATATGAATAATTTTACTGCACGAATAAATTTATATTAAATAATTCATCCAGTAATTAATTGTTGTTAAATTTAAACTATAGAATTTAATTTGATCTAATTTAAAACAGGTCTAACAAAAATATATATATATATATATATATATTTTCACTTAATAACTTATAGTTATTCAATTTGCTATTATCATCTCTTTAAGAAATACTGAAGCAATAATATGTAAAGAAAAAAAAAACCTTTCAAGTAACTTTTTAGAGGGTTTCTATAACCTGCAACCAACAAAATATTTTGTAATAAACTTGAATAGTCAGTGTTAATTTGCCAATTTTTTTCAAAAATACCTTCCTTCACCGTTTTTTTAAAAATTGTATTTATTTCTTTATAATGAATCTGAAACATGTGATCAAAGATATATTTAAAATTCCCTAAAATATGCAGTGCCAGTCATCAGGTTCTTTATTTTTTCATTTCCAATTTTACAGTGCCTGTCAAAAACTTAGCACCCCTGGTACAAAATGGGAAACCTATTTTATGTTATTTATTAAGCTTTTGCCTCTTAACTTCCTAAAGGGCATAACTACCACAAAGTTGTTTGGCCAAACAAATATCCTACCTATCTACCTAGATCAACTCTTTGTGTATGACTTTTGTCTCATTCGCATATTTTTGTGAGTTCCAGAATGGCCTCCTGAGATTACCTTCTTCTCAATAATTACTTTATATGTACACTTACCATTAAAACCATTAGAAGATGAAATTTCTTCATATATTTTCATTCATTGTTGCATAAGTCTTTAATAACTGGCAAATGATTGACCATATTTCCTGAAGCCTTCTATCTTATTTTTTGGTAAGAACCTTTAACAATTCATGTGTACACCTCTCGCAGGGGAGTTTATGAATAGGACTTGGAATATTGCATCAATTTTTAATGCAGACATTCATTTAGAACATGAAATACCTCAGTCATTCATTCATTGAGACCCTATTTGATTAAGATATTGACCCATTTAATTATAAAGGAAGTGCAGGCTGATATTCAAAGAAATCAATATTTGTATTTATAATTTTGTTATAGTGTATTCTAGTTTTTAACGAATGAATAACCATAATATCCATTACAATCTAAATTCTTGTATAAAGTGTGTAATTAATGCACCTTTTTTTTTATTTATCAAGACAATGGCTAATAGCAATATCAATAAAGAAACAATAAAAACAATCTATTAAATTATTTCCATTTATTTTTTTTATGGTTTTAATTGTATCATATCCAATTGTACTACAAAAAAATAAATGAAGGAAAACATCAATAATTAATAGCAACATGTGCAACCTATTAGAGGATTGTTGGGTGTTAGTGAAAGAAAGGTTTCTTAATAGTTCTTATAGAGAATTTTATTGGAAGTGCTTACAGTTTCAGGCACCATTGGCCCCCTTCTTCAGAGCTGAATAATGAACAAAACAAAAGAAGTGAACTAATTTGTGGAAAAAGAAAGAAGAAAATTCATCAAATTCCAAATTCTCTATAAGAAGAATTAAGAAGCCTTTCTTTAGCCAACACCCAACAATCCTCTATTAGCTTGCTGTGTCCAACGGCTAACAATACAGCTAATGAACATGTGCAACATTTTTAATTATCTTCATTCGGCCTAGCATCAAGGTAGTAACACAAATATAAATTTGATTAGTAATTATAAAACTCACGAGTTTTTTTGCCAGCGTGGTCTTGTCCCCTTGTGGAAGATGTTCCTCCAATGCTAGGACCACGCAGTTGGCAATGATGGTGAGTAAAACTGCGTATTCAAACGGAGTGGATATTTCATTAAGGAAATTATGTTACTTAGTTATTGAAGTGAAACATTTTCTATGCAATACAAGAAATAATATAGAAAAAAATTATACACATTAATAATATATAGAATATGAATACAAATATGACATTTTCTTTGTATCTGATATCTGACCTCTTTTCCAAATGGCTTATACCACTCCTTAATTTGCAAGCACTTTCCCTGTGTAACCTAGAGAGCTTTTTGGAACTGAATTTATAATATATTTTTCATTTTCATTCATGGCTATTTCACCTCTTTTTTTTTATTGAGGTTAGATAGTTATAAAGATTTTTCCTGTATGTCAATATCAAAACTTAGCATAACATATTTTATGGTTGAACCTAACTACTTTATAATAGGAATGTTATATTAAAATTTGAATGAAATCCTTTAAATTACATGTAATATATTATTCACCTATGTTAGAGAATATGAGAAAGGTGGCAGAGTATTCAGAATGTGCTGTAGAACCCTTTAGTACGCATGAACCAAGATAGAAATAAAGCACTGGTCCTGAAAATAGAAAGAAATGAACTTCCAGTAGGTGATTATGAATTCATTAAGCCAGCTGGGTCGACGGAAGTTTAGTAAGAAATACCTACAGGATCTAGTAAATGAATAGTTTACTTGTGCACATGACTTGAGGCTATAAAAACTTATTTATTAACACCCACTTTTTGCGAATGAGATTGATTGGGATGGGTTATCTACAGGTTACCACCCTTTTCAACCAGGGTGGGACTAAGGATTTTATTTAATGAATTCTGTCACTAAATAAATTCCATTGCCCTGGCGGGAATCAAACTTGTCACTCAGGAATTACCATGTGAGATAAAGGTCAACACTTCAAGAGGGTAAAACAAATGTTAAATCAAGAATTTCTGAATAGCATTACAAAATATTTAGAAGTATTTAAGGGTGGTGAGGAAATTGTGGCTCATTTTAAAATCATACAAAACTTTTTAAAATTTACACACTCCATAAATTAATAAGAAAAATGAAGACCTTCAGCTAAATCTAAAAAGATGCCATCCAAGAGAAACACTATTGAATATAGTTGTTGGGAAAAATAAAACCACCCCTTCTAAAACTTGGTGCTCATCCAAATATATTAGAAAATAATATATATTGGGTGGATATGATGATTTGTGGTTCTCCTTAAATAGAAAAGCAGATATAAATAAACAAGTTAACAAAGGTAAAACAGCCTTAGATTATTATACTTCTGATTGCATCGATTGTAACAGAAAATTGAAGAATTTACTCTTAAGCAAAAATAGTGATGGAAATCCTCACTGCAAGTTGCAAATGATAAAATAATGTTGTAAATGTTTGTTAAAGTTTGTGGATGATCAATAAAAGAAGTATACAAGAATGCCCTTATTTAGAAATTTTGAAAAAGATTGGGATAATTCTTAAGGGACAGGTGTTCTGACATATTCTGTAAAAGTTATCTGATTAATATGAGAAAGAACAAAGATTTACATATAGCTTTAAAATAAAAAATAAAAAAAATTGGATAAACCAGAGTTTCTCAATTGACACTTCCTTACGTTTCCTGATGTGAGACTTATTCTTTAAAGCAGTAGCAAGGGATTTCATGAATAATGGACAAGATAATTGTGAAAAGAGGATTAGAAGCCCAATGGAAGAAAGGAATAGCCTTTTATCAGAAATTTGTTTACCAAATCAACTTTCTAAACTTTTGATAAGGGTAAAAGGAGCTAAAAGCATGATTGAATTACAAAAGGTCATAAATGAAGACATAGTAATTGGACTAGGATTAAATTTTGCTAAGGATAAAGATGACTATTACTTCATAGACCATGTATGAAAAAAAAGTTCTTAAATTGCTAGTGACATAGTTTCCATGTTAATATGAAGAGGAGAGAAGTTAAAAGAATCTAATTTGGTTAAAAGTAATTGATAAGATAAACTCACTTTTCAAAAATCATACCATTAATATGGTCAGAGCTCATTAAATTATGTTAAAGAAATCTCAGAATGCCTGTAGTGGTCAATCTGTTTGATGGAAAAATTGAAAACAGTGCAACATATTTAGAACACTCCGGTACAATAAAAGTTGCAAAAATTACAGATCTAGAGCTGATCCAGAAAGCACATGGAAGGGTAGTAATAAAATATTATTATATTTAGTAAAAATTAGAAGTTAGACTATATCTTGATATGGAGAATAAGCATTTGATAACAGTAGAATGGAGTAATAAACAAGTAATGGAAAAATTCAATTACCACCAAGAAGAAATGAGTGAGTGTTGCATACTTGGGGTGAGAATTAGTGGGTACTAGGCCTATGATAATTGAATGCGAATATTTTAGAAGATCCTGTAGGTTAATTTGTCCTTAGGTAATAAGGGAGTCTAACAAGAAATGTATAGGGCGTGAAGAGTTAAGAAGGATTTCTAATACTTGAGAGGAAATTGCTGGGTACAAAGTGTTTTTAGTTAAGTAACATAATTTATAAACTACTTCAAAGGAATAAGTTTTATACAATGCAATCACTATTTGTCGCAATAAATCTGATTTATAGAACTCATAGTAAACCAAATAGGATTTCCCCCCATATAGTCAAGTTATCTTAAAATGGAATATGAAAAAGTAGATTATTTCCTTTCTACATTTAAAACTCTTGCTACAGCGTATTTATAATACAGATAATGGGAAGTCATGCTAATGACAGTCAAGGCGTACGTTGAGTCAAGGTACGTAAAATATAGGTACTAGCCTATAGGTGGCAGCGGAACCTTTTAAATAAAGGGTCTTTCAAAAAGAATGAACCGATTTCATTAAGCTATATCTTATTAACAGACAGTGATACAAGATTACAATAAAGACACATGTATTTAACCGGCGTTCAAGTTTTATGGTGTCATCATCATGTTCCATTTCCAGCATCGCTTGTACGATGTCTTCTTGTATTACTATCTTTTAATCTATATAGCCGGGTATCTGAGCTAGTTAGATATATAGCATAATGAAACCGGTTCTTTCTTTTTCAAAGACCCTTTATACAAATTATTTACTTACCGCGTCACCACTGACCGTAAAGGTTATGATCAAGTGAGTAGTGGTTTTTTTTTTGCCGCTAAAAGTTAGTATAACGAACACCATTGTCTTCGGTGTCGTGTTGTTATCGTTCAGAGGACTGAAGACATATTTTTGTGTGTCTTCATTATTGGTAATTCAATTTTTAATGTTATTTGTAAATATAAGTTTATTTGTATTGATCAGTCACATTGGTGACCTCGAACGGTGAGAGAAGGCTCCATCTTTTTCACTCTTTTCATCAGTTTTATTTTATGGAAGGTGGGAATGTAAAACCGGAAGAGAAGATGGATGCCGGTACAGCTTAAGCTGCTGGATTTGTCCCGTTTTACAAAATGCTTAATTTCTCCGTGTGGCGACCCCGCACTCTGGTTCTGCCAGGGGGAAGCTGTTTTCCCCATCAGCAAAGTAACTTCTTTCAAAGTGAAATTCCAGGTCTTCGGGCCCAACTTGGACTGTGATATCCTGACACACGTCTAGAATATTGTAAAAAAGTTCGTCACGTTGTAAAAAAAGACACCCAATTTTTACAAGATAGTGGAATATATATGATACCATGTGATTGCGGTAAAGTTTAAGTGTGACAGACATGTAAAAAGACTGCTACAAGAGTCAACAAACACATGGCTGATCTAAAACATCAAAGAACAAAGACATCCGCAATAGCTAGACACGCAAGTATTTGTTCTCACCAAATTAAATTTGGCGAAACAAAAGTTCTACACAGGTAAGACCACCTCGGTTAAAGACAAGTTCTAGGAATAAACAAGAGAACAAATACAATAAACGGCGTGGACGGTGTCATACTCTCTGAAACGTGGAAAGCCATATTAAAATAAAACTCCAAAACATTTGATTGAATGAAGTATCTATCCAAATTAAATATTGCCTGACGAAGATGGACGCATTTCCATCGAAAATTTGCAAACCGATAAACATTCAAACCGCTGGAGCAGATAGTCGAAGTCCTAACAATGAATATATATATATATATATATATACACACACACACACACACACACACACACACACACACACATATATATATATATATATATATATATATATATATATATATATATATTGAGATGAACCAAAATCAAGCAGACGAGGTGGATCAAGAGAAGAAAGGAATATTCGAACCATGTTACCTCTATTTCTCTGAAAAATAAAAAAAAAGTCCGTCACGCAGGGGCTGCGTAAACTCAGCAGATTTCCCACGTGATATTAAGTAATAGATAAATATACATACTGCTAACACAACAACATCGTGAATAAATACATACGGAAATAAGAAATGTTTCATCCAATTTCAATAACCTGCCGACAGGAAGCGTTAGGTTAGAAATGTAAACAAACGGGGGCCGACCCGTTTGTTTACATTTCTAACCTAACCTCTGCCTCACACCGGAAAGAAAAACAATTACTGAAATATATCAAAATATAACACATTATTTTATTGAGAACTATTTACTATATCTAGTACTGTAATTAATAATGAGTCTGAATAATTGTTATCTCAATCAATAAAATTTTAGTAGTCCAAAAGTTTAAGATGGGGGGGGGGGGAGTCAGCAGGGCATATTTGCATGTATCTCGTATAATAAAGGTCTCTTGAATACAATTTTTGGAATTAAAACTTTCAATAATGTGATTTATTATGTAGCAGAGTATTGTTTTCGTAACATGAGTAGAAGTGGTGGTTTGCTGAAAACTGAAAAATGCAAATATCTCGGTTAATATTCAAAATAGAGAATAAACGTATATAACAATATTTATAGTAAATTTAATTTGCAATAAGATTGGTTATATACAATTTTTCGATCCGACCTATGGTAACGGAGATATTTCGAAATTTCAAAAATCCTCCCCTCTAAACCTCCCCTCCCCCTGGTCCGATTTCAGCGGTTAACGAACTTGATCTTTCTTTTTACATAAAACGACTAAATATCGAGTTTGGTAACGATTAAACAAAAATTGCGACCACTAGAGCGGTAACAGACAAATATATATATATATATATATATATATATATATATACAGTTTTGAACGGACCTCATTTTCGTCATCTCCTGGGTAGGATCGATGGACATTTGAAGAAAAATTTCGAAAATCACGTCATGAGTACAATCTCAATAGCTGATTTCCCTTAAGGGAAATCTGCTAAAAACCGTCAAAACATTAATAGAATATGGGCTGACCAAAGCTGACCTGAAGGACTTGTCCACACTTATCCTAAAATCATCTATAATAATTGTGAATCATCATTTATACAAAAAATGAAGCTGAACTCTCACCTGAGGTACTTCCCACATTTCCTCCATTCAGTTTATAAAATTCCAAATTCCCATATACAATATATACAAAATAAAGTAAAAAAATAATAATAATATTACCAATACACTGGCAGATTAGGAGGCTGACCTTACAGGTACCCTCAGAAAGAGGGCAGCTTAATTTGTTTGTTTTATATATTATATATATATATATATATATATATATATATATATATATATATATATATATATATATATATATAGTCTGTTAACGGTGTCTCAGTTTTTTTCTGGTTGATACCAAACTCGGTATTTTGAATGAAGAACAAGTTCATGGGTAAAATCGGACCAGTGGGAGGAGGGGTTTAAATGGGGGAAAATTCGAAAGACCTCCGTTATTATGCATCGTATTGAAAATTTGTATAGCATTAATCTTATTGAAAATGTAATATTCTATAAATGTTGTTCTGTACGTTTTTTTCAGTATCTTGATTATTCACCGAGATGTTTGCAATTTTTTTACTGAGCGTTAATCCAGTTCAAACATCAAACATGGGGCATCGATTTTGTGTAGGTTGTCTTACCAAAGTTGTAACTTTAGTACGTGGCCATAGATGGTAGAATATTGACCCAGATATCAAAATTTCCCAGGGTCCAAGCCCCGGGAGGGACGATAAATATGTCTTTCATATAAAAAAACTAATTAAAATTGCAATTCTAACTCCATCATTATACAAATAGGACTTTGTAGAAGACCAAAGACTCTTCAAATAATAAAGTTTGCTGGATCAGCAAGTATTTAATTTATCTTATTAATATGTACGAGTTTGTAAACTGGATCATGTTGAGCGTGCTGGTTGAATAGGAGTGAACATAGATTTTGGGTCATGACATATAAAGAACTTCAATATTCTATTTATATTTTAAGTAATTAAATAGAATGCACGTTGGAACAGATTAAAACTAAGATAATTACTCATAAAACAAAAATTCAGTTGCGATGCGGAACCACGTAATTCATAAATTGGGTGAGACCAATACTAAGTAGAAAGTGAAGCAGTCATGTCAGTTTCATCAATGAAGAATAAAGTCCAAGGGGCTGCGTAAACTAAGCAGATTTCCCGGGTGATGTATAACAATAGATAAATCTACATACCGGTAACACAACACCACCGTGAATGTTACGTGATTAAACAAAAACCATAATAAAAAACCTCCCTAAGGAAAGCGTCTGAAATGTAAACAAACAGTTCTGCCAACTTCTTACCAGAAAGAAAAACAATTACTGTAATATATCTGAATATAATGTATTAATTTGATTGAAAACTATTTAATATGCGTATAACTTAACCCCAGTAGTAGTAATTTATAATGAATCAGAATAATTTTTATCTCAATCAATCAAATTTAGGTAGACCAAAAACTTAAGAAGGGGGGGGGGAGTCACCAGAACATATTTGCATGTATCTCGTATGATAAAATTCTCTTGAAAACAATATTTGGTATTCAAGCTTCGAATGAGGTGGTTTATTACATAACCAAGTGTTGTTTATGTAACATGAGTAGAAGTGGAGGTTTGCTTAAGGCTGAAAACTGAATATATATAATTTTGAAGGGACCTCATTTTCGTCATCTCTTGGGAATAATCGATGGACATTTGAAGAAAATTTTCGAAAATTTCGTCTTGAGCACGACCTCAATAGCTGATTTCCCTGAAGAGAAATCTGCTAAAACGTCCGTCACGTAGGTACTGTATAAACTAAGCCGATTTCCCACGTTCTGGTATGTAATACTAGTGATCTCTAACCACACACACGCACGCACGCACGCACACACACACACGCACACACACACACACACCCACATACACAGTAACAGTAGTAGTAACGAGTCTCTAAACCAATTTCACGAGAGCCGAACAGTTACGGAAACGGCCGAACTAGCTTTCGGCGGAATCACGAATAGAACCGACATCAGCCGATCTCATCTCGTCCGTTATCCGCACACATTTAATAAAAATGCAAATATCTCGGTTAATATTCAAGATAGAGAATAAATGTACATTACAATATTTATACTAAATTTAATTAGCAATAAGATTGGTTTTATTCAAGTTTTCGATGCGACGTAAAATAACAGATATATTTTGAATTTTCGAAATTCAACCTTCTAAACCTCCCTCCCACTGGCCTGATTTCAGCCATTAACGAACTTGATTTTTTCTTTTTACATAAAGCGATTAAATACCGAGTTGGGTAACGATTAAACAAAAATTACGACCGCTATAGTGTTAACAGTCAAATATATATATATATATATATATATATATATATATATATATAGTCATCTCCTGGGTAGGATCGTAGGTCATTTGAAAAAATATTTCTAAGAAATATATTTTGAAGAAATATTTCCTGAGTACGACCTCAATAGCAGATTTCCCTTAAGGGAAATCTGCTAAAAGCTGATACCAGTTGTAGGAACCAGACGTGGCAGATAGGAATCACTTGATTAGTATGTATAGGAATCAGCTGTTGGCAAATTGATGAATCAGTAATATAACGTATCAGGATATGAGTAATAATTTATCTCCTAGAATACAGGTAATTCTTTTAATTTCGGCAATCGAATCGAATATCGGTTTCAAAGTTCATTGTGCCCTGAGTCGTTACTGTATAGTTCTCGGTAGGTCCATAAAGAAGTGCACTAATTAATGATTAAGAAAATGCGTGAATGGAAGTTACAAGATTTCCATATCATGCCAACGAATGGTGCTAGAACTTTTAAATTTTAACATTTAACAAAAACTGAAAATCACGCAATTTTGACTTTTATCCAAAATGGAAAACAAAAAAAATGATTTCACTTAAAACTGAAATTATGCAACGTTCGCTAATTATTCCATTAAGGAATGACTTGAAAAACAGATCTTTACAACCCTATTAATCGTGCTTGGTATTGTTTTGTAAGGTTTCTTACTTTGTCTAGGAATATATCTTACTAATTTTCAGAAAATTAATATTATAGATTCCAATTATTTTAGAAAAAGTATGTATCTTATGTATTTCAACTGCTTTGAATTTATTTTATTTTTTTTTTTCTGCTTTTGTAATACGTTTTAGCAGATTTCTCTTAAGGGAAATCAGCTATTGAGGTCGTACTCATGACGCGATTTTCGAAATTTTTCTTCAAATGTCCATCTATCCTACCTAGAAGATGTCGAAAATGAGGTCTGTTCAAAATTATATATACGTATATATATATATATATATATATATATATATATATATATATATATATATATATATATATGTCTGTAACGCTCTAGCGGTCGCAATTTTTGTTTGATCGTTACCAAACTCGATATTTAATCGTTTAATGCAAAAGAGAAGGTCAAGTTCGTTAATGGCTGAAATCGGACCAGTGAAAGGGGGATTTTCGAAAAACCCCGTTATACTATACGTCGTATCGAAAAATTGTATGAAACCAATCTTATTGCAAATTACATTTACTATAAATATTGTTGTATACATTTATTCTCTATCTTGAATATTAAACGAGATATTTTCAGTTTTCTGTATTCAACTAACCCCCACTTCTGCTCATGTTACATAAACAATACTGTGTTATATAATATATCACATTATTCGAAGGTTAAATACCAAATATTGTTTTCTAGAGACTTTTATTAAACGAGATACAAGGAAATATGTTCTGGTAACTCCCCCCCCCTCTTCCTAAGTTTCTGAGCTACTAATAATTGATTGGTTGAGATAAAAATTAATCTGATTCATTATAAATGACAGTAATAGATATAGTAAATAGTTTTTAATCCAATTAATGTGTTATATTCCGATATATTTCAGTAATTGTTTTTCTATCGGGTGAGAGGGTGGCTACCTGTTTGTTTATATTTCATAGGCTTCCCTTCTGGAGGTTATTGAAATCGACTGAAAGATTTCTTATTACCGTTTGTATTTATTCACTTAATATTCACGGTGTTGTTGTGTTGCCAGTATGTAGATTTGTCTATTGTTAATCTTCACGAGGGAAATCTGCTTAGTTTACGCAGCTCCTGCGTGGCAGACTTTATTTTTCAATGGAAATCACGGGCTCAATAGTTCACGAAGGACTAGGACTTCGGTGGGAGGCCATATGGCAAGCATTAAGCATTCTCGGTCATATTGTGGCAACAGAAATGACAAGTATTGCTACTTGTTTATTGAGGAAGACTTCTTACTTGCATTGTAATACAGGAACTGGTAGACTACCTACACAAAAAAGTTCATCACCCATGTTTTGCGCACACTAAGCTGGTTTCCCTCTTGTCAATACGAAAGACTATTGACTTTATCCCACCATATATTATTTATTTCTAAATAAAACCACATGAGTAGAAATGGGGCTTTAAGGCTGAAAACAAGAACGTGTGAATACCATGTGTGAATATTGAACAATAATAGTAGAGCATCAATAATTTAATTAACAAGCTTGGTTCTATTTTTCAGCTCGATATATAATAACAGAGTTGCCCCCTCCCCCGAATTCCTGAATATGAACTTTAGTGTTGATCGAAACGGTTAAATAACTATTATGGTACAGATCATATGAATATTTTCCTGCTAAGAAATAATATCTTGGCGACATCATCACACAACGTATTTTCATCTCATCTACATAATTTGGTATTTAAGCCTGAAAGAAGTCGTTTCATGATATATTCACTTATTGTTAAAATACAATAACTAAAACTGGGTTGCGTACAGAAATTGAAAACAGAATGTTTTGTTAGACTTTCTTTAAAATTGTTTAATTTAATCTTGATGTACGTTACCTCCGTTCTATTACATCTGATCGAAAAAACTATCATAGAACATAAGTTATATGCTTTATTCGTATTCCATGAAAATTTAAGAATAGAAGAGACATATTTTGTATGTTAAGGGAAATATATTTTGTTAGCATGCATTATTACGTACAACCTATATTTGTTGTGTATAATAACGCATAAACACATAAAACACATAATATAATAACGCATAAACAAATAAAAAGTTTTGAGAAAAAGTTCAATGTGATATTTAGTTTTGGTTGGGTCATTAAGATATATCGTATGTCAAAACTTTCAATATTCTATAGTAGTTAGCTCTCAAGATATTGTTACGTTTATTACAAAAATAATAAACGTTATTTATTAGAGTTCTTTTGGATTGCATAATTAAACAAACAATCTTTATCACTTCAAAATGTATTTGACAATGCACTACACACTTGGTAAATAAATCTTAACTATTACTCACAGTATGCACTGATAACTTCACTTCTCATTGCACAGTTCAATAACGATCACTGAAGTTCACAAAAACACGGCACGGCACTGATCTTCACAAAGAGCACGGCACTGCACCGTTCTTTACATAAATACGGCACTACACTGTTCTATATAAACACGGGACTACACTGGTCTTTATATAAAACACTGTACCGAAACTAAAAGGCTCTGTTCACTAAAGCTGCACTGAACGCACTGTTATTCATTTGAAAAGAACTGAGAACATACTAAACTGTCAGGGCGAGCTGGGCCGCTTTTATAGACGGGCAGCTAAGATATAAGAGACATGCCCAGACTGGCCTAGATCTCAGACGGGTAGTACGAGAACATTCATTGGCGCCAATGGTCCTGGTCCGTCCATTGGTCGGCCCCTTTCATCTACTTCGTACTCCTTAAATACGTGATTAACTCTGTACTTTTTCATGTAGGTAGTTTTCGCAACACTATTAATAAAAACCTATAAATCTCTGTTTTTGTCTTGAGTATAAATTAGTCTAGTGGACCTAAAGTTATTGGTTCGACTCTCTTGAGGGCAATAGTGTTTATGTAATTGGGAACTCATTAATAAAATCTTGAAAATCTACATCCTGGTAACACAACACCACCGTGATTAATAAGTGAATAAATACAAACGGTAATATGAAATCTTTTAGTCAGTTTTAGTAACCTCCCCACGGGAAGCGTCTGAAACTGCCACCCTCTCACCGGAAAGAAAAACAATCACTGAAATATATTGGAATATAAACATATTAATTTTATTGAACACTATTTACTATATCTAGTACTGTCATAATGAATCAGAATAATTGTTATCTCAATCAATCAATTTTAAGTAGTCCAGGAACTTAAGAAGGGGAAGGGGAGTCACCAGAACATATTTGCATGTATCTCGTTTAATAAAGGTCTCTTGAAAACAATATTTGGTGTTTAACCTTCGAATACTGTGATTTACTATATTACAGAGTATAGTTTATGTAACATGAGTAGAAGTGGGTGTTTGCTGAATGCTGAAAAATTCAAATATCTCGGTTAACATTCAAGATAAAGAATAAATGTATATACCAGTATTTATATTAAATGTAATTTTCAATAAAATTGGTTTTATACAATTTTTCGATCCGACGTATAGTAACGGAGATATTTTGAAATTCCTTCCCTCTAAACCCCTTCCCTCTCCATGGTCCGATTTCAGCCGTAGCGAACTTGAACTTTAGTTTTGTATGAAAATCTTATATATCTAGTTTGGTAACGATTGAACAATAATTACGACCGCTAGAGCGGTAATAGACAAATATATATATATATAGTTTTAAACGGCCTCATTTTCGTCATCTCCTAGGAAGGATCGATGAACATTTGAAGAAAAATTTCGAAAATCGCGTCGAGTACGACCTCAAAAGCTAATTTTTCTACAAGGAAATTTGCTAAAAATGGTGGTATCCTGTAGAAAACCCGTCCAGTTAAGCCTCAGTAGCACAAAGTAGACGTTAGTAAATAATAATAATAGTTTGACCTTCCGGTCATCACCAAAATTATACAGTAGCGCCTCAGTGTACAATGAACATCTAATCTTAATTTCAGCGCGATTCGACGATAACTTTTGTTTCAATCAAATCACAGAGAGACAGCCGAATTTAATTCCCTCACGACATATGCACTTCAACGAAAATCCATAGTTGATAATATATGTGTTCATAGCAAGGAGTGGAACTTTTAACATATACTATTTCATTTTTTTTATCATAGACCTATTTTTTTTTTTTGCAAAAAAAATGTAAGGTAATATAACAATGCATCTTTCATTTTGCTTTTACTACAGATGGAGTTTTCCCCATAATGATAAAAATGTAATGAACTATATACATTTTTGTCTTGTTTTTTACCCTTGGGGACAGATAAGGCAGTATCAACTCCCTCCAAAGGCCAGTATCAGGTATTGACCATTCTAACTCCATTAGTTGATACTGATAAGTTTCAATTAATCAGAAGTGATACAGACCTCGCGATCCTCGATTAAAAGATTTGTTGATAGATAAGATCAGTCAGTATCAAGTATTGAGCATTCTAACTCCCTCAGAAAGCAGTGGAGAACCTTCTTATTGCAAATAATAAGCCGATATCATTAGAATTCGATATTAATGTGTGAGACTCGATCTCGTATCTTTTGGGGTTCAGCAATACTGGAGGGGACTGTCCAAATGGAAGTGAGAGACGGAGAAAGTAGTTTTTCCAAGGTGCCTAGCGTTTTAAGTTTATCAGCATGCATTGTAGTTTGGACAAGCCAATTATTGCAAAGTCCTTTTGGTGGGGAGGGGGTGCGAGCCTTTGATCTTGATGATGATGTGGGTGTCCTGGTTGCCTGTTTATAGGTGATGATGGAGAGGACAGAGCGGAGGCGGGTGATGACCTGGCTGTTGGGGCAAACAGAGCGTGGGGTGACAGACTTGTCGAACACAGGGAGCGCTATATCGACTCCATCAGATGGGGAGGGGAAGTTTGCGGGGAAGTGTTTCAATGACCTTACCCTCAATGGGTCTACCCCCACCACAATCTCCTTCCCCTACTGTCCCTTTCCTTTCCTACCCCCACTACAACCCCCCTCCAAACCCCCCACCACCCTTCACTCTCGATTTCACCCCGAACAGCTGTAAAACTAGGCCTTACCACCCTTGCCTCCTTCCACTCTGTAGAATTCAAGGGTACCAGTGCAGGTGGCACAAAACATATCTAAGACAACAAAAGTGGCTCGCAGTATTGGTTCGCATATAGCGTAGTCGCAATGTCCCGCCTAGTTGTCGGTCGAATTAAAACGTTTAGAACCTGATAGGAATGTTTCTTGCGATGGCGTGTAATAAGAGGAGCTATTCCATTTTTCAATAATTTGAATAAAGAAAGTGTTCAAGGAAGCTATGTGTTGTAAGGATTTGTTTTTAATAATCAGCACTGGTTTCAGATAGCTTTGTCTGGACTTCGATTCCGGATTGAGCAATGATAAATTACCTTGACGTACCCATTTCATAAAATAAAATAAATAGTATTAAGAACTAGCATTATATAATAGTAATAAAAATAAAATTGTTTTCCCTTTCTTGATTTCATCTTACAAATATGGATATTTATACCTGACAGTGAATTTCGATTTTTTTCCCCCTTTTATTTGTACAACGCACGTCATATTGAAGAAATCAATTAGCCATTTTATATTTTGGAGATTGGATCATTAGAAAGCATAAAATAAAATTTGTATATCAAGAAAACCCTGCAAACCTTTTGACGCAATCTGGCCCCAAATATTATGTTTTCGCTTTCTTTTTTAAGTTTATTTTTGTTTTGGAGTGCCAATATCAGAGATTTATTTGTGAACCTTGGTTTCCATATTAATGGATCTTAAAAAGTATATAGAGCTCCTAAAAATTATAAAGAAGAAAACAGCCCGACCAAAATAAAAAAGTTTGAAGGAATAAAAATCACTAACTCGGCACATAAAATGAGAAATTACTTAAATTTTTAATAAGCTTGGAATTGATCCGACACTGATAATATACTCGGCAGAATAAAAAATACTACACTCTTGTTAATCAAGATAAAGAAATTGAGGTGATATCAGTAGAGACGAAAGGAATAAGGAAGTAGAAGATGTCCTTTTAGAGGAACTTAAAGCAGCAGAAAGGAGTATGAAAGATGGAAAAGTAGGACTGACCTCGGAGATAATAAAATGTCCAAAGTTTTTGCGAAAATCTTATAAGGTAGAATGAACAAATACCCTGGGCATCAATTTATAGATGAAGCAGATAAGATTATATCTTTATTGTCAACCATAAATGTTAAGAAAGCCAATAAATATGGGATGATAATCTCTGTTGTTCTTGGATTATGAGAAGGCTTTTGGAAACATAAAACCTACTAAGTCTGAGGAGGGGAAATATGATTAAAAGATTCTTATATACAGTTCAGAAAAAGTATATAAATTGCAAGGTAATACATAATTTACGAAAAAAAAAGAGTCCAATTTTTCCTATTTACAGGAGCTGGGCAAGGTGACAAATTCTTACCAAACATTTTCAACGCTGTCATGAAAGATGTCAATGGCGACCCGGAATTGAGTCAATTTGTCATAAATACTAATATCTTCACAATCGCCTGTAACTCTTATAATTGGGAAATCAACTGAAGAAATTTGGGAAACGAACTTATGGCCTGAGTTTAGTTTTACCATGCTCAAGGTTTTAAAAGTAAGCTTAAAGTTAAGGCGCTGTGGTTCTTGGAGATGTCGTGGAAGATGAAGTTCATAAGACTACTTACCTCGAGCAATTGATTGCTAAATTATTATTTATTTGAGATGCTGCTACAATGGCGATTCATCTTTTAATATGTTTGAATATAATTTTACAAAATTAAATAAATATTAAAATTTTTACAAAGCTAAATGTTACAAATGTACAAAATAAATAGAACCATGCCGCTACAATGGCGATTCATATTTTAACATGTTAGAATATAATTTTACAAAATTAAATAAATATTAAAAGTTTTACACAGCTAACTTTTACAAATGTAAAAAAGAAATAGAATGGACCTAGAACAAAACTGAATATAAGTTGTCAGTATATTTACAACATGAGTAAAAAATTGATTGCTAAAGACAGCTTAACAAGATCTCTTCGGCGTGATCAATGCAGGAGAGGCCTAGAAATGCCCGGTTCCCGTTTAAGCGAGAAATCATGACGAAGTTGCTTAAAGTGCGCCATTTTACCGACCATGATATAGACATTTGAGATCTGGAGTATAAACAGCAATGTAATTCAACACCTCAGATTCACAGTATGGGGTAGTTCATACTAGGATCATAGTAGAAGTGGATATCAGGTATCACCGGAGAAGACAATAAGACAAAGAACAAAAAAAAAATGCCAGATTTTCATATATTACTGAGAAAATACACTCCAGGAACGGATAAGGAAAAATGCTAGATTTTCAAATATTATTGAGAGAATACACTCCAGGACCTGATAAACAAAACATAGAGCCACGGGAAACCATAAACATGATGATGTGAGGAGGCGTAACATGGAGAAGGCCGAATCTTGCAGTATACTCGTATTATCTGTTCTGGTAGCAGTATTGACTTTTGTGAAAAACAATAACTAGACTTAGATTATCATATGCTGGAAATATGTTTAAAAGACGATGCTTAATTATTAATACTATTATTTAAAACAATATATTTTAGTTGTAGGTAAACAGTGTAAAAAATATCAAGTAACGAATACATTCAACATTACTAAAATATATCTTTCATTAAATAATAGTTGCAACTTACAAATAAAATTTGAAACAAATATTTATCATACGAAAAGATTTAAATTTATTTCAATTGCAGGTCAGATGACGATATTTAGGTTTTGGAGGGATGTCTTTTGTTGTATATTTCTTTGCGTGATATCTTTGGAGTTCCTTCATATTATTTTATTTAACCTGCTATACAAAACGAAATAAAAATCATATATCTGTGTGTGTGGGGGGGGTGTCTGTGTGTGTGTGTGTGAGTGTTTGTAGTTTACCTCAGCCATTAACGAACTTGTTCTTTTATTTTATACAAGTTTAAAAATTATGGAGTTTGGTAACGGTGAAAAAACAATGATGGTTCGTGTAATCGAATAATTTCTTCAATAGCTAAATGCTGAATTTGCTTAATAAACCTTCTATTACTGGTTTGCTCGATCCGCCTATTCATGTCAACTTCCCTTTACCAGATATGGTGGGAATCTACTATCCTACGTAATATTTCTACAGCTCAACTGTTAATTGGTTTCATTGTGCTTTTGTCGTTCCAAGTTTAAAATAATAACCTTTGTTTTTTTCTTCTTCTTATTTTGTTACTCAGAAATGATAAATCATGATATGATATGTGTGTGCCCTTCCAGTGCAAGTTTTTACAGTCCCTGAGGAACTTTGACCTTTAGCGTTAACGTGGTACGATGTTTATTTTGTCGTCAAAATATTATCCCTCATTTGTTTCCATTTTTATATTCTTTAATAAAGCAGAAAATATTAGATTTTCTAAGGTCCTAAATAATTCTATTGTGGATTTGAGGTTAGTTGTAGGATTTTCAAACTAAGCCCAAATTTTGTAGTGTTTTATGTATCTTTAAAGGAATTATTTCAAGTGGTAACATTAATGGTAATATTCAATTCCTTTATTCTAAATGATGACTTAAATAAATGCTGTATTGAATAATCAGTTAATGCTACTTCAACCAGTATATAACATCGGGAATTTTATTCTTCATTTATAAATGGTATTTATAAATTAGTATTTTTTTTCAGTATCATTTATATTCTATTATTGTTCAATGCCAATATACAACTACTCCTTTGTCTTGAGTGAATGCATATCAAAGGAGTCTTTCGTGCATTCAAACAAGCTAATGTACTGAGAAAATACTGGTTTACCTTGTGTGGCTTTCATCGACGTTAAGTGTCGTACTTGCTTCTGATGCCTTTAGTTTAGCTTCATGCAGGGAGGTACAGTGAAACGACTGGATTGTGCGTTCGTTTCCGTAAATTTTGGAACTTTCCAATTTGAGGAAATGAGGATAATATAGATATTTCAAAAGTCATCCTTAAATGTTAGGAAACTTTTGTGTTACATGTTTGTTCGATTAGGTTACAAATAAAAGTCCGTCACGCAGGGGCTGCGTAAACTAAGCAGATTTCCCACGTGACGTTTTACAATAGAGAAATCTGCCTACTAATAACGGCAGTAGTAGTAAGGACGGCAGTAGTTACAGAAATGGCCGCCCTAGCTCTCAGCGGAAAATCCCGAACATAGCCGACTCCTGCCGACCACACTCACAATACAAATGCAAATATCTCGGTTAATATTTAAGATACAGAATAAATATATAGAACAATATTTATAGTAAATTTAATTTGTAACAAGATTGATTTTTTACAATTTTTCGATCCGACGCATAATAACGGAGATATTTCGAATTTTCAAAAATCCCCCCTCTAAACCCCCCCTCCCACTGGTCCGATTTCAGCCATTAACGAACTTGATCTTTCTTTTTACATAAAACGATTAAATTTCGAGTTTGGTAACGATCAAACAAAAATTGCGACCGCTAGAGCTTTAACAGACAAATATATATATATATATATATATATATATATATATATATATATATATATATATATATATATATATAATTTTGAACGGACCTCATTTTTGTAATCTCCTGGGTAGGATCGATAGACATTTGAAGACATTTTTCGAAAATCGCGTAATGAGATTTCCCTTAAGGGAAATCTGCTAAAAATACACTGCTCGGAAATTTTGCAAATAGCGTCAAATTGAAGTTCTTCAAGCCTCTACTATGAAATCTCATATTTTCTGAATGAAGTAAACTGTTTACAAACTCTCCGTTGGATTTGGGAATCTTCTGTGGTAGCTAACAAGGTATTTTGGACATTGGCTTACATATGTACATCGGCATCATTTAAAAATATGACAAAATCAACGAATTATATTGCATTGAAAAACACATATCACATTCAGACATTGTGGTCAAGCATTCACGTGAGTGCATGGCTAGAATTAATCTAATGATATGATCAAGGACGCAATGAAAAATTGAACCAATCCTGTAGAAGAAACATAATATGGCCTTCAAGTTATTGAATTTGCCATGATTCAAACCCGGCTACCTGGCTATTTAAGCCTGTGTGCTACCTATTGCACCACATATGGGCTTGCCGGCCAATTCGACGACATGGTCGTTAGAAGTTAACCCTTTCAACCTCCTAAACATGATGTCTCGTTACAGTCGAAGATGAAACACTTAATTTCAATTTATTAATCCAAATTAATACAGTACTTCTGAGTTTAACATATTACTTTTTGAAGTACTGAATACACTGTCAGTAAATAATTTACGTTTTCAAAATAAGAGCTAAGTTTAATTGCAAACATTATAAAAACGTCCGTCACGCTAGAGCTGCGTGAATAGCTTTGTTTTTTTTTGCCTAGAATTTAGGGAATGTAATGCAGATTCATCATTCAAATCATATTAATGTCTAGGATCCAATTCTGAAATAATGACTTCTGTATAAACAACTACCAAAATGCTAAATGAAACCAGAACCCTTTAAGTATGTTGACAACTAAATTAACAGATTTACATTTGCCCACTCTAGTATCAAGAAGCAGGTACAATAGCACCATCTAATAATAAGAACTGTTGCTAAAAAAACCTATTAAGAACTTTTGAAAAAAAAAATAAACTACAACAATAAAACCAAATAATGGACTAATCAGGCTGAAAAAAAACCGCTTAAAATTAATATGGTATATTTTAAATGAAACTGCTTTAATAATTACTTTAATTAAATACTATAAGAAGTCAAACTCTCACCAGAGAAATTATAATAGATTCAATCCCTTACTGGATATATACAACTACATGATGAGATAAATTTCCTCGAAATGAAGATAATGAACAACAGCTGAATAAAGGACTATATAAATACAAGGCATTTCAAGGGACTATCTGGGATTACTTGTCCTGGGACAACTCAGTATAAGCTTAAGAATGGATCCATCGCATCGAAAGCGCTTGTAATCGTGTACTCGACGATCAGCTATTAATGACAGCAGCTACCGACAGGTATGACAATAGAATTGAAAAAAATGTATGTGTATGAGTTAGAAAAGAACTAAGCTTGTAGAAATGCTGTAATATGAATGAAACCGACGTAAATATCAGATTATTTTCTGAAGCCTGAATATCAGATGTAGTTCGAATACTAAGAATTGGCAAGGCATAAAATTTATTTTCCCAATTTTAATTAGTTCAATTTTGTCCACATATTCACACCTGTATTCGTCGTACAAATATCAAAGGAGTTATTTGTAATTTCTTGTTTACAGCCTTCAGTATGATGGACTTTTGAAAAATTGTAAAGGACCATGGGTTTTCTAACAGCAGAAAACACAGAGTACGAGTAACATTTCATCCTGAGACCACTTATTGGAAGGTCAAATATTTTTACATCTGTGTATAACTCCTGAAGAGTATGATATGTTACGTGTAAAATGTTTTTATTGTTTTTCGCTTTATGACCTTCTGCCATTTTATCTATCGACGAAGGTTGTGGGCACATTTTGCCTATAGTTATTCAAATAATCGCCAGTTGAAATCGTAATCTTACTTAGAATAACAAGTAAATAAATATATACCGTTTTAATAACAAATGAATTTATATTTACTTATGATATTAAACTACAAAAACAATACTTTCACTTATATTAAGATTTTTGAAATAATTCGTATTAAGCCAAGGCTGAGGGCATAGAATTCTATTCAGGGTTTAAAATTATTATGGAGAATATTTTCAATAAAGAATTAACAAAAATGTTTATTTTCACTCCACCAAAAAACAATAATTATGCATGTTAGAAAGAACACAATGCAGTTGCATTTATTTGTCGTTATTCGGCACGGTAAGCTTGTCAGAAGCCGACATGCGCTATAGTATTGTCAAAAACGTATGTATTTAACGTGTTAAGCCCACTTTACATAGTCAATATTATCCACACTGATCCAGCAAAATCTGTTGTCCATCAATGAATCCATCACTATTTTCAAGACATTATGAATGTAGCTATTATTTACATAAGTTCTTCAAATCATGGGAATCTGTACAAAGCCTCGTTTTCACTCACTAGAATATTATGACGCATTTTAAAAGTATAAAGTTTTGGGGAAAAATATTTCACAATAATTTCAACAATTTTACTTCACATCTTCAGCAGGAAAACAGTTCAGCACTGCAAGATTACCATTTCGCACACGTTTACAATTTCAACACAGATTCCAGCAATCGACTGAATCCATCCGCGATGGACGTAGATGTGGATTGAGGAAAGAGAAACTTCATTGTTCGGAAGGTTCATATTTTTGGAAACTAACCAACCGGTACATGCATCAACGCACCATATTTAAGATAAATTAGATAAATATATACAATGGATCAAGAAAATATAGTATTTGAAGACTTGAGACAATTGTTGGCCACACTACTGTTGGTTCCTCACCACGAAGGTTAACATTCTTGGAGCATAACCAATCAGTATAAACACCAATGTATCTTATTATTCACACGTTTAGTGAATGTTTAGAATATCAACACCAATTCCAAATATCAACTGAATCCATCTGCGATGGAAGTAGGTGAGCATTGAGGAATGAGAAACTTTATTCTGTATTATTTTAAGAAAATAACAAACCAGTATATACCCGAGCGCAACTTGTTACACACACGTTTAGTGTATGTTTATAACATGAACACCTATTTCACGTATCGACTGAATCATCTGCGATGGGCGTAGATGTGCGTTAAAAACAGGACAATTCATTGTGCGGAAGGTTAATATTCTTGAAACGTAACCAATCAGTATAAACACCAATGTACCTTATTATTCAAACGTTTAGTGTATGTTAATAGTATCATCACCAATTCCAGATTTTAACTGAACCCATCTGCGATGGACATACATGTGCGTTAAAAAAAGAGACACTTAATTGTGTGGAAGATTAATGTTCTTGGAAAATAACCAACCAGTATATTCACCAACGTAACTTATTATGCACAAGTTTAGTGCATGTTTATAGTATGAACACCGGTTCCAGATATCGACGTAATCCATCTCCAATGTACGTAGATGTTCATTGAGGAAAGAGAAACTTCATTGTGCGGAAGGTTAATATTCTTGGAAACTAACCAACCGGCATATGCACCAACGTAACTTATTATGCACATGTTTATAGTATAAACACCGGTTCCAGATATCGACGTAATCCATCTGCGATGTTCGTAGATGTTCATTGAGGAAAGAGAAACTGCATTGTTCGGAAGGTTAATATTCTTGGAAACTAACCAACCGATAAAAGCACCAACGTAACTTATTATGCACATGTTTATAGTATGACCACCTGTCCAGATATCGACTGAATCCATCTGCGATGCACGTAGATGTACATTGAGGAAAGAGAAAATGCATTGTTTGGAAGGTTAATATTTTTGGAAACTAACCAACCGGTATATGCACCAACGTAACTTATTATGCACAAATTTAGTGTATGTTTATAGTATGAACACCGGTTCCAGATATCGACGTAATCCATCTCCAGTGTTCATTGAGAAAAGAGAAACTTCATTGTGCGGAAGGTTAATATTCTTGGAAACTAACCAACCGGTATATGCATCAACATACCTTATTTAAGATAAATTAGAAAAATACATACAGCAGGTCAAGAAAATATAGTGTTAGAACACTTGAGACAATTGTTGGCCACAATCGAAGAATAACATCACCAAGTAACACTCATCGAACTCAATGAATCGATTCTACTGCTACTTTTCCCCAACAGTTCAAAAATTGCTTTACCCCAATCACCTTCTTTTCTAAGAAGGAAAATCACTGACATATGAAAGTCCAGAGATAGAACGGCTGAAAACATAACAACTTAAAAAATAGTCTGTAACGAGGTTATTTCGGTACACAAAGCAGAACGAACCTATTAGTCTTGTGTGGCAGCCCATGAATAAAGAAACACCTACTTATGTTACTAATTTAATCAGCAGTAACATGAGAATTTTAAAAAGCATAGAACTTCTATTGTTATTCTTCAAATTTTCATCCTTAAGAGGTTTGACCAATCATTTCAGATATAAATACCATCTCATGAATAAACTTATAATTGTAAACGCAAATACGAGTAGATGGAGAACTGAAATATTAACATACTAATTCAACAATAAATAATATACAGAAGAACAAACTTACTCTTCCATTTGGATTATATATATTCTTATTTCTATTTATGAACACCTAACCAGTGGTGACCAAATTAAAATTAATTATAAAAAATATTGGTGTTTAATGATGTTTCTCTCAAATTAATCAGTGGAGGAAGCATTTCCAAATGCTAATGTGAAACAACGCCATTTAATTAATCCAGAAATGGAATTTTATGGTACCATAATAAATGGAGGAGACCACATATATCTGTCAATTTAAATATAATTTTGCCTTCCACTGATTTTCTGCAGATTATTTCTGCTTACTATAATCATTATCCAAAAATTGGAGATAATAATTTCGTACCAGTGCTTTTTGTATTATTTTGAATAAACATTTCCCCTTTAATTGTATATATTATTCATCAAGGACCCTTCCCCGAATGACTCAAAGATTGTTCAATCAGATTCTCGTGGTCTATAAATGATTGATTGAAGTATGTGTTCATTCCTGCTTTCTTTATAGACCACATTCTACAGGGTTTGACAGAACTATAACTTACCAATACCCTAGAGAAGGTAAAAGAAATTTTGATGGGCAAAGCTGTAAATCATTAATGCCTATGATGTGAGTCTGCATAAAGTTTTTGAAAACTTTGTGGATTACACGTTCGTCATATGGCCACATGGAGAGAAGACTTTAGAAGAATTTCTGCGGCATCTTAATTCAATACACCCCAACATTGAGTTCACGATGGAGACGAACGTGAGAGGAAGATACCATTTCTGGATGTTATGGTGGAAAGGAAACCAAACGGACAGCTGGGGCATGCGGTTTACAGAAAACCAACACATACCAACAGATACTTACACGCTGGATCTCATCACCATCCAGCACAGAAGAATGGGATAATTCGTACATTGGTCACTAGAGCTGAGAGAACTTCAGAGCCACAGAACCTCCCAAAGGAAAAACGACACTTGATGACTGCTCTGCTAAAGAATGGCTACGGAAAAGAGGAAATCAGAAATCAATTCAAAAAGAAAAGAAGACAAGATCAACTGAAGAGGAACTCCGGAAAACACCCGTAATACCTTTTGTTAAAGGTACAACAGAGAAAATCTCTAGGATACTTAAGAAGCAAGGCATAGAAACAGCATTTGGCACTGGCAGGAAAATAGCACAGATGTTACCCAGCTGCAATGATAAACTCCACACAAAAATCCTGGGTATATACAGCATACCATGTTCTTGCGGCTCAGAAGACATTGGCCAGATCGGCAGATTGATAAACACCAGGGTCGCCGAGCATATCAAGAGTTTAAAAAAGTTTCGGACAGAAGAATCAGCAATAGCGGAACATTTCTGGGAAACCAACCACAACATTAAATTCGATGAAGTCAAGGTACTGGCAAAGGTGGACCGATACCAAGAAAGACTGGTTCGAGAAGCTATAGAAATAGCGAAATACCCAAACAACTTCAACAGAGAGGATGGATACAGACTCAGCAAACTCTGGAAGACGGTCATTCCACAGAGACCTCGAAGAAGAAACGAAAACGACGGTATAGGTGATGAACGCCCACCGGAAGAAGTATCCGTAGACACCTGGAAGGGAAGACTCCGCGCAAGGAAACCGGATAAGACTCAAATATATACCAGAGATGAACATACAACTCTTCAGTCTCAGAGATAGCCCTGAGGAAGCTAGAAGCATGTCTAGCGAAACGTTAGCACCCAAATGAAGACACGGTCAAGACCCGAAGACCTTAATAGTATTAATGACAAGGACCGTGGAAGTCTACGAGTATATTTGAATATCTCAAATCTTCACCTACATCAAATTGATCAAATGAATTTCAGATTGAGCTCTTCATATTCCTCTGAATGCTCATACTCCTCCTAGAATCCGTTTCCCTGGACGAAACGAGTTGTTTTTTTCGTTCTCAGGTACGTCCGGCATTATGCAATGCTTACTTCTTCAGCTACTCATTTCCCTCAGATCTTGTCCTTCTTCCTATCCTTTTTTTCTCACCCTTAGTGCCGTTTATCCCAGTGTAAGTGCTTCAGAGGTAAGACTGATTTAACAATATATCTATAGCCTACAAATATAAGTAATATGCTGATATATGGTATTAGAAAGGATATGGCCACTCAATAATGAATCGAGTATACCGGCGAAGTGGGTTCTCCTCAGTGAGGATGAATAGGGAGGTAGGGCCTCCCTTGTTAGGCTGCCCGCTTGCTGGTGGCCCCATCGTCACCGCCCTGCTCGGACTGTAGTCACGAGCTGTCCGGGCCGCCGCCGCCTCTTGCGCCGCCGCCAACCTACAACAAAAAATCAAATATATTAATATCCAATTAATAAACACAAAAATATATTTATACAATAAGTAACATATATATTTTAAAAGTAATAACAAAAAACTGAATAATAAACGTCCGTGACGCAGGGGCTGCGTAAACTAAGCAGATTTCCCATGTAAAGTTATACAATAGAGAAATCACCATATGAGAGCTGAACAGTCACGGAAATGGCCGAACTATCTTTCGGCGGAAACGAATAGAACCGACCTTAGCCGATCTCATCTCCTCCGTTATCCACACATGCCTCACAGAAATGCAAATATCTCGGTTAATATTCAAGATAGAGATTACATGCACATAACAATATTTATAGGACATTTAATTTGCAATAAGATTGGTTCTATACACTTTTCGATCCAACGTATAGTAACAGAGATATTTCGTATCTTCAAAATCCCCCCCCCCTCTAAACCCCCACTCCCACTGGTCGAACTTGATCTTTTTTTTTACATAAAACGATTAAATACCGAATTTAGTGACGATTAAACAATAATTGCGACCGCTAGAGTGTTAACAGATACATATGCATATATATATTGTTTTGAACGGACCTCATTTTTGTCTTCTCCTAGGTAAGATCGATGGACATTTGAAGACATTTACCGAAAATCGCGTCAAGAGCACGACCTCAATAGCTGATTTCCCGGGGACTCAAAAGCACTTCCGGGGACAGCGTCAAAACATTTCACCATTCCATTCAATTGTCCGTTTCTCTTTTGTGGAACCATAACTTGAAATATTCTTCTCATACTTCAATTCCAAGGGGAATAGTTATAGTTTTTACGATTTAACCAGGTACCAAGTTTAATAAATTCATACATGCTAAACAATCGTTGACTAAAACAACATTTCAACTAGCTTTATTCATTGTTATACGATAAAAATGTATATAACGGAAGTTACTGTGCATTTTTTTCAAAAACGTATAGGAAATAAAATATGACGCTTATTCGTTTATGGCAACCATTACAACCCCCATTCCTGTCCTTGCCCAAGAATGTTAATGTAGCAATTATGTATTAAATGTTGATGTTAACTCTTATACTGAGTTTTTTTTTTTTTTGGTTTCGTTTAATTAATTGTACCATTTCTACAGCATTTATCTTGTTTGCACTTCGTTATAAAGCAAAAGTGACTTTAAAGATAAATAAACAACTTTATTATGTGCCCGTTTGCCGAAAAACCAATGGGAAACGAGATATTGCAATTTCTCAATTCTGGACACCTTACAACCCCCCGCCCTTTTGTTCATTCCTAAAAATGTTAGTATTGCTTATATTCAAGGAAGTTCTTATACTGACCCATGTATGAAATTTAGTTGGATTCGATTCAGTTGTTTGTGCCCAATACAATTGTTGGCTTCCGATACAGGGTTTTATTTATATCTTGTTTATACTTAGTTGTCCGATAAAATTGGCTATAACGAATGCTGCTATAATTAAAATAAACAACTTATGTTATGTGGACATTTGCAGAAAAATCAATAAGTTACGAAATATAGAGATTTTTCATTTCAGGTAGATCTTATGATCCCCACTCTCGTTTGTCTCTGAGAACATTAGTATTCCCTGAAGTCCAAGTTCGGCGAGAAGTAATCACGTGCCTAGCTTCATTCTTGTCCAGTCGTTAATCGCGATAAGGTAACAAACACACGAAAAGACAGCAAAGCCAAAAATTGTTAATATCGTTTCAATTCCTTCTTAAAAAAAGTGATGTATTGTAATAATTTGAGAAAAATATCAATGAACAGACAGGTGTTATAATTGTATACAGTAGGGACCCGATTAACCGAGTCGATCGGGACCGCTGTTACCTCGGTTAATCGAAATTCTCGGTTAATCGGAACCTACTAATACCAGCTGAAAATGTAAGGTTTTTAGAATAAAAACTAGTACCTATAAGATTAAAATTGACGTGTTTGAGGGCTCTAGGTTTGGCTGATTTTCCGATTAAAACTAACTTTAGTTTATCCTCTCCACTTGCATTCGCGCAAACCAAAACAGTGACCCTATCTTTAACACCCTTGAAACCACTAACAGATTTTTCCATATTCGTCGCTAGAGTTTTTTGGGGCAACACTTTATACCACAAACCGGTCTCATCAGCATTGTAAATTTGGTCCGCGCATAGATTATGGGACTTTACTAATAAAGAAAAACTATTAATAATAAATCTGGTCGCAGATTCCGTGTCTGCGCGATGTGATCCATGGTGTGACCGGACATAAACTGAGAATCAATGAGCTAGGATGGTTGTGACAAGTAGAGATGTAAATACAATATTCCCGGAACAGGGGAAGGAGGGTTGGACGTGGTGCTAGAGATGTATTTCTCAGAAGGCAATTAACGACTGTCTTAGAGCTTCCTTTTCAATAAACCACTTGCTGAACACCTGCATCCGGCCTAGGGTTTTGAGGGCTTTAAAAAGGTTCACAATCACTTCCAAATGTTACCGCTCCTACTTTTTTTTTTTTTTTAAATGTTTGGCACCTCGGTTAATCGGGACCTCGGTTAATCGAACCTCGGTTAATCGGGTCCATACTGTATATATATATGCATATATATTCTCTATTTTCCTGTATATATTAACCTTATTTTCTCTTAACGGAAATATGTTAAAAACGTGTACAAATTGTAGGACATTCATTATGAAGGACTCATATAGAATTATCGTTCGCTATGACAGAATTATTACCTAAGCGAAAGATTACATACTCCTCATTATTAAATTCTCACCAGGACATATTTGCATTTATTATTTATTTAAAGGTCTCTTCAATACAAGTTTACTATTTAATCTTCGAATAATGTGATTTATTATGTAGCAGAGTATTGTTTATGTAACATGAGTAGAAATGGCGGTTTGCTGATGGCTGAAAACTGAAAAATGCAAATATCTCGATTAATATTCAAGATAGTGGATAAATAAATGTATATAACAATATTTATAGTACATTTATTGTGCAATAAAATTAGTTCTATACAATATTTCGATCCGACCTATGGTAACGGAGATATTTCGAATTTTCGAAAATCCTCCCCTCTAAACCCCCCCTCCCCCTGGCTCGATTTCAGCCGTTAACGACCTCGGTCTTTCTTTTTAAATAAAACGACTAAATTTCCAGTTTGGTAACGTTTAAACAGTAATTGCGACCGCTAGAGCGGTAACAGACAAATATATATATATATATATATATATATATATATATATATATATATATAGTTTTGAACGGACGTCATTTTCGTCGTCTCCTGGGTAGGATCGATGGACATTTGAAGAAAAATTTCGAAAATCGCGTCATGAGTACAAACTCAATAGCTGATTACCCTTAAAGGAAATCGGCTAAAATGCGATACGAATAAATATTTTTTAAAGATTTAATCTATTTTTCAGGACGAAAATACATAATAACACATACATAATTTTTGTTTTATTGATTTTTTGTACTTCACTAATAATTTATAACACTGAAATTACTTTATTATACATATCTATCTAGCTTAAACGCCCATTAATATATTTATAGTATTTTATTTGTGTCCATATGCACGTACATTTTATTTATTAATGTTATTTGCAGATTATATATTTTAAACATAGAAAACAATTGAATAGAAATTATAAACGCTATTCATTATTTATATATTTCTTTTTGAATAATAGTTATTCTTCTAAGTCATTTGAAGATATTTTATAAAGAACAGTGTATAAACTGTTATCGGGCCAGACTGTCACAAGTCAATGGTTCGAAAGACCTTTACCGGTAATAAATATTGATTCTTCAGCTGCTGTAAGCCTCCCATTGGTCTTTTTATGTTTCACCTCGCATTAAAGTTTCTAAAATGTTAGACTGTTTTATGTGACATATTTACTATGCTCCTATAATCTATTTTGTGCATTATTTGTGTTTGTTCATATTTTATAGTTGCACTTTTCATCCTAGAACATAGAGTTGTAGAATTACATCTGAAGTTCTTAGTTTATGGACTGTGTCGGCTATAGAATGGTGGATATCGGATCCCCACGTGATGAATAATATAATGGTGAAATGGCGACTCTGAGAGAGTAAGAAGTGCTCTCCTTTTCTGGACGAGTAGAACACTAACAAGAATCTTTCGAGCAATTAGATTAGAAGTGCACAGCGGATGGTAGATTAGAAACAACGTTAAACAGACTTGTATGGTGAGACAGAAATCTGTTGCATTATCAAGACTAGACAGGTGCTTTGGTCACTTTGGAGAACTTGCATGAAGGCAGACGAAAATGTTCCAATGTACGCCGAATTGAGGAAGAAAGTCTCAAATTACACGTGGACCGATGAAGTGACGGAAGACTTAGGAAAGCACAGATTATTAAGTATCGGAATCTATCAGCAGGAGAATACTATGAATTTGTTTCATCCTGCCTAAGGAATTGAATGTCATGCTAATTTCCGTAATAAACATATATGGTATGATTTGTAGCAGAAACCCCATTAGGAAAGAACAATTTTAACAGATTTCCCTTAAGTGTAACTCCTATTAAAGTTTTTCGAATAATTACTTCATTAGTTCTCTAATTCCACATAGTAAATGACAAAAACGTGACCCATCCAAACTTATTGACGTCTACGTTTGTCTACTAGTGCTCTAGAGGCTCAACTTTTGTTTGAAGAATGTCAAACCAAATATTCAAAGGATTCAGCCACAGTTAGCAAATGGATAGAGAATGAGTGGAGGGTTTTCAAGAAGAGTTGAATCGCAAAATCTTAAATAAATCCGTTATCGAAAAATGTTATTCTGTACATCGAATAGAGCAATTCTGTGTTAGCTGTCTTGGCCTGCCGTAACTCCCTGGCCTTGCCGTAAATTGACTTAAAATATGTTGGGAAAAATGATTAAAAAACAATTAAGCAAAATTTTAGTATGTGTCTGTGTGTATACAACAGCTCTTATTGTCAAGCTGGGTTATTGGACATCTGTATATATATATTATATATACAGGGTGTTCCCATACCAAACGCCCAAACTTCAGGGATCGATGGAGGATCGAAAAACTAAGAAAAAAAGTCCTCAGGCATATGCCTCGTTTTCGCTTTGTTTTTGAGAAAATCACAAAAAACTGAAAATAGTTGTGCAAAAAGTGTATTTTTTTTTAATAATGTATTTAAATTACAAAAAACTATTGGCTTTTTGAGTAAGCTTAATTTTTTAATTTACGGGGAGTAAATTTAGAAAACATGAATATTCTCATCAATAAAACGTCTAGGTTGAGTGTTTAAACTTAAAAAGAAAGTATTAAAATGTTTACTATCATTTTAATCCTTTTTGGGGGGAATGCAGCCTCGCATTCTCACATTAGTGGTGTTGCTAGTACTGTTCAGTGAAGTCAACAAATATGGCTAGATTTACCAACGCTGAATACGCGGACATAGTCTACGTCTACGGATTCTGCGATGGCAATGCACGTCAGGCAGTTCGGGAATATCGCAGACGGTTTCCTGACCGAGAAACCCCACACAGAGGTGTTTTTACCAGCACTTTCAGAAGGCTTCGAGAGACTGGGTCCATCTCATGTAATCGTCGTGGAAACCGTATGCAGGCTCCGATGGAAGCCGACCTGAGGCGGAGGGAGAGGATATTGAGGCACTTCAATACCAACCCTAGCACAAGCGTCCGGAGAGCTGGTTCAGTTCTAAGCATACCAAAGACAAACATTTGGCGCTCATTAAGGGCTGACCTCAGGCATGCTTACCATGTACAAAAGGTACAAAATTTAATACCCGCTGATTATCCCTGCCGATTAAATTTTTGTAATTGGTACAAAGAACAATTGCAAAACGATGTAAACTTTAGTTCGAAAGTAATCTGGACGGACGAAGCGACTTTTACACGTGCGGGTATATTCAATCAATGAAACTACCACCTTTGGGCACATGAAAATCCCCGCGCTGTTAGAGAATTTCACTACCAGCATGAGTTTTCTGTAAACGTGTGGGTCGGTCTTATAATCGCATAATAGGTCCCGTATTTTTACCTGCTCGACTTCACGCTGAAAGTTATCATCTATTCGTGGAGAATGACTTACGGGCACTTTTGGAAGATATCCCTTTGGAAACAAGGCTTGAGAGCTGGTTTCAACTCGATGGTTGTCCTGCACATTACGGAAGGGCCGTACGAGACTGGTTGGACATCAACTACCCAGGTCGCTGGATAGGACGAGGTGGGCCGGTGCCTTGGCCTCCCCGGTCTCCGGACCTCACGCCACTAGATTTCTTCGTGTGGGGATACGTGAAAGAAAATGTCTACCGAGAGCCCGTCCGCACAAGGGATGACCTCATCGAGCGCATCAGAATGGTTTGTAACCAGCTCACTGCAGAACAATGTTTAGATGCAGTGCGATCTGTGTTTACGCGATGTGATGCGTGTATTGCAGCGAGAGGCCAGCACTTCGAACAACATTTACGTTGACGCTTTAGAAATTAACGATGATTTTGAACTCGTGTCCTCGTTTATATTGTTAAAATGGCGATATGGATGAGGATACCAAAATGTGAATTATAAATATTGCAGGGCGATGATAACCTGGTAGTTTTTCGCCCTTAAACCCTATACAACAACAACAACATGCATACATAAATACATACATACATACATAAATACATACTTACATATACATACATACACGCTAAGTTACCCGGCTTTCTCGGGAAATCATTATATGCAGATTGGATACGGTATTTTTTTCTGAAAACGAATTATCGCGGGTTTTCATTTCAGGCTTCCCCTATAACCACCTCCCTGTTTGTCTCAGAAAAATAAATATATGCATACATATATACATGCATACATATATACATGCATACATATATACATACATAAATAAATACATGCATACATAAATACATGCATACATAAATACATGCATACATAAATACATACATACATAAATACATGCATACATAAATACATACCTACATAAATACATACATACATATACATTCATACACGCTAAGTTACCCGGCTTTCTCGGGAAATCATTATATGCAGATTGGATACGGTATTTTTTTCTGAAAACGAATTATAGCGGGTTTTCATTTCAGGCTTCCCCTATAACCACCTCCCTGTTTGTCTCAGAAAATATTATTATAGCCTAAAGTTGGGTTAGTAGTTATACGCGTAAAAGCTTTTCTAAAATCAGTAGTTTAGGCGTGAAAAGGTAACAAACAGGCTCTAAAGCCTAACAGTGTTGATATCGTTTCAATTCCGTGTGAAACAAAAAAGTATCGTGAAATTTTGAGAAAAAAAAATCATTGTACAGGCAGATTTCACAATTTTATATATATATATATATATATATATATATATATATATATATATATGTATGTATATAAAATTGAGTTAGTGCTTAGTAAAAGTGAGTTGCTAAGTTCATTTTTAATGCAGTAAAGGATGACCATTAGGGCTGGTGAAGTTAGATAAAGTTTATTGCAGCTATTTCCGTGACATAAAGGTAATGGGACCTGCCACCTGATAAGCTAAGCAGTTCAGGCTTCGACCGCGGCCAAAGCTACTTCTGTTCTATGACTTTTTTATCGGCTGCAATATTGAGAGCACTTTTCGTTTCCGAGTCATAATTTAAGTTTGCATAATATTATATTTAAATTGTTTTATATTCTTTAGTAAATCTATTTTATTTATTTCATTTAATACAACATATTTATTTTTATTCAAATATTTTTGATTAGTTTAATGGTGTATAGGAAAATAAGATGAAGAACTTCTTCGTGGGCGAAGGTTACTCATATTTTAAAAATTTTCATGTTAAACGAAATTTCTGAAAAATGAAATTAATCATGAGGAATAGTACCTATTTAACGACGATATATACTACTACAGGATATACAATAGTATTTTCATTAGGAGTCATCTACTCCGTTAGTTTTCGAAGTCATCTAGATTTTAATAATAATTCTCTCAATCGAATCATCTATAAGCCCATCCTATTTTCAATTAATCGCTATTTGATGAAGGTTCTAAATATGGTAATAGAGGATTATGTCGTAGGCTCCATGGCTATGTCTTTCAATGTCAGCTATAACACTAGAAGTCCATTCATTACAAGTTTTTTTAATTGTTTAAATGATGTATAATAGATGAACAAATGTTTATAATTTTTCCCGGCGAGATTCGAAGAACTCTGAAGTTAGAACTTTTTCAAAATATCAAATGGAATCTTAAAAGTGTTTTACTCACGGGATATCAAAAAGTATATACAGCGAAATGAGGAAGAATAAGAAGACCCTCATTAAGAAGATTTCACATTCATAAAACTAATGAATTATATTCTTGGTACATTTCGATTCACGTTATATGACAATAAGACAATGTACGGCGAGAGAAAATAACACTACCTCCCATGTGTCTTAATATAATTCTCTGTAATGATATAAAATGTCCGGCAAGCTTAATGCTTACAATACGGCCTCCCACCGAACCCAAGTTCTTCGTGAGCTATTGAGCCAGTGAGGTCCTTTGAAAAATAAAGTCTGTCACGCAGGGGCTTTGTAAACTAAGTAGATTTCCCTCATGACGTTTAACAATAGATAAATCTACATACTGGCAACGGATCCAAATATATCGGTTAACGTTCATTATACGGAAAATATGTATAGTAAATTGAATTTCCAATAAGATTGCCTCTATAAAACTTTTCGATCCGACATATAGTAACGGAGATATTTTGAATTTTCAAAATTCCTCTCTAAACCCTCCTCCCCATGGTCCGATTTCAGCTGCTAACGTACTTGATCTTTCTTTTTACATAAAACGACTAAATATCGAGTTTGGTAACGATTAAATAATAATTGCGACCGCTAGAGTAGTAAAAGGCAAATATATATATATATATATATATATATATATATATATATTACACACAGTTTTGAATGGACCTCATTTTCGTCATCTCGTAGGTCGGATCGATGGACATTTCAAGAAAAACTTCGAGAATCGCGTCATAAGAACGACCTCAATAGCTGATTTCCTTTAAGGGAAATCTGCTAAAAATGTCGTATAATAACACTACTTATGTCGCTTTCACTTCCGTCTTTGTGTTCTTATTAAATGCCCTATTTTAGGAATGTATGCAGGTAATGTGTACATACAACCTATATGAATATATTAATTTATGGTGAAAATGAGATGAGTGTGTGTGGAATTTTATTTTGTCGTTGAGACTTAAGAAATTCTCATTAGTTAGTTTGTATGTATGTTGGGCATAATTTGAACCATGATATGTAACAATTTTCAATGAGTTATTTAAAACCTTAGTATTTATTTGCTTGTTTCGCTGATTTCGCCAGAACACTCATCTGTCTCACATTTCTTCCAATAACAAATATGCCATCGAATAAACATTCTTAAATACTGAAATAGTTGTCTAAAATAATGTATTCGTTGAAACTAATAAAGCTTTACACCACTACAATGCTTGTTGATGATGCCAAGGCCGTCAATTCAAATTTTAATTTTGATCTCATTATTTTCCGAATGTACACACTAAGTGTTGTGAATATCGGATGAGTAGGACTGGGAATTTAAAAACAGTTGAAAATATAAAAGTAATGTTAATATGTTGTTAATATTTGGGTTACAGTAAAATCAATAGTCTAAATTTGGAGAAAATGTAAAACAAGGAACTTAGGGAACACATATGTAACTTACTTTATCAACTTACTTTATGTACTTTACTTTATCAACAAGATTAATTTATGAATCATTTTACAACGTACCACTTAATTATAGGGAATACGATTTTTATTTTCCTCTCTTTGCTATCCCTTTTTCCCCTAGTGGTCTTTTCCTCGTCCAATGAATGACTTTCGCATTTTTTTCTATCTCTCAAAACTTTTAAACATCTAGCTTGGTAAATATCAAACGAAAATTACTGCTGTTAGAGCCTTAAAAGAAAAATCCATTTCCTCTTAAGAGTGCTGGAGGGTGGAGGTGTGAATGTCAGGTTCTTAATGAAAGGCCTTGTATTCCACAGAATTTTATTGAAGCGGTAAAGCGTTTCATCTTCGGAAGTAGAGCCACCCGGGTATCTGACGTAGATAGTGCACGCCTTTTGTAGACACTGGAAATGATCGTCTTTTTTAATAGTTTTTCTTGTTCTCTTCAAATTAAATTCTTTGGGGTATACGACTTTTAAGTGGTAATTCTACACAAACGCACACCCACCTAATTTTGAATGGACCTACGTTTTTTATTGATTTCTAGGTTGGTTTTGCTAGTAGTATTTGTTAGTAGTGAAAAACTCGTCAGGAGAGTAACTTCAGAAGCTAATTTCTATTAAAAATCACCAGCAAACGGATGGAGGAAATATTAAAAAGATGTGCTAATAAAATCGTATTATCGTAATAAGTAATCTACCGCCTTATCAATGTTTAGTCTTAGGCATTCTTCAGCATTTAGCAATGTCAATATATATATAATAGCCTTTTCCCTATAACTAGCAACTTGTAGGATTTAACCTAGTTCACTGGATACCTTCGAAAACTAAGGGGTTTTTAAGATACTAAACCCTATAATTTTAAAAGAAGGTAATTGGCCAGAACCACCTCATATTATATTTAACAAAATAATAAAGAACTTATAAAGTTTATCAAAAGCATAGATATGGATGTAGCAAAAATATATTAGAATGTTAAGTTGATTGTGAGGAATGCGAATGATAATTCAATATATTTACCTTACATATACTCGAAAATTAAACATTGGTTGAGTTTAACTTTAATTCATATGTTTTGATTCTTAGTTTATTTATTTTTTTTTTCATTTCATTTATTAATTTTATTTGTAATTATCACACTTATTTTAATATTTTGTGTTATTATTATTTCTTTTATATAATATTTGAGGAGATAGTTGATTAAAGTATATATATTGTAAAATAAAAATGTATTTAAACATAATCATACATGCCCTGTGGCAATGGAACATGTATTCAAATAAATAACTCCTCAAAGGGTTACTGAGGAGAAAAAAAAGATACCGGCATAACTTAACTGCATTGTAATATAGTATTTGTTACCGCCTGATTTGGTTTTATTTTGTTATTGTTATTTACGGGTATTAAGTTAATTTAATGTCTGCTTTATGCTACTTCGGCTAATTGGAACGGGCTATATACAGGTTGCCACCCTTTTCTAGACATGGTGAAACTAAGGATTTTAGAGCTTCAACTAAAAATACATTTGTGATGAAATCCTTGTGCCTCAAACGATTCTCTCTCTCTCTCTCTCTCTCTCTCTCTCTCTCTCTCTCTCTCTCTCTCTCTCTCTCTCTCTCTCTCTCTCTCTCTCTCTCTCTCTCCATATATATAGATATATCTATATATATATATATCTATATATATATATATATATATATATATATATATGGAACTCAAATACTAAAAGAGATTTGTTGATTGAAACCTCAGTGAGTTATGGTCACCCAAATAGAAAGACGACTTAGATGAAATCTGAAGTCCGTCTTATAGATAATGATTTTGAATATTATCTGCAATATTTAATAGTATTGGCATCAAAGAAAACAATGTGTCGGCAATAGTATTAAAATGTATCTATTTATTTATATATAAATGTGTGTGTATGTGTGTGTGTGTGTGTGTGTGTGTGCGTGATACTTACAGTGCAGCTTAGATTGGCTGGTGTCAAGTGTGTGTGACATTCTAAAATCGTTTTGATGTTTAATATCTTTCTTAAGAGAAATATAAAAGGGATGTAATAAAAAATCCCGAGGTGCCGGTAATACAGCGGTTCATGCCTATTGATTCATGCAGGTGTACCCCGCTTGGTAAAATGCAAATTTGTAGCCACTCATTAAAGACATAGGAGCAAATAAATCAGTTTAGTAAAAGGTTATTAGGTCCTAGCTAAGTAGAGCGGTGTTGTTCTATTTATAGAGCCGAGTGTTATAGAGCCCCAATCACGCTAGCATGACCTCCTTACACCTTTAATATTTGAGGCCAGCAGCTCCGTACGTCACCACCTGCCCCTATTAATAATGGAGTCTACAGGCAGCCAAATGTCAGCAGAAGAAAAACATTCACCTAGAGTGTGGGCGGCTTTTCAATAGCGCCATCAATGAACAGTGTTGTGCGCAGCATAAAGCAACAGTGTACATTTACCTTCTCTTGTTGCTTGGAATGGACCCAATTCATTTTGATTCGTTGGAAACAACCTTTTAGTAACAACAATGAATCCGGTGTGGGCAACAAATGACTTCCTTGTATTCCCATTAAAATAAATAAATGAAATGTTTTAATACACTTAGTTTAAAACGTTTTCATTTGAAAGTTATATACGATATCTCTGTTCTAATACAGCTGATCAAAATTGTCATAGAAATAATTTATAGATCATTTGATGATAAACAAAATCGATTCTATACAAATTATTTTATTCTCTAATGGATACAGAGATATTTTCAGTTTTTTATTTTCGTCCTGCCCGAGACCTCCTTTCCCTCACTTAGTCGATTTTGCTCAATCGAAACAGAGAAACAGAGGTGCAGAGTTAAATGGTACAACCGTCCTAAATATGCAATTTGAACATTCTAAAACTAGCCTTTTTTGCGTTATGCGGCATACACACACAAGTATGTACATATAATCAAAATGACAAATATACTTGCGACTTACAGACAATGTTTTTACATATACCTTATCCCTGTACAACATTTAATGAAAATAGATGAAATTTCATAATAAACATAATTTTAAAAGGAGGTAATTGACTAGAACCACCTCATATTATATTTAACTATAATAAAGAACTTATAAAGTTTATCAAAAGTATTCCTTCATTGAATTACGGTACTTGGGTAAATCGTATATGTTAAGGGGTTAACCGTAATACTCAATGTTGCGGGAAATTTAGGGATGGCCACGTACTAAAGCTTATCAAATGTTTAGTGTCTCCCCGGGCACTATCAGTACTTTACCTGGGAGATATTAAATATATCTGCTTTCATTTAATTAATATTCTTCTAGTCAATTGCCAGTTTTCATGCTTTAATCAATAATATTATACTATTTACTATGTAGAAATAATGTAAGAGTGTCCCTTGTCTTGTTGTTATTTCCCATTTTAATTTTGTAGCTGATAATTATACAACTGCTAGTAAATTGTTGACCGAGTTAGATACTTCCGATCTTTTGTAGTTAATATCTTATCAGGCTTACGGTTTGTTGAACTAGCTTCCCGTTTTTCCGACTGCTAATTCTGATTGTTTAAAGATAGTTTAATACACATTTCTATTTAAACGTTACGAAATCATGTCTAACAGCTAAACGTCAAAGACGTTCTATCCACTAACTTCCTTTAATCCGAATTCGGACGAGAATTATTTAAAAAAAAATTGTAATTCTAGCATGTTTCGTGAATGAATAACTTGAAACTAAAGAGATATCCACTATTTCGGGGATTAATATTTAGGCATGCTCACTAATCTGTCTCTATATATTGTAAATACATTTTATTATATTTATTATTTTATTCTTATTATAATCGCATTTCGGGACAGAGGTGATTCAGCGACTTATCAGTTTACATATATACGTAAGTATGTTAATTTTTGCGTATATTTTTTGAATTGTTAATTATAACATTATAATTTTTCGAAAATGTTGTTTTGTTTTAAGTAGTTAAATAAGAGAATATGCATTGGCTGCGGTCATGTAGTAATTCAGCAATGTGTATGGTAGGTCTACGTGAGTCCTTAGGTAGAAGTCAGTTAGTATATTTTTTAAAATACATTTTAAAACATATAATGTATATATATATATACATATATATATATATAAACCTCATCGATTAGAGGATTTTGGTCTTATCTTCCTACACAACTAATTCTTAGTTCAGTCTACTTCATGTATGTAAGTTAATTCTTAGAATGTATTTTACACTGGCTTTCGAACTCACCTCGTTGAAATGTAGAATTTTTAATTGGGTAGAAACTGGCCACATGTCGCATTTATTTGTTTTCATAAGTCATTGAAGTAAGAACCCTCTCTATGGACTAAATATGCAGATAGTTTATTATGAAATATTCCATATTTTTTTTTTTACAATCAATATAATCTACAAAAATTCGTATTATATTCATATAAGGAATTTATTTATTTCTTTACTAGTTATTAAACTAATACTGCTTTTGAAGTTTTTGAAATGGATTTTTGTGATAGTACAGTTAGTGTGTTAACTCTTTTTAATCGGCGTTTCTCTAAGTTTGAATACAAAACTGAGTCTTCTAAAATCCTAGAAATAAAATTTGATTATGGTTGAAGAGAGGCTCCAGTCGAGTCCCAATTCAGACAAGTAGATTAGATTCAGAATAATCCAAAGTAAGTCACGCTATTTTAATAATTTTGCAAATTTGTTCTTCGTTGGTGTTGCAAAGTGAAACTGAATCTTCTCGTACCTCATGATGAAAATGGGTCTTTATGGTAATTATTATATTAGTGGAATGTTTGTGTGATAGCTAGCCATAAACAATTAGCAAGGAGGTTTCAATTATACCCAAGAAAGGCAATCGTGACAGTTAGGTGGCGTTATTTATATCAACTAAATAACTTACAATTACATAAATTCCTCAACGGAAATAGGTCCAAATAATTGAAAGGCCTCCCAGAGGTAGATCCTTTCCTGTTGGGAAGCTCACTCTAGGATCTATACTGCATGGCAATGCCTATGCGTGCCAATGAAATATAATAAAACTAAAAACATGAATGTTCTAAAAACAGAAGTTTCGGCACATCCAGAATATTTATCTGACATGACCACCTTCTTATTAATATTTATTAAGAAGTAAGAAGAAGAATAACAAACTGAAAAAAATCGGTAAAATTTTCTTTTTGGAATTCGTTGATTCAAAAGCTAAAGGTTCTTTGAAAAGGATATAGAAAACCTTGTTTGCCGCTGAGAGAAATGTTTTGTACTCATTGATCTTATGAATAAAAATAATATGTTTAACGTTTGATTTTTTGAGCATTGTTCTCCAATGATTCAAGTTTCAAATTTTCCTGTCAAATATAGGAATCCAACATTTACAGTTGTCTTACATTTTGGCTGAGTTAGCCAGGATGCTATTCATTTTCTTCAGTTTAGGAAAGTCCATGGACGTACGGGTTTAATAAACTAGGTAGATTCTCATGTACTAGAAAGAGGCACACATGACGTCATATGCAGTTTCTCTTCTCTGTTTCTTCCCTAAAACATCCCAAGTAAATAAGACAAGCGAAAGAATAAGTACGCAAGGGAAACTAGCAAGAGGTTGGGCCCTATAATTGATCCTAAGCATAATAACACCGACATCAAAATTCCTGCAATGATACTCAAGCCCACTCTCTCACTATACCTCTATTTTTCCTAGTCTGATTCCTAGTTCTGGTTGACGAACTTCATCTTTAGTTCACATCGATCATATAAATTTTGAGATTTTGAGTTTGGTAATATTATTTTAACAAGAGCGTTCAACAATATATACGAAATTTTATTGGGCTTCAGTTCTCATCATCTGAGAGCAACCTTAGGAAGTGCTGTTTCTTTAATCTTTTAAAAATTCTCAAATTATTGGCAGAGTTTAGGCATGTATGTTATGAGTAGTAGCTAGTGTCGTGTAGAGAATTCAATTGACAACGGGAGGGTATAATATTTTTATTAATTTTCTAAAGATGATCGCGTTATTACAATATGGGCGATATTGTAAAAAAATCTCTTCAAGTGTTCGCCGTTGTTGATAATGTGAGATAGATTGAAGGGTGGAGCCATTGCTCAAGTAGATAAGGAGAGTGAAGGAAAGTGATTAATTGACGTATGCTGCTAGGGGACGTAGGGCAACAATGGACTCTGATAATAGGCTGCCTGCCTCACACCTGTCAGCTCTTACAGCGACCTTTGTAATGAAGGCCACTTACAATGCCCAACCTTCTACCTATATGAAATATGATTATTTCAAACTTTGTTATCAGCCAATTTCCATGAACAGAGCCATAGCAGCACCCGAGTGGACGTGGTCAAAACGGGTGCTGGGAGTTTGAGAGAGGAACTTTTTCTGGTGGACAGGATTGGAAGTGTTCAAGAGGTTATAAAGGGTTTTATGCCTTTTTGAGGTCGTATTCATGACGCGATTTTCAAAAATTTTCTTCAAATGTGCATCGATCTTACACAGGAGATGACGAAAATGAGGTCAATATATATACGTCTGTTAACGCTCTAGCGGTCTCAATTTTTGCTTGATCGTTACCAAACTCGGTATTTTAACTTTTTATGAAAAAAATAAAGATAAGAAAGTTCGTTAATGGCTGAAATCGGACTAGTGGGAGGGGAGGTTTAGGGAGAGGTTTAGGATTTTCGAACATTCCAAATATCTCCTTTAGTATAAGTCGGATCGAAGAATTGTATAGAAACAGTCATATTGCAAATTAAACTATCTGTAAATATTGTTCTATACATATTTTCTGTGTCATGCTTACTAATTGAGATTTTTGGATTTTATAGTTTTCCACTTTCAGTAAACCCCCACTCCTACTCATTTTATATTTGTGGGTGTTAGAATAACTCTGGGAAAACAATAAATGTATGACAATTTTGGTGATCCTGTCCTTTTCAAATGTTTCTTGTAATTCAAGCAATTGAGTGGGATTGAAACGGATAATATTACCCTTGGAGCAGAAAAAAATTCTAGAATCAGATACTTCTATTCTCTGCTGAAAATTCTCCGCAAAACGCCTCAGGTAAGGTGACGATTCTTCCGTCATCACACTTTTATTCATACGGGGAAAAATAAAAATGGCAATACGTCCTGTAATAAATTCACCTACATATAATACTAAATTCTTCTTCTCTCCCTTTTATAATTTGCCATCGAAAAATCCTTATATTTTGTCCATAGCTCTGCGTGGCGCCGATATTCGCATGGTGAACTATCAATTGAGTAAGTTAGCCCACCCATCTAGCCTACAAGGGAGATAAGAGTGAAGGGGGGGGGGAGGGTATAATGGAGAATGAGAAAATTCATGTATAATGCAGAAGGTAAAAAAGAAAATTCTTGAAACCTCTAAGTCTTCAATCATAACGTCAATCTGCAAATTCTGATGGATATAATCGTGTTCTCCATATCAGCGTCTTTATCATTTGAATCCTTCACATAATATTTATCTTGGATATTTAACTTATAATAGACTAAAATTTTAACTAATACACTGACGTAATATGTATCTGTCATAATCTCAGCGCAGCCCTGTGAGTCATCTTTTCTGTAGACTTTAAACCATTTTAATTTAAAGTACTTCATATTTAAAATGTGAGTTTCTTAAGTGCTATCTTCTTTTCCACTATGATGTTTAATAATATAATCCATCTTTTTTTTATTTTTTATTTAATTTAAATGAGTTCCGAAACGCAGGCGATTTACTCATTATTACAGTTTCATTAAAAAATGAAATGCAAAAAAAAGACAAACAACAACAACAAACGAAAAAAGAGTGAACTTTGGCACAGAGTGAATGACTTTTGAAACATATAAGGTGATATCTGTTGTATCAGTGAATAAGTGGTTAAGTCCACTCACTGGTCGACTTAACCACTTATTCACTGGGGTTACAGATATGAAGCAAACGATATTGTACGATATGGAATCATCAGGGTAATGAACATTATATATAAATGAAAATGTAACTATAGAAAGGGGGGGGGAAGAAAATTAAATAAAAAAAAATAAGGAAAAGGAATAACCAAAAAAAAATAAATAAAATAAAAAACAAAATAAATAAATAGAAAATAAATAATATTAAAGTTTATACACCCTGCTAATATAGGGAATAAGTGAAGAGTGGTGTGTAGAAAGTGTAGATTATAGTGTGTAATATATGTTGGTGTCTTTTAGATGTTTAATGACTGAGTCTATGTAATCACTGTTATCGGTCAAAAGTTCCTGTAAGTCATGTGGAATGTCTAAATTGTCTCTTCGTCGACAGTCAGTCAATATGTGTTGTACAGTTAAAGTTTCGTTGCAATGTCTACAAATCGGTGTGTCCTTGTTTGTCATTAAGTGTCCGTGGGTCAGCAAGGAATGGCCAATGCGTAGTCTGGTCAGCACAACTTCCTCTCTTCGTGTGCTCCTGTTACTTGATGGCCATTCCTTAACCGTTTGTTTTATTTGTCTTAGTTTATTGTCGTTTGTGTTATCCCAAGATTGCTGCCACTGCTGTTGTAGTGCCTTAGTGCATTTGGCTAGTACGTCTTGGTGGTCTGTACAGTTTATGTCAATGTCTGGTTTTTCTACAGTACACTTGGCTAATCTGTCGATGTCTGTACTTTTCTTGATGTTTGTATGTCCGGGTAACCATAAAAGACTAATGTGTATGTTACTAGAGTTTAGTCGGTGAAATTGTTCAAAAATTTTGATAGCCAAAGGATTTATCGAGTAAATGTTGTTAAGTGTATGTAGTGAGCTTAATAAATCTGTGCACAGTACATTTTCATTTTGGCAGCATTGGACTCTTGACAAGGCTAATAGGATGGCCTAAAGCTCGGCTGTATAGGAGCTAGATGTATTTAGTTGGTAATTATTGGACCCAACTATGGCAGCAGACCTGTATCACTTGCTGTCTTAGAACCATCAGTATAAGCAAAGACACTATTGGTTTTGTCACCCAATACTGACCTAAAATAAGCACTGTACATGTGTTGTGAGGTTGGGGTGGATTTTTTGAATTTGACTAAGACGTGTCTATTGTAAAATTTTGAATACGCCAAGGAGGATATGGTAGTAACTAGTAAGTTTATATGTCCGAGTAACAGAGGTGTTTAGGATAGGGGCAATTAGAAAGAGCAATGTTGTTCGAGGGTGTTGAGGATAGGGACAACTGGAAGCAGCAATGTGGTTCAGAGGTGTTTAGGATAGGGACAACTGTAGGCAGCAGTGTTGTTCAAGGGTGTTTAGGATAGGGACAACTGGAGGCAGCAGTGTTGTTCAAGGGTGTTGAGGATAGGGACAACTGGAAGCAGCAATGTGGTTCAGAGGTGTTTAGGATAGGGACAACTGGAGGCAGCAGTGTTGTTCGAGGGTGTTGAGGATAGGGACAACTGGAAGCAGCAATGTGGTTCAGAGGTGTTTAGGATAGGGACAACTGGAGGCAGCAGTGTTGTTTAACGGTGTTGAGGATAGGGACAACTGGAGGTAGCAGTGTTGTTCAAGGGTGTTGAGGATAGGGACAGCTGGAGGCAGCAGTGTTGTTCAGAGGGGTTTAGGATTAGGATAGGGCCAACTGGAAGCAGCAATGTTGTTCAGGGGTGTTCAGGATAGAGACAACTGGAAGCAGCAATGTTGTTCAGAGGTGTTTAGGATAGAGTTAACCTTCAAGCAGCAATGTGGTTCAGAGGTGTTTAGGATAGGGATAATTAGAAGGAGCAATGTTGTTCAGAATAGAGACAGCAATGTTGTTCAAGGGTGTTGAGGATAGGAACTACTGTAAGGAGCAATGTTATTCAGGAGTGGTCTAACGGCCTGGAGTAGTAAGGAGCATAGATGATGATGCTTTACAATAAATTGAAATGTTTTCATTTATTTGAGTGAAAAAAACTCTACGCGCAGGATGCATTGTTTTTGAAATGTCCCTAAACATAATTAAACAGCTCAGTTTATGTTTTTACTTTTTTCGATCATAAATTTTCTGTCAAAAATTAAAAGGACAGTATTACCAAGGTAAATTCATTAGATACTATATCAGAACACAACTTAAAACAATTTACGTCAAACAGTACATACTAAATTATTCATGTGGATTGCTTTGGCGGCACTTAGAGTCTTAAATATTAATATTTCAACAATGGATAAAACTAGTTTTAACAAACTAATGTCCATCTTTGTGGGAAAATATTTTCTGAGGGGAAATACGATGAATTATTTCAACAATACACAACAGATTTATTATCCTTTGTGTACTCTGAAGGTCTCTAAATGAAATGAGTCTTTTATTTACTTAGGTCAATATATTTTGAGGTTTCATTGATGGCTCTAGGGGATAAACCACATTGCACCATCTATTATACTGATCTAAAACTAATAAGGCGATGCTCATCTAAAGTTGAATACCGTTCTTCTGCCATTTCCAGAGAAGGATAGGAAATTGAAAGGAACATTTAACCGTAACCAAATACGATTAAAATATACAAACTACCTCTAAAGATTTGGATGAATAGATTCTCTTCTTCTAAAATCATTCATTCATTTCATCTGTAAAATAATTTTTTTTTAAATATTGAATGCCTTTTATTGAGGTATATAAACTAGTTATATGGATACGCCACATATATCCATGAGCTCAAAATAAAACTAATATATCGCTATATTTAGAAATCTGATCACACGAGATGAGATTTAGGGATAAATGTCCAGAAACTCGACCCACCTTAGGGAAAAAGATCTGATGCCTAATGCAATACGAGAAATCTACTTATTGGGACAATAAATCATGGGTGGTGCTGCAGGGAATCTAGACAGCTCTGGTTTCATATACTTATTAGTGTTTTTGAGATGACTAACTAAGAGATATACCGCGTACTAGCAATAAATGCCTAGTAACCTTATCACATTCAGAAGTATGACTCTGATGAAAAGGGCATCATTCAGAAATGAAACGGAGCCCAGTGGAACTTTCCGGAAACGATGGTTCAAAAATATTCAGTAAAATAACTATTTGCAGAGTCGATATTTAACAGTAATAAAAATAACTAAAAATAAAAAATACAACGGAATACAAAAAATGACGAGTTGCGTTACAGGGAAATAATAATAAAAAAAGGACGTAATACACTAACAATTGTATGTATACGATAAAATAGTAAAACAAAATTAAATAAAAAGTATACTGAAGGGAGAAGTACAAAAACCAATGGAAAAAAATACTTTCAAAATATGTATTTATAGTAATTCGTACTAATGTCATTCTAGGAAGGGCAAAACCTCTGGAATTACTGAGCTATTATGGCTTCTAAATAGGTATTGGAACATTATCGAGCTCTTTAGTATTTTATTCTAAACCAAACTACACCAAAAAAATGGTTGTATTAAGGCATTGTTTAGAAAGCACTCGGCAAACTTTAAATCGCTAGGTCAATTTCTCTTTGGATACTGATGAACTTGCTAAATAATATCTTTTTTCCTGGCCACAAAAGTGCAACAGAATAACGCATTAGGATATTACAGGAGTCATGCCAAACCCTTCATCTCATTACAAAGAAAGCAATTAAAGAATTAAAAAGGAATCTATTTCATTCTCTCTGGAATTTACTTTAGATAAGAATTGTGAAACCTTTGGCAGGTCAATTTGTGTTCTATGGACTTCCCGATGAATCAACCACTTGACACAATTAAGACGATTCCGATTTGTCGTTCCAAAATAACTGCATGACTTCATATTCCAAATTCCTTTGGCAATAAACTACAATTTTTCCAAATCCGTCTATACGTCCAAAGTTGGGTTAGTAGTAATAGAGATGCCAATTTTCATAAATTTCGGTTCAGTAGTTTAGGCGTTAATAGGTAACAAACAAACATACATCAAGGCCACATATTGCAGACTTCGTATCTATGGCATGTAAAACGAAAAAATGTACAGAAGTACAGACAGACGTTACAATTATATATATATATATATTTATACATACACACATATACATACATAGTTTTGAAGGGACCTCAGTTTCGTCATCTTTTGGGTGGGGTCGATGGACATTTGATGAAATTTATCGCAAATTGCATCATGAGTACAACCTTAATACCTGATTTCCCTTAAGGGAAATCTGCTAATAATATTCAGAGTTGCACGGATACACATCCACCAAATTATTTTAATACTTATTTATAATTAATAATATGCACTGTCAACTTTAAACATAAGTAACAAGTAAAAAGTTTTTGGCTATTGTATGCAGGCGTGGGGGGTGGTCATAATAAATTAATTGAAGACTATGAAGCTGTTTTTTTTTCCCTGAGCAGGCTCATGACGTCAATGTTCTAAATTTGTTACTAAGCGTTTAGGAGACTTCTCAGCCTCTTTTTAATCTTACTGTTAATTACATCATTGTTTGGATAATGAAATATAAGGTCAGAAAGGTCAATGCACATCTAAAAAAATTATAATTGAGTTGCTCATTGACCTTTATGGACAAAGTTGAACAGTTTATTCAAGCTGAACAAGTTATACTGTTATTGGGCAAATACAATTTTAAAAATTTAGAACAGTTTTTAATACCTTACTTAATTTCACTAGTTGCCAGTGTGAGATCTAACTATAAGTGAGTGTTACAACATTCCAGGAAATAATGAGCTCTAAAATAAATACAAAAATTCTTCACCCAGACGATCACTCCCCATCTTTCAGTTCCGGTTTTGCATCCGTTATTAGTTTTTTAAACAACATACTTAAGTATCAAGTTTACGAATTACGACTGTGATCATAGAACGTCTAAAATTCTCAGATACATCATATAAGTGGTGCAAGATTGGAGGGTAGATTTAATTTGTAGTTTATATACTGTTACTAGTTAGTGCACATCATTAATTAGTCAGCTTATGCAGGCTGCAGGCTTCTGAGGGATGGCAATCTAACAAAAATGCCCTCGTCTAGAATTGTGTCCACTCATGCCTTTATGGTGTGAATGGAATATACCTCTTGATGCATTTATTGCTGGATGGTCTGATGTAGAAGACAACGGGAAACCACTACATGTTCTTGTAGCCTCAAATTTTCCCTTGAAAATCAGGTTTACCAGGTATAGCCTGTAGTTACTACAAAACGTTAAGAGTTGTACACTGAATATTCAAATGTTCTATCTTAAATGTTTTCGGACGAATCACACTACGACATGAGTGCGAATGTCGTATGAATCTTTAATTTGGATTCCGTTCATAAATTATTTAATTAAAACCGCAAAAAAAATCGATGTTCTAGAAAATTAATTCGTAATTTTTTACTTTGTTTTCAGAGGACTTTTCACATTTATTAGGATGTTTATAGAAGGATCTCTTTGGGCTGGGGATTCAATTCCAAATGAGATTAGGAACGTAATCGTTACATACTCGTAATTTTTCCCATTTTTTCGTAATTGTCCCAGCGTGGCATAAATGGAAATGTGTTGACAATTTAGTTATGGTTAGCCTCACTAGAATAGTGTGGACATTAATGTAGGGATCACATAAAATAAGCACATTTTTGTCGTACTAGAATGACACCTCAGTGTCTTACCGGTCCATACTTCAATCAAATTACTAATTCTCCTTTAGCATGAAAACTAAAAATTTATGCTGGTTTACGGGTGGCAATGAACAATAAAATTCACTCAGTAATATTCATTTTAGGGCAAATGAATAATATAGGTTGTTGTTTTGTATAAATTAACAGCATCAAACATTTTGGTAATGTAAAATATTCTGACACACCGCAATAATAGCCGAGAATTTAAAATTTACTATTTAATATTTAATCTCATATTTAAATCCTAACTTTTGTTTTTTATGAGCAATATCGCCTCGCTGCGAACCCTCTAAAATAATATAAAATAAAATAACTTTTGTAGCACAATTTATGAAGTTTCCCGTTGGACAAAGATCGTTTAAATAACAAACGAAATGATAGGATAACGGATAATTAACTGAAATCATTATTGATGACGTATAAAATTCTTGACCCTGAAGTCCCTTTAGGAAGAATTCAGTGATAACATTAGACTAAAATACTAGGTTTTATTGTCTGTTCCTTAATTTATGTAGCAATAAATGTAAATCGCTTTTATAAAGTAATTAGCTGTGTTAAATATTTTCTATTTACTATTTCATATTTTACGTCTTCTAGGTTGACATGTATGTTTGTATATATACCGGGTATTTCGGATAAAACGCTCATATTTGAAATATATCAAATATTCTACATAGTTAGTGGCAAGGTTCGCCAATATAAAAAGAGAACGACCTATTCATAACTGAAAGGCCGCTGAAGAGATGGAATGTAAGCACAAATGTAGGGCAATTCTAAATAAAATCTGCGTGGAAAGAATGGTGTTTTTCTTATTTGACTCTTGCCGCTATACTGTTAAGAACATTTTAGAATATTGGGTTCAGAATAAGTTGAAATATATCGGTATATCAGCGTACAGAGTTATCTCAACAATATATCAACAAAATTAGTAAATGTTCCATCAAAAGCCACATTTGATTAACTTCTTTAATTCAGTTCCTTCCGTCACTTCCATAACAATTACGTACAAATTGGGTTAATTTGAGTTTGTATAGATAACTGAATAACCCCTAACCTGGATTATCAAAAAAACATCTAAAAGACTGAATATTTATTTATTAACGACCTCTATGAACTACTATGGCTAATTGAAAAGAGTTATCTTATAGTTACCACCCTTTTCTAGTCAGGGTAGGTCTAAGGTTTTATTTAAGTTACTTCGTCACTAACTACCTCCTTTTGACCAGGACCACCACTTTAGATTTACTACGTGAGATCTGGACCATCTTATCTCACATGTCTATCCAAAAAAGAGAAAATAAAACATTTGGATCACTATTTCTCCAGAATTAAGAGTGGTATCGAAAAACACACTTCTCCGTATTTAATAGTTTTTAGCCTTTTCCATAAATGACATAAAAATAATTAGTCAAAAGTGCTCCTTATCTTTCAAAAGCCTATATTTGTTCTTTTGGGACAGGTTTCTTGAGATATGATGGTTATGTTAACATCTTTCGCTAAAATACTTTATTATCAAGGTATTTCGAATGTAACTGTTTTATCTGAGACATCCAGTGTGTATATATATATATATATATAGTATCATAACTAGAAGGTGATGAGATTTTAAAATCGTATGCCCTAATGTAAAAGAAAAAGAATATTTTAATTATGAAGAGTTAAATTGGAGGTCGCGTGGTCTTTCAACCAGGAAAATGTGACAAAATCGATGAACCAAGCAGGTGGTCGACCGAGCTGCCGAAATAGACTTCGAATCGGAGATCTAGAGAGGCATTTCTCCTTGGTGTCGTTCTACTGGTGTATATATCACAATGGAATGACATTGAAGGTCGCCAGGAGTAACTGTTCGTAGGACTGCCCTTCCCTGTCAGGAGACCAAAGCAAGGATCATATTTGTTCAACTTCCGACATAATGATTGTATTATTATTATTATTTATTTGGTATGCCGCTACAACGGCGATTCATCTTTTAACATGTTTGAACGTAATTTTACAAAATTAAATAAATATTAAAATTTTTACAAAGCTAAATTTTACAGGTGTACAAAATAAATAGAATGGAGAAAAGTAAATATAAATTGTTAGTATATTTACAACATGAGGAAAAAAACAAAATAAAATTACAACCAAAAAAAAAACAAAAGAAAACTATAAATAGTTAAACTGGAAGGAGGCAAAACATATATTCCACGTACAATGCTTGCTATATATAACTTTCATAATGGTAAAGAATAGATTTTACATTTCATCAAATAATCCATTATTTGTTAGGTATTTAAAAACATCATCTATAAATTGGCTACTGTCGGCCAGTAGTTCGCATACATTTGTGGGCCATGGGTACGTTTTTACTAGTGTTCAGTCAGTTAGTATCTGTTTTACAGTCAGTGCCCTACTGCAGTAGCGACATATAGGTTCACCTTCCCTGCTCATTAGATATGAATGCAGTAATCTAGTGTGTCCTGAGCGTAGTCGTGTAACTAAAATTTATATAAGTACAATAACCATTGTAGAGAGAGACCTAACACTCAGCCAAGGTGAGTCCAGTTTTCTATGATGAACGACGGAATGTAGTTGACTACATATTCACTTTGATATTTTAATATAGCATTCAAATAATATAATAAAAATATTTTACAAGCATCTCTGCTTGTGATGATATCTTGGGACGTACTGATTACAAAAATTGTTGAGTGAAATTATCTGTTGCAGTTTTATTTCTCTTTTTTGTTCGCGTTGTCTTTCAGGAATAAATAATGTTCTTTTTTGAGTTAAATATTTAATGTAAGTAGTAAGTATAAATTTTCTATTAGCATACAATGTCATATACACAAACAATGCATTTTCAATACCTTCGGAGAGTTTTATTTTTCGTATATTAGTTCAGGTATAAAAAAAATCGGCACAGCTTTGCAAAATATACTACTATTATTAATGATTTACGTAAATTTTATGCTCCTTCGGAATATATAAATAAATATATGCATATGATAAATTAACTATAGGTCACTACCATTTTCTAGACAGTTTGGACTATATTTATTGCCTACGTGGGACCCACGGATCAATGTGTACCAACTGTGTAAGACCATTCCTTAAATGACCAATCTAAGGCACCCACGAAATAAAGTTAAATACCCTTATGTCGTTTTAATTCTATTTCGATATATGATTTTTTCCAGATCTTTTTAGTGGATTAAAATGTAATAACAAATTTATCCCTTCACTTGTAGGGATGCATTGTGAGTCGAGGTAGAAATTATTTCACTCTCAAAATATTTATTAAACGGATCGTTGACACATGTATGAATTTGAACTTTGACTTATCCAATTTGTAGGATCGGGGGGCATTTAAAGAATATTTTGAAATCGAGATAGGAGTACTACTTCAGTAGTAGATTTCCCGTGATGGAAATCTAGTGAAATTCTGAAAATTTCTTTCCCTTCGCTTATAGTCATTAGTTCAGCTTTATATAAATTGAACGCTTTTGATCTTTTTAGTCTACTGTCGTCAACAAATATTTTAATATCAAATGTTTGTAATTATTTTCATTCATTTATGATAACTATTTTTTAGCTCTTCAATATTATATTAAGTGTTGTGTTTGTGATTGATATTCAACTATTACGAATATCCTATAATTAAATACGTAGCTGTAAATTACTAAGTTGATTTGTTAGACGTTTTTTCAAGTTTAATTTTTTTTAAATGGTGACTGTCCTTGTTTTATTTTCATTATGTAAAAATGTTTTTATAAATACAATAAAAGGAAAAATTGTTTGAAACAACGGAATGTAATTTGGGGCCGATGTCTATATTTATTGTAATATATTTTGAATATTTATTCTCTACATAACTGGATGACATAACGTGAAGCCTTATTTCCAAAAAGGTATTATTAGTTCATGAATGTCCCACTTCAAAGATAAGTTGTTTACACCTATTACCATTATTTTTCATATTAACATATTTTGTAGCAAAATGAAATGAAATATTTAAAATTACGCATCTTACCTCAGAATTAGCGGGATACGGAGAATGAGAAAAAATAATTTGATCAAAAAGTGACGAGATGCCATGTTCTTCAGAATTAAAAGGATTTTATTTGTCGAACAACTGAAAGTTTGAATATTTTTGTAATATCTGTCGTTTGAAGTATATCATCAGTAAAATCGTCACATTTATTTCTTTGTTAAGGGTTTATTTATACAAATATCGGTTTATTATCAAACCCCGAAAATAATAAGATTATAGCACTCGCTCAGTATAAATGTATTCCATCTGTTCACCAAAATTGTCCTTTTTCTGATTTGTTGTAAATTTTCTATTTGTTATATTGAGGCCATGACACCACCCGGAACTTTAGCACTCGAGTATTTCGAAACGAACTTACTCCAACACTTTCAAATATTTTTATGATGTCTATTTTCTTCTGGGAGTGAGGAATCACCATTTTAGTTTTCCCTGTGCCTTTTGATTAATCCAGTGAAGAAAGAGTGACAGAGAGTTGGCTGGATCAAGAGGGCACCCTTCAAACACATGTTGGCCTTTGTCGTGAGAAGGGAGTGGACGTGCTCCGTGAGAGAGGCAGGCCGTAACTATTGACAGTGTAGGGATGGTCAACGACTCTACCGCTCCGAGGGTGGGGGGAGTCACGCAAACCTTTAGGGTTCAAAGATCTACGAGCCTCATTTCTACAACCCTATCAAATCCTGATAATAGCCGATAAACTTGGCTCAGATGGGTTACTAAGTGTATCTCTTTCAATAACCCAATGTATATATACATTTTCAGCGAATTTCCTCCTTGGAAACACCGCATTTCTTCTCAAGAGGTTCACACGGGCCCATGCTATTTGTATTTTCTTATTTATCACGAAGAAACACACAAAAAACAGGCATCCACTCCCATAAATAGTGTATTTAAAAGCGACAGCGCTCTCAGAGCAAGCCCTCCATCATCCGTATTAAAGCTGGTTCTACTGGACTGAGGACAGCCTCGAACACTCTAGTCCTTGCCTGTGTTTCATTTAGATCTAGCTACACCATTCGTTCAAATTCTTTTATAAGTATATTTATAAATAAAAAAATAAATGATGCGAAAGATGATCTGCATTTCGTTTTTCGTATGATTTTCTATCATTTAAAGACGATATAAATCATGAAATGCTATAAAGGTAAAGTTCGTTAGGGCGAATAAACTACTAAACATTGAAAACTTGGCTTTACATTTTAATTCTTTTATATATTTTTTATTTAGTAATGTTATTGGCATATTTTTATTGAATATTTCATGTTTAATTTATATACTAATAATTTCTCATTAGAGATTGGCAGTTTTCAACGAGTTTCATTGTATTATTCTATCATGAAGAAAATGTGTAAATCCACGGACAGACGTAATTATGTAACAATGATATGATCACTGTGTTTAATATCACTGTATTTAATGTATGAATTGTAAAAATATACTTCCACATTAACAGGAAAACGAAAAGCAAAATGATATATACAGGTTGTATTGATAGTCTACGCCCTGCCCTGGTAATCGGTGCTGAAAATAGGATTTGGTGGCTTCTCAAAACCGAGATCATTGTTTTCTTTATCCTTTGTTACATTCTTGCCGAAGTTATATCACGTGAGTGAGATACGCCTAGAAGAACGTAATAGATGTGCACTTCATTGAAAATGCCATACATGTTTAGTTAACTATGTAAAAACCTCCCCTTGGAAGGTTTATTTCAAAGACTGTAATAGGGGACGAGATCTTCGTAACTGAAAGGAATGGGTCCTGAGGAGGCTGTTAATAGACACGAAACATGTACGTCTATTTGATTATTGGATGCATAATAAGAAGAGTTGTAGTTTTCGTTTATGAAGGAATAGTTCGTAATAGGGAGTGTGTTTGAAAAAATAGTTATTCTCTATTCTATAATTTTATGAGTTATGGTCTTGAGTTAAATTCTATCCACTGCTCATGAAGTTTTTATTGTAGGGTAGTCTCGAGCGGAAGGCAACGGGAGTTCATTGCGTTTGCATGTGACTCTTCCATGCATTTTTGAGCACACTAATGTACACACTCATGCATAAATAATAATAAATAAATAAATAATAAATTTTTGAAAACTATAATTTATTTTTGTCTACCCTTTTGGACCTTTGGCAGAACGGCAAAACTAGTCATTCACAGCAATTGACAAGCGTTAGTTTTCTAGAAGAAATTGAATACGGCAATTATGATGGTTTCATAGTCTCCACTTGGTATTTGGGAATTTGAGGAACTTCTTTCTTCACTGAATTTATGACTTTGTGTTGTCAACTGTTGATTGATAGAAATAATAGGTTGGTATTAATTTATTACTTAAATATGGTCTAATTTCAGCATAGCCAATATGACTTTTCCCTTAGAAATTAATGGAATGCTGGTTACCACGGTATATTGGAACACTTTATTTCTCAGAGTTGGGAATTTTTATTCACCCATTGGTCCATCAACTGGTCATTATTAATTTTTTAGTGTTCATTTTTTTTTAATAAATGTTGATATTCAGAGTTGTTTAAAAAAAAAAATGATTCCAGGTTTACAGAGTTGCGAAAATTCTCTACACAAGTAAATGATTAATACATTAAATCATAAGTATTTCTCCACCAATGTTTTTAAAACTATAATTATCACTTAACACAAGACAGAAAATGACTAGTACGATTAATCATACAAAAACCATGCAGTTTAGTTTCTTTCATCGAATTCACAATTAAACATTAAAGACTTCATTATCTGTCATTTAGCGCTGCTATAACTTTTGAACTCAACTTAGTTTATCAATCAATCTACGAATATAATTTTTGTTTAAACTTGTAGATTTACGTTCGTGACCAAGGCCAGTCTTGTAGGGGAGGAGGTATCTTAAAATTGCGAGTTATTCTTTTCCCATTGTAGATATAGAACACATATATCTTAATTTTTATTATTTAAAAAATCCTACAAATGACTTCTTATGAAACACTTTTTAGTTATGGAGTACAGAAATAGAGATATTTTGCGATTTCGTTTGTAGATCTTGCTCACGACACCCTCTTTCTTATAGTAGTAAAAAATGGATTAATTTTGAAATACAGCCATGAAGCTTGTTCATTGACAGAACCCTATAGGAATGGACCTTTTGAGCCAATAGGCTTTAAATTCCTTTTTAGCAGATTTCCCTCAAGGGAAATCAGCTATTGAGGTCGTATTCATGATGCGATTATTGAAATATTTCCTCAAGTGTCCATCGATCCTAACCAGGAGAGGACGAAAATGAGGTCCGTTCAAAATTATATATATTATACACACACACACACACACACACACATATATATATATATATATATATATATATATATATATATATATATATATATATGTCTGTTAACGCTCCAGCGGTCGTAATTTTTGTTTGATCGTTACCAAACTCCATATTTAATCGTTTTATGTAAAAGGGAAGATCAAGTTCGTTAATGGCTGAAATCGGACCTGTGGGAAGGAGGGGGGGGGGTTAGAGATGGGAATTTTGATAATTTGAAATATCTCCGTTACTATAATTTGGATCGAAATATTGTATAGAACCAATTTTATTGCAAATTAAATGGTTTAAAAATAGTGTTCTATTCATATTTTCTGTATTACGAATATTAACCGAGATATTTGGATTTTATAGTTTTCAGCCTTCAGCAAACCCCCACTTCAACTCATGTTAAACTAACAATACTCGGTTATGTAATAAACTACATTATTCGAACCTTAAATACCAAATATTGTTTTCAAGAGACCTTTATTATACGACATACATGCAAATGCTCCCCCGTTTTAAGTTTTTGGACTACTTAAATTTAATTGATTGAGATAAAAGGTATTCTGATTCATTATTAATTACAGTACTAGATATAGTAAATAGTTTTTAATCAAATTAATAAGTTATATTCTGATATATTTCAGTAATTGTTTTTCTTTCCGGTGAGAGTCGGGTTAGCAGGCCTGTTTGTTTACATTTCAGACATTTCCCGCCTGGAGGGGAAGATTTCTTATTACCGTTTGTATTTATTCACTTAATATTCAAGGTGTTGTTGTTACCAGTATGTAGATTTATCTATTATTAAACTTCACGAGGGAAAACTGCTTAGTTTACGCAGCCCCTGCATGACGGATTTTTATAAATTAACGCCTACATAATGCAATGCCTAAATTTTTATCGTATAAGTTCAGTAACAGGTTTGGTAAGTACGTCACTAAATAAATCACCTTAGCCCACGCTGTAATCGATCTCCCGAAGTTATCCGAGTGTATTTAGGCTTACGCCCTAGCACACACGGCTAATCCACGCCTCTCTTCTATATATACAAATGTTAAATAAATGGTGTAGGAACTTTGCTTAGTACTGGATTTGTTACAACGGAGTTATCAATTTTATTTTAACTGATAAAAGGCACTTTTATGAAGATGAGGTACAATATGTCCGGGTTTCATATTTTTGGGGGGAAATTAAGAAATCCTAACTGAACATAGATTCATAAAAATTAGTACTCAATTGATAATATATTTATTTTAATTAAACTCGTGAAAAAATTGCATCAATTATGGTCATTCTGGTTTATAACCAAAACCATTGATATGTCACTTATAAATTATTAAAGTTTATTTGAAAATCCTATGTCAGAAACTAAATTCTGAATCAAGCCAACCGTAATCATATTTAATTTTGGAAACTTTGCAATTTAATAATCTATGTTTTGTGAAAATATAATTGATAATCTTTGATTATTAGAAGAATTGCCGAAATTCGTATTAAATTCCCATAATTAATAAAACTTATAAAATAAATCATAAAATGTCTCCCTTACTAATTTCCAAAATAAATAACTTTAATGCTGGTAATCCTTATCGTCTTCTCGGTATACCCGTATTCCAATCTATTGTTTCTAAATTTTTACATTTATATTTTAATTTTTATACATAACGAAATTATTAAAATTAATTAAATCTTATAGAATCTAAATTATTTTTTTCGGTAACAGTCATTGATTTACAACTTATGTATATCTAAAACGTACATAATTCATTATTATTTTTGTCAAACCACTAAGTGTTTCACAGCTGTTATTGAAACCTGAATAAACTTACTGCTCCCGGTTGTTTATTGAGCTTGTCTTGAAAGTCTACATCGTATGTTGACTTAAAAGAAATACTTGGTCATATTACGATTATTTATTTCGATTCCTATTCTTTGCATATTTGTTCTCCGTCTGATGTTAACTGAGATATTTTTACATCATGACTTTCGCAATTTAGTAACCGCTCCGTCAACTATTTTCACATTAACAATAAATACGTCTTTATTAGTGTGAAATGGTTAGGAGTGGGACTTGCTGAAGGGTGAAAAATAAAAAGTACAAATACCTCAATTAGTATCAGAGATAAAGAAAATGTGCATAGAACAGAAATAATAATCAATTAAATTGTCAGTAAGAATGTCTTGTGACTTTATTTCGATCCGACAAAAGATGACTGAGATATTTCGAATTTTCGTTTTCTCCTCTCGTCCTGGCCCGATTTCGCTCTCTAACAAACTCGATCGTTCATTTTATATGATCGAAATATCTACAGTGTTTTGGTAACGATCAAGCAAAAATTATAACCGCTAGAGTGGGTAAATACAATATATATATATTCACCGTCATGGTTTTACTATGTTGGTTGCAACTGCCTCCTATCTCCAACAAATGTTAACTGACCTGTCGATTCCCTAGTGTTTGGAAACCTCAAAAGATACATCTATCAGCCTAGAACATTCATATGGAATAACTATACCTCAAGCAAGAAGTGATTCTCGTTTTTATGTAGTGGACGTTTTCCAAGCAGGAACAAACTGGGGCAGAAAGCCGAATCCAATGACATATTGTATGAATGCTTGTCAGGACTATGTATAAACATGTCAGAACCCCTTTAGTATGACCATTTGTTAAAGGAGAAAGTGTTCACAAATAGCTTCTATATTTTGTCTATTGGGTTGGTTCAATGAAGCTGTTAGAATCGGGGCCCTCCTTGCGTCATCCACCTAAATCAATATATACCAAGAGTTAATGTAAATACATTTCCTACCCAACTGTCTTCTGCATTAAAAATATTTTTTCAATCCTATTGACACGTGCTGAGAAAATATTTTCTTCTTGACAATTAAACATAACGAGGACGTTCTTTTGTTATAGTATTAGTGTATCACAGATACACACAATATAATTGTATTCACAAACTGTTATTTTTATATAATGTTCTTCTGTATTGTTGGATTAAGATATTTATTTCAATATCAGAAAACATTGAATTTTATTAGAAAATTTCCAAATAATGATCATGTTTTATTGTACAATGTCTAGAACATCAGCTTAACTTTTCCAAGTTATTTTACTTACTACAGTCAGGATTTTCTCCCGAAAATGCTGGATGATAGAGGAAGCAGTGTCATTGATGTCGCATAAAAGTGGTGATAATATTGCAATGAAATAAAGGTCTTTCAAGTCACTGATATAAAAATAAAAATACCTAGAGTGACGAGTTTGATTCCCGCCTGGGCATTAGGAATTTATTTACTGACAAACTTGTAAACTCCCTAGTCCAACCCTGCCTGGAAGAGGTTGGTAACATGTAGATAACCCTTACAAATTTGCCATAGTTGCAAAAGGTGGGCGTAAATAGTAAATGAAAACATGATGTAAACAATTTTAAGATAAAATAAATTAAAACCTAGAGCCAGTAAATCAAAACTTTATATAAGTTTTCATAGCGTATCACTTTTTTTAATATATTCATTTAATTTTGTTCTCACTGTTCTGTTAGTGCTTTTTAAAATTATTCTGGCAACGTTATTGAGGTAGCACTGTAAAGTTTACGTTGTAGACTGTAGACACACACTCACTAGCATTCGTCAGCTTATGGAGTATAGGCTGAGGACCATGGTGTGACTCACGACAATTCTGGTGGGATTCGCTCTAATTTTTGTAAAGCTTTCGCCGTGACACAGTCTCAAATATGAGGCAACAGGAAGCTACTCTTTGTTATTGTAACTGACCTCTTTCTTTCCCACGAATATCAAGGGAAAATAGGAGAAAAAGTAGTCTCATTAAAAGTATAATTGATGACCTGAGGGGACTTAAAGAATCTGGATATACGCAATTTGAGAACACTTCCTGGGAGCTATGATGCCTAAGATGGTAGTGGCAGAAGTTCAGGTCGCTCGAGGATGTGCTACCTAGAATGTAAGCACTCAAGAAAATTACTCAGAGAAGGAACCTTCCAAAAATAGGGCAGCCTTTCTTCCAAAGTAGATGGAGCTATACCACTATTCTTTCAGCTCAAGGAACGGAATGCTTTGATATCTGCAAAGAGAGGACTATTGAACAATTGGCAGTATGGATTACTGCTATACAATTAATACTGTTGTCTTAAGGAAACTAGAGTGCACAGAGCAACATACAACAAAAATACCGAAAGCCTTACAAAAGTAGTAAATAAGGTCGCAGCAGTTTTTGTAACAGCTGTTTCCTGAGAGAACCAGGGCTCTAGCTCTTAGGAAAGAGTTTCAAGTCGAGAACAGCATATGAAAGAAAGTGATAGACATTGAGTGGATCAAAAGCATGAAATGCAGGACTAATCGCATTGCCTGGCGACCCTGACTCATGAGACAAGCCAGAAAGAGGTTTTGACGTAGCCCAGGAGGGAATAGACAAAGAGGTAAACGCAGGGAAGGGGGGCTTAATAACCTGGATGCAGACTTGCGGAGGCTTCATTCGAGGAGCCTGAGTAGGAACAGTCAGATAAGGTCATTAGTTGTAGAGACACATGCCCATAAGGAGGAAATGTCTTTTTCTTATGGGTAACATTTTGAAAAGGGACAGTATTCGTTTAGCTTGAATTGCAAAAATTGTATAACACTAGTTCTTATGCTGGATTGTTAGTCCTTCGGAATAATTGCTGTTTACTTATTATTGACACAACCTCAGCGGCTAAACGAAACACTTATTAACTAGGTACTCCTGAATTTTAAGATTAGTGAATCGATGAACAAGAAGTATTATGTTCTCTCAGGAGGGTTCGACACATGATTCTTTGTGCATGTTTTCCTCCTAGTAGGTCACCTAGAAGAAACCCTGCTGTATTAAGGACGGTAAAATACTGCTCAATGTCAAAATTCAAAAGACACAATTCAAGTTAAAAGTTTTACTTAAAATTCATATTTATAAACCGTTGGAAGACTGTCGTCAATATATGCAAATTTAAAAATAACTTATCCATATAACGGTAAAAAAAATATATATATTAAAAACCTTAAATATATGTTTGGAGCTGAGAGGAAGTATCCTTTATTTATGTGACATGGGAGCATAATAGCAAAGCATGCATAACTAGTGACTGGTTGATGTCATAGACTTCACCAAACAGCTGATCCTAGCGTAAGCACCAGAATTCATAAATTCAATTTCATGGTGTAGTAAGATGGCGGATCCTAGAATAAGTAAGAACTAAGGATGAGAGACTGCCTTTAGGAATATCGGGCAGCGGTGTATTTTTAGAGTGGTTGCGATCGTAGGCCGCTAATGAGGGGAGGGGACAGGCTGACAAATACTCAGAGGGCTGCGGCTTCTGACGTCAGCACTTCCAACATGGCGCCCTTCGGATGGGGTGGGGGGGGGTCCCCGTTACGTCAGGACTACGTGAGTCGATACGAACCCTCTACCGCTTTACTCCTGCCAACATCCCTTCTTCCCAACTCCCCAGATTACACCTCCTCCTGTTCTCCCTTCAACCAGGCAACAAACAACAAAATTAGTGTTTCATGCTAAATAAATGGCTTTGTGTTTACATTTTTATTCCTGCTGTAAAATGTGCAAAACTTTCCCGAGCAGTTGTCACTTAAAATAGTTATTTATTATACAAGTGACGAAAGTTGATCATTTTACAACTCGAGTGAAACGTTTACCCACACGAGCGAAGCGAGTTTGGTAATTTCACGAGAGTTGTAAATTCTACTTTCGTCACGAGTGTAATATTAAATTTTTTAAATTTTTTCTGTAATCGTGTAATACATGATCAGATCTAACCAGAATATGAACAAAATTAGGATGTTGTGAAGATTATGGTATGTTGTTGGTAGGTTATAAGCATGGTTGTGAAAGGTTATAAGCATAGTTATAAAACAACTAGTGATGATTGTGAAGTAGTGCAGTTATAAACAAGGAAGGTAATTATTATTATATTTAAATTTTAAAATATATTGATTATTTCCACCAATAATTCATTCACATTTCAATTTATTTTGTTAAAATAAATTCTTACAATGTTAAGAAACATTTAAAAGCATTTAATTTCCAACTTCAAATTATTTTTTAATTTATACTTATTACTAATTAAGAAGGCATTTCACTTTCTTCACTCTATTGCAAAATGTTTCACTTTCTTCACTCATTTCAGTTTAGTAATGTTACCATTATTCAACGATTACAGAAAGACTTTTTTATCAATACTGCAATAGATAATAAGGAAACATTTATTTTTCCGTGGTTAATAGCACTTTTGGACCTGAACCGCTACAATATTTCCTTCCGTACAACATCTCACTATGTTTGTTAACAGTATATATTTTCTTAGTCCCTTGAAATAAATAAGGCTTCCCCCATTACGCCAGGACTATGTGAGTCGATAATAACTCCTTCGAACAGCCCTTCTTCACTGTTCAGCTGATCACAACACCTCCCGCTTTTCTTTCTTGAAAAACAGGAAACTAGTATCTAATTCTGAATAGTTGAGTAGTGTTTAGATTTTTATTCCAGTCTCCAGATAACTACAATTCGTAACGCAGGTACAGTAAACGTATTCCCTCGTACAAATTCTACCATTGACGTACTTGTTAAGTGGGGTTTTTTTAGATTATTTTATTTTATTAAGAATATTATAGTCTGCATTTAAATGCCTTTTGTAATGTGATATTTACAATTCAATCGTCCTCCACCACTCTCGACAGAAGCTGCTACACCCCTTCACCACAATGAGAGGAGCAGCCTCTCCCTGCCTGACAAGGAAGTCAAGAGCTAAGGTGGAATGGCTCTTGATAAGAAAATATCCACTGCTATCACTTCACTTCACTTTACACTTATACGAGATCTCTAGGCCATTGTCTCTTAAGGCGCCGTGGAGGGGAATAAGGATGAGTGGTACTACAAAGGACTAGGACTTCTGGATTAGGATGATTGGATAGCCTGCTGTGGAAGTTTTTGAATCTTAGAGGAATTAGTTCCTTTACAAATGGGATATATAGATCTTTATGGAGGGTGTGGTTGGCGATATAATATGGAGCATCTACTATGGTGCGCAGGACTTTGGATTCGAAAGTCTGGATGCGTCTGATGTTTGAACGTTTTGCTGTACTCCACACTTCTATTGCGTATGTCCATATTGGTTTAAGTAGTAACTTGTACATTATTAGTTTGTTTTCGGTAGTCAAGTGAGATCTTCTATTTAGCAATCCATAAAGTTGTCCGCATTGTCTTGTTAAGTGGGAGCATTATTAATCACCTTCGCTCGTATAAGTAATTCCTTTATTACTGGTAGAGTATTTTCGGGGCAACATGGCTCATCTTCTGTGCTCTAGAGCTGTATCCTAAACGCCCAGGATTCCATCTTGACTCTACTCGGAAATGGCGAGTAAGAAACTTTTGACCTCTCGTACAACCTACTCCTTCAAGTTTAAATACAGAGTTTCCTTGTTCGGTCAGGACAAAACGAGTCTCTACGAACTCTCCTACGCTTTGCCACTTCCAACTACACTTCATCACAACTCCGCAGATTCACTTTCAACTGAACTTCCTCGACGCTAACAGGAAGTGTAGTATTTAATCTAAATAAGTAACTGGGTGTTTACATTTTTCTTACTCCTATAGAAAAGGATAGTACAACCCCAATTACAACATAAAATATGCAGATTTTTCACATGCAACAATGGGATAGAAAAGAATTATTCAAATATGACGGCATAGAATATTATTAGAATAGTCTTTATTAGAAACTTCAAATACTTATTACTTTTGCACCCAATGTTTAGAAATGAAGAAAATTTGTGTTTTTTTATTCCAGCGATGTCATTAGGTTTTGCGTTCACTCCCACAACAGCCCAACCACATTTTAAGGCAATGTATGGTTTTATATATTTAATTTCCTGTTTGATTCAAAAGTCTGCGTCTCTCTGGTAAATCAAGATTTGTATACAAATACCTCCCTTTTTCGTCAGTCAGTTAGATTTGGATTGATTATTTTAAGGCACTGCTTCAAAATAGGTCACAAAGCGCCTAATGCGGCCCTTGAAATAAATGAAGTGAAAACGGGAATGATGCAAGGTCTGTTCTGTTTGATCAGACTTTGTTAAACACTTCTGGGAAGAATGTTTTTCTCGTCAAAGTAGTTATACCGTAAAGGGCGTCCCAGAAACTCTGAGATAATGTGTAGAAAAAGATCCACGCACAAGCACAGTGAAACGCTCTCCAGAAATAGAAGTATCCCAAGGTAGATTTTTTTTTTCATTTCTACAATATTTAAGCTTCATAAGTGTTCCACACCATTTGTCAACTAAGGAGAACGTTGAAGGATAGAAATTTCTGAAAAATCCAGTTGAAAATCGCCTTATCAAATTAGTTCTGATTTGTGACTTGGGTGTCATTCAAAAATCCCAGAAGCCTGAAACATTTAATTATCCCTGTCCCAAGAAGAGAGTGATTTGAAAAACAATCGTCACGCAGGCTGTTAGCAAATAGGGAATCTTCTGAGTTGCCAACAACATCATACTTCAAATTCGTCATTAATCATATTTATTCCTAGGATCCTACACCATTTTGAAAATGACGACTCTGAGCTATTGATAACTGTATAGACGATTACTAGAAAAACCTATTAAATGCTTTTCAAAAAATCACGACAGGCTTGGAGATGGTTGCTATCGCACCGAAAGCGGTTGTAGAAAAGAAAAACGTCGTACGGAGTTTTAATTGGTATGAAAAGATTCACAATGATGGGATGGCATTGAAAATTTATATTAATTCTAATTTTTGTAAATATATATATATATATATCAATCAAATATCTCATTTTCCAACTAGTTCGTTGTACTATTGACATAAATTTGGGATTCTTGAAACTGAACAGCAAGCCGAAATTCAATCAGTGAACCTAAAATTGTCACATGTTTAGTCTACGTATATGTGTATGTATATATATATATATATATATACATATATATGTGTGTGTGTGTGTGTGTGTGTGTGTGTGTGATACTTACAGTGCAACTTAGATTGCCTGGTGTCAAGCAAAAACAGATCCTTTTACAATGGATTGATGTTTTATGTATATATATATATATATATATATATATATATATATATATATATTTGTGACTAGAATCTATTTTTGTCGTATACTAAGTATGATACAGTACATTATAGATAGAATAGATTTTTCGATAGTTACACCATGAGTAGCTTGTTTAAATGAAGCGAGATCTTCTTATAGATAAATTAGGAAAGAAATTGTCCCATGAGGGATTTGGAAACAAATCAGAACTCAAATAAATTGCAAGTTCATGCAGAAATAACAGTGTCCTGTTTATTGTTTTATCAATGTGTGCAGCGAACTCAAGAAACATGCAATAATTAGAATTAATACCGACGCCTAATCCGTGTATAACAATATATCTTCCCCCCAATAATAAACTTTATAAATAAATCTTCAAGATCTTACAGCGATTCTATTTAAATTCAGCGTGAATAAATTTAAGTTATTCTTTCTGTCATTTTCTGAGACATCAGCGATAAAATTTCATTTCTTGGTAGATACAGTATCAATGGCCTACCCAGTGAGGAACGGACGACCGGGAAACGAGCACTTCGGGGATGGACGCCTCCTGAAAAGGTGGTATGTAGGTCACAAAACATGTAGGGCGGTATAAATGAGATTTGCGCGGATGAAAATTTTTTTTATTGGTGACCCTTACCATGAAACTATGAAGAAAATATAAAAATATTGGTTCCGCAATAAGAAGAATAAAAGTTTCATGAAAACCATATTTGGTATTTAAGCTCAAAATAAAGTAGTTCAAGATATAACAGCTTATTGTTAATATAACATGATTAGGAGTGGAGGTTACTAAAGTCTGAGAAGTAAAAAATCGACTATATCTTAGTAAACTAAAGAATTGGACTACATCTATTTTTAGTCACAAAAAGTATTTTGAATTATAAATTTCATGTTTAGATTTTATAGAAAAGAAACTTAATTGGTGTTACATGAGAGTGTTACAATAGAAATGAAATGTTTGTTGTACATTAATTAAGAGAATGAGCATAGTTAATATGCGCTATGTCAAAATTGACTACTAGACATGGCATTTACTTCAAGGGGTCTGAAGATAATTCGTCAATATACTTCCAATCTTCCCTTCATATTTAATGGGTGCGTGAGAATAACTGAACAGAACGGTTATTGTTGGTATGTGTTGAAAAGAAGGCATAAATCATTGCTTCAATAATAATTTGGCAATCATAAATTATTGGCATTCGTTAAATCAGTTTTTACATTCCGATCGGTACAATTTTTATTTCTAGTATTATAGTTACTAGTAAACAGAAATACTAATAATAAATATAAATAATTAAAATTCTTTTAATCAGAATTTTAATTGTGTAATTATAAGCAATACAAAAAGGATTATTTATTTGTTTAGGTCTGTCGCAACTTTAGCGATTCACACTTCACATATTATAAAAATAAGAGTTGGTATAGCCACCTTAAAATAAAAGAAAAATATGTTAAAATATCTACAGTCGTAGGTCGGCACGGCTACATTTTCTCCAGTAATGGTAGTGTATGGTAGTAGTGTATATTAATGGTAGCAGATTAGAATTCTTCAAGTTAAGGTTCGATAAATGTAGTTGTAAAGATGTGCCTGTTTGAGGTGTTTTATGATTGTCGCGATGTATGGGCTGTTGTCATGTATTAGTTCTGATAGGTTGGTGAGTAAGTTCTTGTCGGTTATTTGTCTGCAGTCTGTAAGTAAGTGTTTGATAGTTAGTTGTGTATTGCACAGTGTATATAATAATGGTCGTTCAGTCCTAGTCATGAGGTGTCCGTGTGTTATCCGTGAATGGCCATGTCTCAACCGAGCAAGGACTACTTCTTCTCTTCTAGTGTCCCCATTACTTGACTGCCATTCACGATAGTGTCTTTTATTTCTCGTAGTTTTGTGCCTGTCTGACGCCATTCCACTTTCCATTGTAGGCTCTCATTTAATAAGTCTAATGGCATCGTGTGCTGTAATGTGTCAAGTTCAGTCGCTAATTTTGCATGTTTGTCAACCAAGATATTTTCTGTGATGTCTGCATGTTCTGGCAATCAATGAATAGTTATTATTTTATTCATTTGTGTTTGTAAGTTCGTTAGTAATTGCTGAAGCCGTCTCGTGAGTGGGTGACTTGTGTAAAGATCAAGTATTGACTGTTCGCGGAAGAATCAAGTCCGCGAAGAGCAAAGCCAGCGCGCGACTTCGATGACGTCATCTAGCGTCCACTCATCCTTCCCTGGACTGCGGACTTCGCTGCCATCACATCCAGCCACAAAGGGGAACGACAGGAATTTGTCCTTATTATTAATATTACTTCATTATATCTTGTTTATATCCATTCATTCTTTTAATTTACACCACCCTCCTTTTACTATACAGTCCTCTCTCTCAAATTCACAAATGGGGCGAAGGGGCATCTCCCTATACTTATTTTCAATGGGAAACCACTCCGAAACACATCTCCATATAGTTCTTTTTATGGGAAGCCTCATCGACCCCGAAACAATTGACTGTATAGAACTGTAGGAGTCCGTAAAAACATGAATGTTGTCTTGTTGTACGTTAGTAAGATGTTGTCCAAGAAGTAAGCCCTGTAGCTTGGTACATCACATAGTCTACACGTTAGTACTTCGTTCCTCACTATGGCGGCTGATCCACATTTTCCTGCATATTTCGAGCCATCTGTATATACGAAAAGTCCTGTTTTCTGTAATTATGTTCCGGTACTCGTGTTTATAGTGTAAGGAAGAAAGTGGGTTTGATTTCTTGAATTTTGTAAGGGCGAAGTTAGTTTTTGGAATATGTGTTAGCCAAGGTGCTGTTTTGTGTTGTAAGGGATAAATGTTCGGTAATGTAATGTTGTAAGTAAGTAGCGTTTGAAACAGTCTGAAGTGATAGGGATTATGCGAATTTGGATTATCAGTCGGTCAATTTTTGGTTTTGTTTGATGTAGTCAATGTAAGGGCATGATTGTCTGGAAAGTGTTGTTATGCTGTATTTCATGATATTATATGAATGTCGATGATTTAATGGAAGTTCTGCACCAGCTTATAATTGGTGTTGTTCGAAAGGCACCAGTTGCTAATCTTAGACCTGTGTTTTGGATGACCTCTAGAATTTTTAACTATGATGGTTTGGCTCCCAAGAAGACTATACTTCCAAGTCTAAAATGGATCTCGTATACGAGCGATATACCAACATCATAGTTTTCCTATCTGCTCCCCATTTAGTGTTTCCAATAACTCTCAGAATATTAAGCGATTTTTTGCATTTTTCGTAAAGAATTTTGATATGGCGTACCCAGGTCATATTTTTTATCAAACGTTACTCCTAAGAATTTGATTGTGTCTGTTTCAGGAATTTTATTTAGATAAAGATATAAAGATGGCAATTTCAAACGTTTTTTAGTGAAAAGGATAGTCTTCGTTTTAGTGGTGAAAAACCGTAGCCTCCTTTCCTTACTTCACTTTTCTAAGTTATTTACGTTATGGCGTTTATTCGTTCTAATGCCACATCAAAGTAAGCAGATAATGAGTAGACGATCAGATCATCAACAAACTGACTGTAGTGCACTTCAGGTGGTATATATTCTGAGACATTATTAATTGCAATATTAAAAAGTGTGGTACATAAAACACTACCTTGTGGCACGCCATTAACTTGTATGAACGGGCCTGAGAGAGATGCCTCTGAACGTTCTATTGCTAAGAAAAGACTTTATGAACATAAGTATTCTTCCCTGGATATTCCATTCAGCCATCTGAGACAAGATTGATCTTCTCCATACTGTGTCGGCTTTTTCAATGTCAAATGATACGGCTAGTACGAGTTTCTTTTTAATAAATGCATTAAGTAAGTCACTTTCTTATTTTACTATGTGATCTATAGTTGAGTGATTAGGCCTATAACCAACCACATTGATATTTAAAGGAGTTCGTTTGATTCAAGAAATCATACTAGACGTTTGTTAATCATTCTTTCGAATAGCTTTGACAGGCTATTCGACATCATTATTATTTCCTTTATTCAAACCATTATTTTATTACAATCGAAGGCATGCATTCTATACAAGTGTTATTGTCGGTATAGTGAGGTAATGTCGGAAAAGAAAGGTTGTGACGGGATAGTGAGGGAGTGTCGGGATAGTGACGTAGTGTCGGGATAGTGAGGGAGTGTCGGGATAGTGACGTAGTGTCGGGATAGTAAGGTAGTGTCGGTATAGTGAGGTAGTGTCGGTATAGTGAGGTAGTGTCGGGATAGTAAGGTAGTGTGCAGATAGGGAGGTTGTGTCTGTATAGTGAGGTAGTGTAGGGATTGTAAGGTAGTGTGCAGTTAGTGAGGTAGTGTAGGGATAGTAAGGTAGTGTGCAGATAGTTAGGTAGTGTCGGTATAGTGAGGTAGTGTCGGGATAGTGAGGTAGTGTCGGTATAGGGAGGTAGTGTCAGGATAGTGAGGTAGTGTCAGGATAGTGAGGTAGTGTCGGTATAGTGAGGTATTGTCGGGATAGTGAAGTTGTGTAGGAATAGAGAGGTTGTGTAGGGAAAGTAAGGTAGTGTCCAGATAGTAAGGTAGTGTCAGGATAGTGAGGTAGTGTCGGTATAGTGAGGTATTGTCGGGATAGTGAAGTTGTGTAGGGATAGTGACGTTGTGTAGGGATAGTAAGGTAGTGTCGTGATACTGATCTCAGGCTAATCGGGGCTTGTAATTATTAGGTTACCAATCTTCTCTGGCTACGGTGGGGTAAAGGATTTTACATAGTCAGTCCTTCCCTAAATAATTTCGAATTGTCCTCTTGGGAAACGCAATGTTTCTCTCGAACGCCTTAGCATGACCTCCTTGTGAGTTAAGAAAAATAATAGTTGATGTTGTTGTATATTCGGGTTTGCTACTTATTTTAGAATCATGGTTACATAAATTTAACTTGAAAATTCAAACAGTTTTAATTTAGATTGTGAAGTGTGTTCTTATTTTAATTAAATTGAAATGTGTAGACAAATTGAAGACTAGATTACTTGAGTGAAGGAAAGGTACACTCATTCTATTAGTATTTCAGAGTTGGGCATTATCATTAGTTATCTTCTGACAGTGCCAATAAATCAAACCCAGCCCTATCAAATTAATCGATTAGATATAACACTGGTCACTAAATTCTAAACATTTTAAAGAAGGAATATAACGCAATTAAAGATTTGAAAAATTATTTTCTTTTATATAGGACCATTTAAAAAAAAGGGGCTTGCTTTTAATACACTTTAAAATCATTGATTCTCTGGGTCGATTCCCGAAAAATTTATTTCATGACAAACGTTCTAATTATCGTAAATGTATAAGCTCACCATGGCTTTTCCAAATATTTTTATTTGTTGAGTTTATTACTAAAAAGATTCCTAGTGCACAGGTGGAAATCAAACCCACCAACTTTTTAACCAACTGAGACAAAGTCAACGCCTTATCTTACTTGGCTCAGTTAGTTCTGTTAAATTGTAAAATTATGAATTCAGGCTATTTATTTGTAAAATAAATAAATGTTGTTTATATTAATCTGAAAGAGTAATAAACAAACAGATGTTTTATTTGAGTTTGATATGTAGAGGTACCACAGAAAATATTGAGAAAAGAGTACGTGAAGGAGGCTCAAGATGCCGGAGGGAATTATGAATTGTGAAAATGACGCAATGAGCTAACATTTCAGCGATTTATGTAAGTACCTTGTCAGTACTTTCAGCTTTATATCATCAACAAAGGAGCGGGGAGCTAAGTTTAAGCTTTGTTTTATGCATCGCAAGGTTGCACAAGTGTTAAGGAATTCTGAATAGCTAACCAATTAAAAACCGGTAAAGTCTTTAAAGGGCTTGAATCTCTGTGACCATATGAATCCATTGTCTGTGATCTTCATCTGTAGCTATCGTCGAATTGTGACCTCAATTCATTCTTCTTTGAAGGTGAAATGAAAGGTCAGTGTTGACCTTCAGCCATTTCACCTTCCTCGATTCCCTGTAATTCCAGAATATGATCAGCCGGCTCTGTATGGTTACCACCCTCCTCCTAGAGAGTTGTGAATACTGCATATAGGCAAACTGCACGATTTCAATCTTCCCAAATGACCGTACTATCCAAGTCTTCTTTTTTAAGTAGCTCAGGTTCCCCATTCAATCAATATGTATGCTTGGCGTGTATCCTTGAGGCAGATCTAAAGGTTGCTGAGGAGGTTTCAGTCAAATGGAACTGGGCGCCAAAGGTTTGACCTTCTATTTGCCCATGTCGAAGGTCATGACTTTGGTTGAAACACAGCCTCCAGAAACTCTTCTTATCATGCTTTTAGAAGCATGATAAGACTGGTCAATGCTCGATAGTCACTTCCTTTGATTTTGACGTACTGATGATTACCAAAGTCGAGAGGGGAATGATCTCACCTGTCTTTGTACTTTGAGGCAATTAAATATTCGAAAGATGGGCTAGAGCCATAACCTCACAAAAAGACTAAGGGGTAAAGTTTATAAAAAATTATTTTAAGAAACACCACATTTAATTAACATTATATTATATTACTTAATTTTAAGAAGCCACATTTCATTCATAACCTTTGGCTATGAGGGACCTATTATAAATATAGTTTTTCACAGAGAGCTCATTATATGTAGAGAAACTCTTTGCTTGAATTGTTGTTTCAGTTCCTGTTTATTTTTTGTTATTTAAGCGTTTCCATACTTTTGTGTCGGCAAAATAGAAGAAATATAAAATGCGTGTAGGAATAAGCACCACCACCGAGTACAATCAAACAGATGTCTCTTGAGAGTGGATATACAAATCAGGGTATAATATATATATATTTTTTATAAATTTCAAATGAAGTAATGTAAAATCATATTCAAAGATTTGTGCAAAACAGAGAGGTATTCTATATCAGTTCCTGCCAAAAAATTAATATTGTATTGTTTGTTTTTTTTATCTAAAGTTTTAAAATAATCGAAGTGAAATTTACTTTCAAAAGTAAAAGTAGTTTCGATAACTATTCTTTTTGTCAACGTTTGTAGAACCTAAAAACTTTTCTTGAGAACTCGCGGCGTTAAAAAACTAATCACAATCAACAAATTTTGTATTTTGTTCTATAGGTTTTGCTATTCTCCTTTACGAGGTAAAACCTGCCTCTAATCATATATATATCACATCATCAAAGCTAAATTTATTTATCGACTAAGGTCACTGTTTGGGAAGGACAACTTGATCAGGAAATAATTACTAGTAATCAATGTCCCTCAGATTTCATATTCAATTGATTTTGATGGAAATGGCCATAATTATTTCCCGATTCCCTTTAATGACTAAGAGCCAAAGAGACTCTGTATTTCAAATTATGAACAATTGTATAGTGTATCGGAACAGTCTTTCTTTGGCATTACTTAATAAATATTACTGCAATTGTGTAACTTTTAGACAAACTAAAAACGTAATGAAGCCGAAAGTAGAATATAACAACAGAAAGAAAGAAACATTAAAACACTAATACAAAGAAAAAAAATGTATATTATATTTATTAATTTTTTTTTTAAATGAACAAGTCAATAAAGGATAGGCGTAAATCTAATTCTTTTCTATGCTTGGAAGTTAGCACCTAATAGGATGCTAATACTACTGTTACTAATCGATTTTTTAAACCATCATTCGATTGTAATCAGCTGATTTGTATTTTTTGTCTGAGTCTTGCCAGTTTTTGTCACCTTCGTTTGAAGCTAAGGTGTTTTTCATGTACCTGTGTAGAGCTGCGCGTCGTATGAGACTTAAAACAGGTAGAGTGAAATAGATAAACAGAAGAAGCTTTTTACTAGAATTCACGATTCAAGCGAATTTGTTCGGTTTCCATCTTCAGGAAACCAACAACTTCTTTTCTATATTAAAGCAATTATATCGAGAAGTATCACTGAATTTCATTTTTTTTTAGTAGCCAAGGCAAACTAAAAAATTCTCCCTTATAGGAAATATCCTTAGGTGTCGCAACCCTTGTGTGACGGAATTTTTGTTGGTATCTGGGCAAGTATTGCACTTAAATTGATTTCGTTTGAGAGAACACGATGCATTTAAAGGCCCGAACTTTGGAATTGAACCTGGCTAATTTAGTGCTACTCCTAATATGAATATTCACGGAAAGGAACAATTTGTTCAACCTAAGTCTAGTAAGCTTTGTCCTTTGCTCCTACAAATACAGCTGTATGCTCTCGGACAAGAATTTAGCGAGTTTTAGCTTGTTCGGTACAATTTTCTGGACGTAGTATATATGACTGATTTTGAAATATCTGTAAATATTTGACGTCGTCGGTCCATCTAGAGGTGTCCACTTACAAGACCATCCACTTTCCATACTTATTTCAGGCCTTGTATCTTGTGCTATTCTACTACTCCAACGATAGAAACATACTATGCGCTGTATGTCTGATGTATATTGTACCAACAGAGCAAGTGATAATGATTCTTCTTGTCTTACAACAGTGGTAACCAAAAATGACCAAAATCTCCGGGTTTAACACTACAAAAGCATTTCCGAAGTAATCCTGCTCAATAATAAGGTTAGGAAGGTTGTTGTCCGTTATTTTCAATTTTAGGCTGTTCACAAGCCTATATGGTGAAGGGATATGCAGATCAACTTCAAATTACCAGGCCTTTTAAAGAATTTGTTTAATAGAGAAGAGGTAGTGGGTCTTCCTGGGCTTACTAATACACTTTGAAACTCACACTTCTCTTTACAAAACTCATAAAAGAGTTATTCAGAAGATCTTTTACACTCTTGGTAGAAGCGCTATTTCTCCATAACATTCGCGTATAAACTATATCCCTTTTTATAAATAGTGACACTATTCACTTCTTCACTTGCATTTCTTCAACTACAGCAATAAGGGATGGAAAACGTTTTTCTCCTCCACTTGCAATCTGTTTTCAGTAACCTCATCATTCAGCTGGTCCACCCCGATGGGACAGTAACTGGCCTTGATTTGATCTCTGCCAGTGAGAATGTTTCCTTGCTCGTTGGACTTCATGATTTCTGGATTCAGGGGATCTCTCTTTGTTACATAGCACTTTACTTCTTTGATTGGTATTGCCTGATATCCATTGGATAATCAATCCTCAGTCGTATAACAGTACCACATTCGCCACCTCTCTATACCTTTCTCCATTACCCAACCTTTCCTTGCCTCTGAGGTCACCATGGCTGCATTGCTGCCGCTAAACTGTCCCTGTAAATATCATTACTAATTTGTCCGAAGACATATCAGTCCAAACCCGGAGCCACTGTGTTACTCGGTGTTTTTCCTAAGGATCTGAAACACTGTCATATTCTGGGCTGCTTAGTGCGGCTGGAACGTGAAGGAATTGTATGACGCTCAGCAAAATGTGGTCTTTTTGAATCCTATTTTGGTTACTACCAATTATTTTCGATTTTCTTCCCTAGTGAGGAAACGGTGGCTGTGATTCACGAATTATTTAAGAACTCCTGTTTCCTGATTTATATAAAATTGATGGCGTTTCTTGAAACTTCTTTCTGGTCAGGCAATCATATTAGTACTCTTTCTCTCCATCCCCTGTGTTCTCTTGTGAGAACCAGGCTCTTGTGAGGGCCAGGCTCTGATCAAAGATTTTTTTTCCATATTGCATTCTGCAAATCATAACATTGATAAAAGGATCAGTGCATGTTGGAGACTTTATATATATATATATATATATATATATATATATATATATATATATATATAGAGAGAGAGAGAGAGAGAGAGAGAGAGAGAGGGAGAGAGAGAGAGAAAGAGAAGAAAAAGTAAATATTTAATAGTAGAAGAATAGATCGTTATTTAAATCAGTTTTTTTTTGGGATGGAGGGAGGGGGGGGGGGTGTAAAACTAAATCCTTATAAGAAATAACGAAATATAGAGCTGAATAAAAATAATTATTTGTGGTTATTTCACATAAGCAAATAGATAGTTTTGATTTGAGTTTATCAAGACAAAAGATATTATAATAATCATTAGTGACCTAATATAATAGTGCTTTCTGAGATAATACTGAACAAGGCAGACTCATTTTTGAATTTCGTATTAAAAGTATTTAAACCAATATAAGAAATAAAACTAAAGTAATCGAATAAAAAATAATAATGTAGCCCAGTACAGATCAATGTTGTTATTTATTATCACCTAAAGATTGAACTTATCTGCCTTCCGTTTCATTGACAATAAGAACGGCAAAACAACCATCAAGTATGATTTGACGTGGCTTCCTATATAGACTAATATTTGTTTATTTGAGATGCCGCTGCAATGGCGATTCATCTTTTGACATTCTAGTATATAATTTCACAAAATTAAATAAATACTATAATTACAAATACTATATTTACTATAATATGTACTATAATTACTAATACTATATTTACAACATGAGGAAAGAACAAAATAAAAATAAAACTAAAAGAAAAACTATAAATCGTTTAACTGGAAGAAGGCAAAACTTATATTTCACAGTGCTTGCTATATATAACTTTCATAATTATTATTATTATATAGCTATATTTATATTTCATCAAATAATCCATTATTTCTTAAATACTTAAAAACATCATCTATAAATTGGCTACTGTCGGCCAGTAGTTCGCATACATTTGTGGGCCATGGGTACGTTTTCACTTGTGTGCAGTCAGTTAGTATGTGTTTTACAGTCAGCGTTCTGTTGCAGTAGCTACATATAGGTTCATCTTGTCTGCTCATTAGATATGAATGTGTTAGTATAGTGTGTCCTGTGCGTAGGCGTGTAAGTACAATTTCTTCTCTTCTAGAGTGTCTATTACTTGAAGTCCAGTTGAGCGTGTTTGATTTGATTTCTCTAAGTTTACTGTCAGTGTTATACCATAAATTATTCCAGTCATTAATTACGTGTTTTCTTATTTGAGAGAAAGCGTCTTGGTGAGGTACGTTCAAAAAATCTATTTGTTCTAGTTCAGTTGATTGTTTGGCTGCTTTGTCTGTCATATCACTTTGAGATATGCCCATATGGCCGGGTAACCAATAAATAGTAATGTGTTTTTTTTTGTCTATGAATGTTGTTAAAAATTTCAATAGAGCGCATAGGAGAAAGGTGATTCTGAGTTGGGAGGGAGTCATAGGAGAGGAGAGAGAGGAAAATTGATAAGGGTAACCAGCACAAGGTTATGAGGACACGAGGAGGGGAGGGTAGGGTGGCAGGGGTGGGGGTAGGGAAGGTGAAGGGAGCTGGAGGTCGATACTAGTTCACTGACCCCCCACTCCACCCTCCCTCCAAGGTCACCCACCGCTCTCGACTATACTCACTGTCTTTCAGTCACTCATAAACTTCCGGGCAAAATTATAACATCTTATTATTCAATTCTGAATAATTTAAATTGCTTCCCCAATGAGCAAAACAAATCTCAATTAAACAAATTGCCTCGAGCACCAACACTATAGGAGTACGGAAGGAGTCAATATTTGCTGAAGTGAATACACACTACTGACTAACATTTGATGTTGTCCTCCCTTATAACCCCCACTTCCGTTTGAACTTAAAAATTGTAATATAGCTTATAATCATGGAAAAATTAACGCTAATTGGCATACCTAGTTTTGTTAAGTTCGGTTCAATCATTAGTGCCCAATTATATAGTGGGTTATAAGGCAGGCCTGAAATAAAAATTCTCGATATTTCATTGCCTATTTGTTTTTCGACAAACATGCACATAACAAAAGTTGTTTACTTTCTTATTTATAGTATACTTTTGTTTTACACATCTTTTCGCGAACAATGTATGAAGCAAGTAATTTGCGTAGAAATATTGATATGCTCAACATCTCTTTCCAATACCAACTACCAGGTACATCACCTGGAAAAATTAATTCAAATCTATGTTAATATTTTGTCCTTAACAATTCAAATCTATGCATAATGCACAGGAGACGGGAAATATGACAATATGGAGGACAGTGAAGTCTTACATAAAAAATTAATTTTATTATTAACAAATCCACAGCAACGACGGGTATAAACCCTAAACACTGGGACGGGTAAATGTCAAGATATTGAGCCTTGCCAAAAAAATACCATCACCATTCAGCCTCAAATGAATTCCCGGGCGAAGCCGAGTATCTGAGCTAGTATATATATAATCACGTGATCATTGGATCGTAACCTAACGCGATATATATATTTGATGGCCCGAAAAATGCCTCAAAAAAACACATTCATGCACTCAATGTAGAAGAAATATCTAACTCTCTATATAAGCTTTTCTTGTAAAAGTTAAGTAAGATATTCCTGCATTAGCCACTCTAAACACTACAGTATTTTGAATAGATGAAATTCGCTTGTTAAATTTTTTGTTACACTTTTTTTGTGTTCCATTTCTGTTTTCGGTTTCAATTCTGTTTTCTGATCCAATTTTGTTTTTTATTTCTGTTTTGCTTTGCATTTCTTTTTTTGGTGTCCATCTCTGTTTTATGTTGCATTTTGTTGTTTGTGTTCAATTTTTTTTTGCGTTGCATTTCTGTTTTTCGTGTTCAATTTCTGTTATGTAGTTTTATTTTCGTTTAAATTAATTTTGTTTCGTTTTTTAATTTTATTCAGTTTTTTCCCCAAGCAACATCTCCACAGTTGCGAAGCTCCAAATAAATAAATATTGTTTATATATTTATTCCCTATCTTTAAATACAAACTGAGATATTTTGCATTTTTCAGTTTTCAGCATTCAATAAACCCCCACTTTTACTCTTGTTACCTAAAGAATACTCTATTATATAATAATGCAAATTATTTGAAGCTTAAATACCAAATATTGTTTTCCAGAGACCTTTATTATACGAGATACATGCAAATATGTGACGGACTTTTCAGTTACGTAAAGGTCAGAGTGAATTTTTCTTTACAGAGAAATCATACAGTATTACAGTTAGCGTTGCTCATATGGAATTAATTTATGTGAAGATTCCAAAGTAGCCTAAGAAGGATAACCGAAAATATTTCCGTTACTAAGCATTGAACTAAAACATTTCATAGAAATAGAAACCGATTTGTTGTTTTGTTTACTTTGTTTGATATGCAAAAAAATGTCTTGTTTACATTTCTGTAGGTACGGAAAAGTAGTATGAAATTGATATTCTGTACGTCGTGCTCTATAAATGGAGTCAACCATTTTCATCGGGACATTTCTTTTTTCTCATCAACCCCTTTTTGTGAGGAATTCGCTGGTATGGTTTACCTTACGATTTAGTTTGACCTTTTGGCCAGAAATTGTATATTAATGATAACTGACACTAAATGGAAAATGTACTTTCGTTGCCCTGACCATTCACACATATTCATTACTATAAATCTCTTATTTCAATTGTCAAAATCAATGACAAATGCACTACCACTCTATACAATGTTCTCTAAGTACAAAGAGGAGGGAACTGTTTTTTTAAACCCTTCTTTTAAGTGGTAAAGCACACGAGCGCCACCAGGAACAGATTTCAAAAGTCCGTCACGCAGGGGTCCAGGGGATAACTAAACAGATTTCCCTTGTACGTCACGTATTTACATTTATCTCAAAACATATAAGTTCAATGAGAACAATATTTGGTATTTAGGCTTCAAATAAAGTGCTTCATGTTATAATAGCTTAATGTTAATATGTCATGATTAGGAATGGGGGTTTACTGAAGGCCAAAAATAAAAAAAAAATTAAAATATCTCGGTTAATAATCAAGATAGTGAAACAACATACATAACAACATTTATAGAACATTAAATATTCATTAAGATTGGCTCTATACAGTTTTTCGATCAGACGCATAATAATGGAGATATTAAGAATTTTTGAAATTCTTCCCCTCTAACCCCCCCCCTCCCACTGTAAAAGTTTGAATTGGAATTTGAGTCTTTAGCAGGTATCGTTTGTAGATTATAACCAACATTCCTTGAGTTGAAATTTAGTAATGTCTCCTCTTATATCCAAAAGACATATTATTCTTACTTTGAACAGTAAATAATTATCATTTGCCTTTACTTCAGGACTTCAACCATCCCATTTTCCAGTAGAAACTGAGGCTTTTGTATGAAAGTTGTCAAGGAGTCAAAGTTGATGGAGGTTCTGTCTCAGGTGGCTGCTGTTTGCCGGTTACATCTCAGACAACAGCTGGATTATACCATGGTTTGAGGACAAGGTTACCGGAAGTTGATTTTGCAAGGCCATTATCATTATAAACACATCCAGAATTTGAATTACCCGCAATTATTTTCTAAAGGAATTCCATCTATCCAGCCCTTTGTTTAATTAAATGAGTGTGGAGGAGGGGACTCTTGAAGAGATTAATTTTCGGGAAAAGATTGTTGCTATGAAAATGAAAATAAAATGTATTGAAATATGTTTGATAGTTTACATTGTAGCAAGTGGGGATAAAAAGGAATTCAGGTTACCTGATTTCAAGAAATTTAGTGAAACATGGCAAAGTGTGAAAAAGATAGTCTTAACTCCGTCATATCAAATGACGTTTGAACCCTAAAAATTATCTGAATGTCTACGAATTAAGTTAAATAGGTGAGCCGAAGATAAGTCAAATCAGCAATGTTACTTCTCTCCGTGAAAGTGAAAAATAAGGCGGAGACTTTGGCTCAAACCCAGAACAAACATAACTGGATCTGGAACTAGAGGCCCGGACGAAATATCGTCACGAAGTAGATTGGAGGCCGCGTAGCCCTATTCCTCTTTGCAATGCAAACAGATTGTGTGCTATTGGTGGGATTAGTGGGAAAAATTAAACACTTAAAAATAATATAAATCATTTCATTTTCTAACAAATAAAGCAATTCTCTCTCTAACTCTCATCCTATTGAGATTTCTAAAAGTTACGGATATAAGTTTCTCAAAATTTCAACTGCAAGTTAAACGATTAATTGCGTTCTTAAAAAAGTCCGTCACGTAGGGCTGCGTGAACCAAGCGGATTTCCCTCCTAAAGGTCAACAATAGATAAGTCTACATACTGGTGACACAACACCAGTAACACAACACCACCGTGGATATTAAGTGAATAAATACAAACGTGATAATAATTTCCCGACGGGAATCGTCTGAAATATAAACAAACACGTCTGGAACATCTCACTGGAAAGAAAAACGATTACTGAAATATATCAGAATATAACATATTAATTTTATTGAAAACTATTTACTATATCTAGTACTGTAATTTATAATGAATCAGAATAATTTTTATCTCAATCAATCAAATTTTAGTAGTCCAAGAACTTAAGACAGGGGGTGGGGGTCACCAGAACACATTTGAATATATCTCGTATGATAAAAGTCTCTAGGAAACAATATTTGGTATTTAAGTTTCAAATAAAGTGGTTTATTATATAAAAGAGTATTGTTTACGTAACAAGAGTAGAAGTGGGGGTTTACTGCAGGCTGAAAACTTGGAAAATGCAAATATCTCGGTTAATATTCAAGATAGGGAATAAATGTATATAACAATATTTATAGTACATGTCACTTGCAATAAGATTCATTCTATACATTTTTCGATCCGATTTATAGTAACGGAGTTATTTCGAATTTTCGAAGTCTACTACTAATTGTAACGAGTTATCTACAGGCAACCACACTTTTAAAAATCTACCACCAATTGCCGAGGTGAAAATCGGAATCACGACTCTAAGCTTACCAATTGAGATTAAGACCACTTTAATTGACAGTGAGATTTAGCGGAAATTTAAAATGTTCGTGAAAATCAAAAATCTAATTATTTAATGGCCAAAATGGAGTTTAACCTTTTGGTTCTCAATGCAATTTCTATGGTGTACATTTTATTGTAATTCTTATATTTTAATGACGTAACTTGTAAGTTTTCATTTACGTCCTTTGCAGGTAACCCCCAATCTGCACAAAGAGTTTTACAAGAAAATATTTTTGTTATATTTATTATAAGTTGAGTCGTTTTACATAGGGTTAATAGTTAAGCCCTTCGTGTAGTTCTATAACATGAGAAATCTGCTTAGATTCTGCTGATCTTGTGTGATAAATATTCCTGGTCTTATATTTCTTAATAGCAATTCTTATCCGGTAAAAACACGGTGCTAGAACTCACGTTGGTGTTATAAAATCGCCACATATATGCGGTGTGGGTGGCCTACATTTTTTATTGTCTAACGTACTGTTGAATGAATGTTTTGTAGCTTCAACTGAAATTTGACAAAATCGTAAAAGATCCATATCTTTCTTTTCTTTTTGCTCCATTGAACGAATGTTCAACGGACCGTAATAAACACATTTAACATGATAGTATAAGACATATTTATACGTACTATCATACAAGGGAATCAGTGCTGAATGTCTGTAGCTATTGAAAATTAATCTTCTGAATGCCGAGAACGGTACAAACGTCACATACAAATAGTCAACATCAAACAAGGAAAGTAGAAGAATATGCTGAAAGATATTGTTTGTAATACTCTTATTCATTTGTGTACGAGTTGTGAACATCTTGTGTGATAAGGTATCAGATGCAGGTTATGTGTATTTTGAAGAAATGAAAGCACGTTGAATGTGGTGAAAACAAAACTGAGGTGAATTTGTCATTTGTTGTTTGCCCTCCTTAATGATAGCACCCCTCTTTATGTTAATTAATTTATACAATTTTGAAATTTAGTTCTACACTAACCACCCTAAAGGCCTAATTTGAAAGCTACTTTTTTTTCTTTCGTAAATATGACTTTCGTGTAGGTATGAATGAATGTTGTCAGTATATGTCTTGTCAAGTCACCATTACGAATGGGTCAGTTTGCCATATTATTTTAATTTTAATTAAATCACCAATATCTGATGACAAAGACGGGGAGACCCATTTGCTTTCTTTTATACTACTTTCCTATAATATTTTTCTTTTCTTTGTTAATTATACTATAAATAGTTAATGTAATGTTAAAAAAATAAAAAATAGTCTGGTAGTACGACACAAAACATTTGTATTTAATTAAAAGTGCTACGTAATACGATCATTTTGTATGAAAGTTTTCGTTGTTAACGCGCTTTGAGAAAAGCAAATGTGGAAGTTTATAACTGGCCATGAAATATATATTGTTTGACTATGAAACGGGGAATCTACAAAAGAACATTAGTGGAGTTCTATTTTCGGGAGGTAGAGCCAAACATTGACATTTGTAATCGTAAAGGAGCACCAAAGATAGAGGATAAGAAGAAACGTGAGCCTAATAGATTAGTGTTGCCAACCTCTGTAGTATTAATAAGAAAACAGAGGTTGGGTTACTTTAAAATAAATGGAACCCTGTAGGCACCACAATAAAATGTTGCTCGGTACTCCGTGTAGACAGAGGAGGGGGGCAGTCGGCTAGGCTTTGTCTGCTAAATTACCTGACTCAGGAATGGCAGTAGCTTAAAGTTCTCAATGGGGAGGTACATTCCAATGAAAAGGCTAAAATGATACTAAACGACCCCAAGGAAGAGCCCAAAATGTACAAAATGAGACATATTTTAATTGATAATTAATTATCTACGAAATATGTTTAAAAAAATAAATAATAAGCTTATACATTGAATATGGATAAGTATTGAGACAAGTTCATACTATTTTCACGTAAACTGAGCACGTTAAGGAAAGAAGAAATACATCGGGTGATGTCATATATGGGATTTTCCAAATATATGTTTGTTAGCAGGGGGAATAGACTAGAAATACGATGTCATATTAGCTGTGGGATTTTTAAAATATTATATTCAATAGCGGGGGGGGGAGTAGAAAAGTAGTTGGGGGAAGGACCGTATAAGACGAAAATGACCGGAACATGTATCCGATAACATAGAATCTTAACACCCATTGATGAAACAACGATCCATTGCAACGTTTGGTCACCAACATAAAATTTACTACACTCTCCCTTTAAATTTAAGCTAACGAAGAGGCAGGTAACTGAAACGATTGCACAGGCCAACAACAAAAAAATTTAATTTAATGTGCTGGGGAAAACGCTCGCTTTACTCTTCTCTAACATCTCCTAAATTCTCCGAAAAGGTGATATAGTTAGATCTAGGAAGCTGTTTAAAAGGTGAACTTTCAAGCTCAAACACCCTAAATTTTTGTTTAACATACTAATACCCTAAATTAGTTGTTTAACATACTAGCTACAATAGAAAAATATTGGGGATGTTCTCATTTCCCAAGAAGGTTTTAACGACTTCCTTATAAGATACCTATGCTTCTTTTCATTGAAGGTCATTGTGGATTTAAAGTTAGCGTAAAAACACCTATTTTCTAATGTTAGGTCCAACAAATTTTTAGTCTAGCTTCTGAAGCTGGTGGGGAAACTGTTGGCACGATACTTGCAACCTGGGCCATCTTTATGCAAAGCCTTAACAAACTGTACATTAGGTCTAACTTTTTATTTGAAGGTGGAGAATAGTCTCCACCATAGAAGGTTATAGATTCGCACACAGCCCATTTTGGCCACATAGAATCAGCTGTATTTCAGCAGTGCTACCAATGTCCTCTAGATCCATTGTACCAAGTATTTCAATTTATTTAAACTGTAAAAATCGGTTAATTTAAGAAGTTTATTTATAAAATTTGAAAAATGGCGGATGATACAGCTTTTAAGTATCACTTGTGCATTCAGTACCCTAAAAAATATAAGAATTAGAAATTTTCAGTGAAAAAGTTGTTTTCAGTGATGTCCTGTGTTATAGGCCATAATGCTCCGCAGTGTCCAATTCCATCAATATATAATTATTTACTCTTAAAGGTATAAAAGTGTGTCATAAAGACGGATAAGACTACGAATTTCCTAGTTATACAAATGATCCTAAAAATAAAATAAAAAAGAAACATATCCTTGTAATGGATTGTCTTTTCGTATGGGAAGGAGTGGAATAAATTCTGAAAATAAAAAATGTTTTTCATTTTTGTCTAATATTCTGAACTAAGTAAATGTATATAATAACCTAGCGGACCCGACAGACGTTGTCCTGCATGATATTTTAAGCGATTAGGATATTAAATTTAATAATATTATGTTTAAAACTAAAGCTACTTTTAATAACACAAAAAACAACATTTGTTATATGCACGATTGCCTAAAAACAAATAAAAAATAAACTATCGCGAATTTTTAATTCAGACCTCCTTTATAACCCCCACTCCCGCTCAAACCTAAAAAAACTTAATATAGCTTATAATCATAGAAGAATTAATGCTAATTTACAAATAGAGTTTTGTTAAGTTCGGTTCAATCGTTAGTAAACCCAATAAAATTGTTGGCTCCCACTTTACTTTTTTAGTGTATATTTATACTTTGTTATAAGACAAAAGTGAATATAACAAAAGTTACTCTGAATAACAACATTAATAGCTTTTAACCTTGTGCATATTTGCCGAAAAACCAATAAGAAACGAAATACCGTTATTTTTAATTTGAATTTTTAAATCTGATACACTATCAAAATTCCAGTACCAAGCACACTTCAACGAATTTTTACAGGGAAAACAGGAACACACTTTGTGGTTCACTGATGGATCTAAAAACGAGAAGGGAGTTGAGTCAGCTGCAGTAAGAGAGGGAAAGGTAATCACGCAGACACTGCCTTCTTATTACAGCATTCTAGGAGCCGAGCTCCAAGGTATTCTATTGGCTCTCAATAACACCCACGCATCGCAAAGCAAACACGTTATCGTTTTCACGGATTCCTTAGGTTCCCTTCAAGTACTAAACAATATTTACACAGATCACCCAATAGCCCAAAAAATAAAAGATGAGCTTACCATTCTAGATAAACCCGCTACATTCTACTGGTTGCCAGGGCACGAAAACCTAGGACTGAATGAGACTGCGGACTCAGAGGCCAAAAAAACAGCTGGAAAACTTGATTATGCACTAATAGATGTACTACATGAAGACATTTCAAGACAAACAAAACACCTCATCTTAGATACATGGCAAACCGACTGGACTAACACAAGTACTGACAAGATACTACGCACTATTAAAAACACTATTTGGATATGGCCATCAAGTTTCAGAAACTCTAGGAGAGAAGAAGTAGTTCTCTCGAGACTTAGAATCGGACACACTAAACTAACACACTCATACTTAATGACAAAGACTCACAGACCTACTTGCTCAACATGCAACATTCCCTTGACGATAAGACATATACTGACAGAATGCCGAAAACGACAACACCAGGTCTTCCCCGACGACTTACAAGAACTATTGACGGAAGGCAGCCCACACATTAACAATATATTCTCATACCTACACAAAATTGAAATGTATGACAACATTTAACATGCAAATTAAGTCTGTGGTGTACAACAAAATTTAAAATTATATTCCACCTGCCATACACTTTATTTTTTTCTTTCTGTATTATTGCTAAGTTTTTTGTTATTATTACTTGTTGTTCAGATATTTGTTATTATTACTTGTTGTTAAGGTATTTGTTATTATTACTTGTTGTCAAGGTATTTGTCATTATTACTTGTTGTCAAGGTATTTGTCATTATTACTTGTTAAGGTATTTGCTATTGTGTTACATGTTGTTAAGATATTTTTTGTTATTGTTACCTGCTGTTAATTTTGAAAGGGCAAATCACCTTCGATGTGGTGTCCAAGAATAAATAAATAATTTTAGGCCTCCCTTACGACCCCCACTCCTGCTCCATCTGCCTGGCTGATTTGTGACGCTAAACCATCCAAGTGACGCCAAACGCGTACAAAAAAATTCATTCAAATCGGTCCAGCCGTTTAGGAGTTCACACACACGTACAGTAGAATTATATATATAGAGAAGAGAAATGAATTTAAAAATTAGAAACATATGTGTAAATAAACTCGCAATTTTGCCAAAGTTAACGTTTGTAAATATAGGCCAACTCGACCTTCCTTGTGCGTCATTGTTTAACAATCATGATATTGGAACTCCTTCGCTCTGTAGCCCATGAAAAGCTTTGGGCCTAGGTAAATATGGTTTTTGTAGGAAGCCACGTGGTAGATATTAAATGAAGCTAATAGTCTTTTTAAATAGCTACTGGTACCTCGATGATGGGAGGGGGCCGGGGTCACTTAGAAATACCTACGCCACGAAAATCGACACACACACACACACGCACACACACACACACACATATATATATATACATATAAAATCAGCCACAAAAACACGTTTGAACGGATCTGAGGGCCATATTGTTAAGATGATCAATGTAGATTAGAAGCAATTTGGCGATGTATATTCTTAACAGTTTATTTAGGAAAATCTGCTGAAACTAAAGGAAATAGCAATATTTTTAATAATTCCTTCAGATTGTCGGAGATCTTGTAGTTATTTTTTTAACAATATAGGACGTGGTCGCTGCACGATATTTTCCCATTATTAGTTCTGTGGAGGCTGATACCCTATCTATTGATTTTCACTGTTCTTTTACTTTTAAATTTATATGTTTATTTGTTAATGCCATGGAACCTATGGAAGGAATGTGTTCTCTGTTTAATTGAAATATTCCCCAATAATTTAAATTATTGTACAATTTAGTAAAGACCTTTTTGCTTATTGAAAACTAAATTATTATGTTTTAAACCGCCATTTTGTGTTAGTTAAATAGCTTACCTTATTTTTTGTCTTCTTAAAATTTAGTTTAAACTAGTATTTTGACAAGGTCGTAACATTAAATATACTACTTGTCTTTAAAAAAGGAAAGTTATTGTTCTTACCTTATTCACTGAAATATTTCGATAATTTATAAATCAGAAAGAAAGAGTTGTTGTGTACCGCGTACTAGCGAAATAAATGAATGTGTATGTATATATATATATATATATATATTTATATATACTCACACACACACACACACACACACACACACACACACACATACATATGCAAAGTATATATTCATTTTTAATTTATATATTGTATAGTTCTACATCCTCATTTCAAAATGTGTATATATATTTTTCTGAAATCAGGATTCTGTTGAGGTAGAATTAAAATTAATAATAATATTCTTGCATAAGTATGATCTCATCTTCTTTTTTTTCATACCGTCTGTCAGACTCTCTTCTTTCTGGGTTTTTCTAATTTATTAATGATTTTAAAAGTAAAACATACAAGCTAATTTCCAGTAAAATTGTTTTCCTGAATTACGTTTTATTTTGTGATTTTTTTTATTCCTTTTAATTTTGTGTTACACACTAAAACACGTTAATTACTATTTTGAAATGCTAAAATAACTGTTATATACGAATTAGTGTTGTAGAACGTGGATGTATTTTTTTTTTATCAATTAAATGCCAAGAACTTTTTTAATAATGTTCAAATTACCATAGTATTACAGTAAAAAATCCTGGAGCTGTAATTCTCGTTTATAGTCCTACAAATTATTCTTAAGATCTCAGACTTGGTAGAAATGTAAATTTTATAGCTCCAAAATAATAAAAAAATTGGGCCCACTCGTTTAAGCAGTGGATTATTATGCGAGAGGTGTCGAGTTCAAACCTCGGGATCGCATACTAATTATTATTTAGCTAAGCGGTCACTAAGCTTTCAGGTCGTACATCTATTTATCCCACCCGCCTCTTCCTTTGCGTCATGAGGCAATTGAGTAGCAACGTAAATAAAGATACTGCAATTTTTTCCCCCTCTTTCTTGTACTAAACTATAGGTATTAAATGGATCAAGTTGACCGCCCGCCGAAGCCAAATGGGGGCCCTTGATCTTCATGGGATATTGAAGCTAGTGTTTTCATTTTACAGAAATAAAAGTTTATATGAATACACACACGCACACAGATATATATATATATATATATATATATATATATATATATATATATATATATATAGACATAAACACACACACACACACACAAACACACACACACACACACACACACACACACACATATATACTTTTTATTTATTTGTTTATACAAGAGCACCCGAGACTACTGTCTCCCGAGACTCAAAGTTTAACTGTTAAAAAAAAAATAAAATCATAGAAAAATAACAAAAAACTGTACCCAACAAATAAAAAATTAAACACAAAAAGTAAACATTAAATATAAGTAATAAAGCCAAAAAATAAACATTAGACTAGTAATAATGACAACATTTTAACACGGTTTTAATAAAAAAATTAAAAGTCCGTCACGCAGGGGCAGCGTAAACTAAGCAGATTTCCCACGTGAAGTTTTACAATAGAGAAATTTCTCCAGAGCTGAGCCAGTGAAGGAAACTGCCGAACTAGCTTTTGGCGGGAATGTATCTCGTCCGTTTGGCGCTCCGATTTTATAAAAATGCAAATATCTCGGTTAATATTCAAGATAGTGAACAAATGTATATGTCAATATTTATAGTAACTTTAATGTTCAATAAGATTGGTTTTGTAAAATTTTTCGATCCGACGTATAGTAACGGAGATATTTCGAATTTTCAAAAATCCTCCCCTCTAAACCCCCCCCCTCCCCCTGGTCCGATTTCACCCGTTAATGAACTTGATCTTTCTTTTTACATAAAACGACTAAATAGCGTGTTTTTTTAACGATTAAATAAAAATTGTGACCACTAGAGCGGTAACAGACAAATATATATATATATATATACACATACACACATACACACACATATATATATATATACAGTTTTGAACGGACCTCATTTTCGTCATCTACTAGGTAGGATCGATGGACATTTGAAGAAAAATTTCAAAAATTCCGTCATGAGTACAACCTCAATAGCTGATTTCCCTTAAGGGAAATCTGCTAATAAAAAAAATGGCGTTATTTCTATAAACTAGAACATTTAAATTATTTAAAATTCTTCAAATTATATTGTATTTATCACTAAACCAAAATAAGAAAGGAGATAAGTTAAATTTTGTATAACAAATAGTATTAAATACATAAATATATTTGTCATTACTTGTAGGATTGAAAATCATTTACTTTTCTCACCCTTTTGATAACCCGTAGGACTACGGGTACTTGTTTCACACTTACTTTTCTGACTTAGAAATTAAGGTAGTTATTTTTATTTTATTTTTTCATTTTCAGCGCTCTGTAATCTCTTACTCCATTACATACGATTTCCATTTTAATCTATTTATCACTACTTTCTCATACCCAACTTGTATTTCACGTATTCTACAAAGTTTAATACTAAGTAAGAAGTAAATTGTTGTAGCATGTGACTTTTTTTTCCAATTTTAAAATTGTTTCACTTAATCCGTACTTGTTTCCAATGTTCTCTATTCACCCATTTTAATGATTTATAAAACTGGTTTATCCCTGTCATACACATGAATTTCAAGTTATTATTGTAGGTGTTCATTGGCACCAACTATCCAAAGGCAATCATTATTATCACATAAAGTTAATAACCCTTTGCCATCTTGAGTTTAATGAGGGTTACAAGAGAGTGCAGTGAATGAGAATGTCGGAAATTTATTATGGTTTTTATTTTATCAATTTATTCTTCAGTCGGTAGAAATAGCAATCGTAGTATTTGAATAAATCATAATTATTTATTATTATTTTTTAACGTCCACTTTTTGCAACTCAGGCTAATTGGGACGGGTTATCTACAGGTTACCACCCTTTTCTAGCCATGGTGGGATTTTAGGATGTTATTTAATGAACTTCGTCACTAAATAATTTCCTTTGCCCAGGCGCACTCTAGGTTTACCATGTGAGATTAAGGTCAACGCTTTAACTCGCATAAATTATAATTTATTCAATAAGATAATTATCTTACTGTTTGTAGTAAAGGAATTCCATTTCCCCCCTTATCTTTAATTCTGATGTTACAGATTTGGTCAAAATGGCTTTTACAATTCGTAGAAGTAGCGACAGTGTGCTGGCTCGGAGAAGCACCGTCGATGGTAATGGTTAAACTATTTAAAATATACGATTTTGTGAGTTAACTTACAGAATGTTTTTATTTAAATTTGGATTTTTGTAATGTTATTATTTTTTTTTTTTTAAGTTGGCCAAAGAAGAAGCTTTGTAGTTTCCAACTGGGAAGGCTTCGAAGAGAATGATGTACGTAAAACCTTAATATTCTTTGAGATAAAACTATTTTTTCATTAAGATCATAAATATTGTGGGGAGTGCCTCATTTTTCAAATTTAAAAGGACTGACTTTTGACAGTTACATAAACCCCGAAAACATTATAGGTAAAACATTGTGGCAAATGATTTTGTTCGGTTCATAGTTTTCTTTTCACAATAATTTTAATAATACTGGAATTAGAAACAAAATTTCAGGTGATTCTAATAATATTGCAATAAAAAGTGAAATTCATGTAAACTGCATGTTGTATAGTTTTTCCTCATTCACATAAATAAAGTTGTAAGGATATAAATGCATTGTTAATGTGTGAATCGTCTGCCTCAGAGTTACAATAAAGGCTACATGAGAATTCAATTTTACAACTTGGAGTTGGGATTCTCGGAAGACGACTGACTTACATTAAGTTTTAGAAAGTTATTCTGATTAAATACTTTCAAAAGGTTTACTTCCGTTTCCCAAATAGCAGTTTATTTTGGTACATGATATAAATGTCATGAAAAGTGAAAATTTCGTATTAAGTTTACGATTAGAGTCGTACTTTACTAACTTTCGCTTGAGTGTGGACTTACTTTGAAGGAAAAACATATATTCATTAATATCTTTTCTTATATTGGTATTAAAAAAATGAAAAGAACAAATATTTGGTTCTTGACTTCAGGTCACTATCTAATATTCACAGCTATTTCAAGAGAATGCATAAAACATTGTCGTAATACTTAGTAGTACTTCTACGGTAATGAAATCACTATATTTCAAAGGGTTACGATTTTATTTAAATCAGCTATTCTATGTTTAAATTTGTCATTATTTAATCTTCAGTTCATTGACGGTTATAGAATATATTCCAACAGAAAAAATATTGGGTATGCGATGAAAAGGAAGGAAGTAATTATTTATTCATTTTTGAGGCCCCGTTCTTTCACAGTTAGTTATTCTTTGCGACAGATCGCTTTCAGAGCATACGTCCCATCATCAGTGCCCTGCTTTTCACAAGAATATTACTGGAAACAAGGTTCCATGTGACTATACGGAGACTGGGTGTGAGGAGTCACAGGGAATCCTTGGTTCCAGTAATATCGTTCTGATGGAGCGTATCCTCTGAATGCGCTCGAAATAACTACGAAGTAACGAGGCCTTTCTCTTCTTAGCTTAGATAATTATTTAGTGTTACAGCTAATAAAATATTAATATTTCATGGGAAACAATATTTACTCGTTTACGACCCGTTTTAAGAATACAGATGTTATTTATAAAAATTCTTCAGCATTTGTGCATTCGTCACCTCATACTGTATGAGTATAAAAAGAGATTGCATTGTCTACGATAAGTTAATCTATTATATATACATGAAACAAACAAATTAAGCTGCCCCCTTTTTTTGGGGGTCCTAGCAAGGTCAGCCTCCTTATCTGCCTTATTTAAAGTAATTATTTCCATTTTGAGTCTTATATAAATATCTTTTTTGTTGGGGATGTTGCTAAAGGAGCAGCTTAAGTTAAACTTTATTTTTGTATAAATGGAAAATCACTATTCTGATGGACGCTTATAGAATATTAGTTGCCATTTGTCTTATTTCTTTAGTCTTTATATTGAGGGTATTTCGCCGTTGACTTGGGTATAACTCCTCGCGAACCAAACAGTAACCCTTTTACTGTCCAAATTTGTGTAATGTATTTTTCTTTAAATTATGGACAGCATTGGACGTAGATGCCTATTTTTTTCTAAATTTACTTGTTGTGTTTTACTTGGTTCGAATCTCACTGTTGGATCAATGATTATACCCTTGTCTTCTTTTCTTGAAATGACAATAATATCCGCTCTTCTTATGGACCCCTCTTATGAAGTACAGCCGACTTCCTCATATATTTCCCACTCTGGGTGGTATCTTCTTAAAAGTTTTGCAATATCTGACCGTACCTTATGATGGGTATATATATATATATAATTTTTTTTTGAGCCACTTGTTAATCCAGGCTCAAAAGATTGTATGTATGCTGTATTTCACATAAGCTCAACAATGCAATATCCCGGTCCCATCCGGGAAGGTTAATTGTCCATTTTTCGGACTGGCATCCATTTATGTAAAGTTAAAGATTGGCTCTTGGTTTATTTTGTAATATTTAGATTGTCTAAGTACTTTTTTTTTTAAACATAAAATGATTGTGGATAAGAAGAAGCATAACCTTACCCAAAATTCTTATAGCAAACGAGTTACTTGAATACGCCTTATATTTTCTTATGAAACACTCCCTCATTCTTAATGGACCATGATGTTGTTTGAAAACAAGTACTTTTATAAATCTCTAAATAGTTGAATTTTATTCAAATTCTGGTATTCTTATAAAGCACTAAAAAAAAAGGTTTGTTGTTGATACATTTCTATTGAGGCCAAAACCCATTAAAACTTAACCCTGTGAATATATATTTCGGACTTATTTAAATTGTCTAAACTATTACACTGTATTTCTTATAAAGGGACCGGGAAATTGCATTATTGAGTTTATGTGAAATACAGTATACATACAATCTTTTGAGCCGTTGGCCTAAACTTTATATCAGCAATTGTATCGATATTTTTGAAGATTATCAAAATGTGTAAGTTCTTTGTGAGAGATGAATAAAATATAAATAAATATTATTAATTTTAAGGTAGCTGCATTTCGTGCCAAAAAGAACAAAACTAAAAAGAGGCCTGAAGATGAGTCTGACGAGGACCTTCGTAAGTGAAATATTTATTATAATTTAGCTAGGGTCCTGAAAATTGAGAAAATGAGTTTAATAAGAAGATTTTTTCTTGGAATGTGTCACTAACGATGTCATTTCACTTTTGTCGTATTATCTTATTCCCCCTTCGCAAGAACTCATAGTAAAAAAAATCCTTGAATTTAAGGGCATATACTAATGTAAACTACTAATTTAATCTGCTAATATTAGAGATTTTTAATCATGTATAAAGTAGCAAATGCGAGACAGTACTTTATCAAGAATATTAGTTTAGAAACACATTCGATCTGTCGGATGTTGACCAATAATACATACGATTTTGCAATATTGATGCAATATTATTGAGCATAGTAAACATAAAACAGTGAAGGAGTCAAGTTGAACTCATTAGTTATGCATAAAATTAAATGAAACCAGAATTAATATTATGAATAATGTACTACATGTTAAATAATAAGATTAGGTTAATACAAAACAAATAATTGTGGTTCCTCGAAATATATTTACAAGTGCTTAGCCAGATTGCTAATTGCTAAAGAAACTAGTAATTACTAGTCAAAGTAGTAGTTCATTAATAATAAATAATTATTAATCATTCGGTGAATTCTATTTATTCACGCCATATGCATTGCCGTTTATTAGCTTTTATAATGGACGGTTACCACACATAAATATATTTTGAGGAGCCAGCAATTTTTTTTTTTTTTTTTTTTTTTGTAAAACCTGATTCATTAACCTCGCCTCTATCAATATTAACTACATAGTATTGAATTTTAGCAGATTTCCCTTAAGGGAAATCAGCTATTGAGGTTGTACTCATGACGGGATTTTTGAAATTTTTCTTCAAATGTCCATCGATCCTACCTAGTAGATGACGAAACCGATGAGGTCCGTTCAAAACTGTATATATATATATATATATATATATATATATATATATATATATATATATATATATATTTGTCTGTTACCGCAGTAGCGGTCGCAATTTTAGTTTGATCGTTACTAAACTCGACATTTGGTCGTTTTATGTAAAAAGAAAGATCAGGTTCGTTAACGGCTGAAATTGAACCAGTGGGAAGGAGGGGGGGTTTAGAGGGAAGGATTTTCGAAAGTTCGAAATATCTCCGTTACCAGACGTCGAAACGAAAAATTGTATAGGACCAATCTTATTGCAAATTAAATTTACTATAAATATTGTTATATACATTTATTCCCTATCTTGAATATTAACCGAGATATTTGCATTTGTATTCTGCGTGTGGTCGGCTATGTTCGGACTTTCCGCAGAGAGCTCTGGCGGCCGTTTCCATAACTATTCGTCCCTCCTGAATAGGTTTAGGCTACAGTTGTTATTAGGCAGATTTCTCTATTGTAAAACTTCACGTGGGAAATCTGCTTAGTTTGCACAGCCTCTGTGTGACGGGCTTTTCTTTACACATACTCCTTGGACTCTGATTATATATATATATATATATATATATATATAAATATATCAATTGACCGAATAGTGTCAAGGACATATAAAGCCATCAAAATTGTAGAAAGTTTTTTTTCAATTTCACACATAAATCAGTAATTGCACTCATACGGGTGAAGGTCAACAATAAAAACATTCCTACCAAATGCAGTTTTTGTTATTATTGGTGATATTAATTAACGTTCTCTTGTGCTACTAGTGACAACTTCTCTACACGTTACCAACCTTTTCTGAACTCGGTGGGACTAAGGATTTTATTTAATGAGTTCTTCGCTAAATTCCTAAAGTCCTATTTGCCCAGGCGGGAATCGAACTCGCCACTCTAGGTTTACCCTGTGAGATTAAGACCATAGCCTTAACTCGCACGGCTAACCTGAGCCTCCCATATGTATGTGTATATATATATATATATATATGTAATTAAAACAAAATAAGCTACCCACTTTTTTAGTGGTCCTCATAAGCCTTTTAAAGGTAATTTTATTAGATATTTAAAACAATCATTCAATTATTGGGATTTGATTTTTAGCGCATGTTGCAAAGTGAGCAGTTTGAATTAGACTTGATTTTTATATTGATAAGATGACATTTAATGTGTATCCTCTGAGTAACTTCATTGAAATATGTTTTAATTCTTTCTTTGAGATATTATATTCTTGTAGATACTTAGCTGTTTATTCAGGTATTACTCCTCTCGATTTGAACACCAGACTTTCTACTCTCAATTATTTACACAAAAATGTATATGCCATTCAATTAAGTTAACGATTTATTTAATTTTAGATCAGCGAATCTGGTAATAAATAAGAAAATATAGTTGCAACTTTGTGAATAATCAAATAATGCTGTGAAAGGCGATGTGAGACGAAGTCAAGGCCACTTTAACTCAATCAAATATATTAACAAAAATAAATAATGAGAAAGTTATTGGCAAAAAGGTCCATTCACGACCGCACTTCAGACTCCGGGTGTCACAGTTTAAAGAAAAACGAAGTATAACTAAAAACTTGGTTCACAACCCGAACGCCGCAAGGAGAAAGTTCTTCTTAACCTCGCTAATATATAGACACTTCTCTATAGCAACTAGATCCTCGCGAACATATGACTATTCAAAGACTAACTGTCAAAGTTATTCATGAGGTTCGCGAGTACCTCGCCGCTACAATGCTATTGACGTATTTAAGGGGTAACCTTTTCTTGCTAAAGGGTCAGAAATGGAACTTATTTTTTAACGAGAGGATTATTAAATGATAAATAACTGTAATAGACTAGCAGAGTATGTTATATTTATGAAATACCAAGTATAAGTGTTAAATAATTTTAGTCTATCATATATTTATAAAATAGTTTTACAATATGTCGGTGAAGACCGCATTTAGCAGTGGGATTTCACCAAGCTAACCCGCTCCTTCCACATAAGCCGTGTAATGTGCCCTGATTCTTCATATGCTCTTGACACTACGATTTTTATTTTTACAAATATATTAAATGTTAGGATTTTTTTATTGTTTAAATAAATACTTATCCAGTTCTTGTGTTATTTTTCTAAGTTTTTTTTTTCTTTTGATATAGATATAGAATTTGCTGAGCTTCTAGAAGAGCCAAGGAACCAGTACTGTCCCTCGCTCCACGGTTGGCGGGAGTGGAAGCCACGGGGAGAATGGATAGACCCCGAGGAAATTCGGCAAGAGACTGTCAAAGTCCTTCAGGATAGTTACAAAAGAATACCTACCAAACCTACAGGACCCCCTCTACCATAAATAATAATAATTAAAATATTATTAGAAAAGATTTATTTTATTTGATAATGAAATAAGATGGCAAGGGCTCAGGTTAGACATGTGAGTTAAAGCGTTGACCTTAATCTCACATGGTAAACCTAGAGTGGCGAGTTCGATTCTCGCCTGGGCAAAGGAAATTATTTAGTGACGAAATTCATTAAATAACATCCTAAGTCCCACCCTGGCTAGAAAAGGGTGGTAACCTGTAGATAATCCGTCCCAATTAGCCTAAGTTGCAAAAAGCGGACGTTAATAAATAATAATAATAAATAAGATGGCAGGAAATCGGTCGAGGTAAAGCTATTTATATTTCTGCATTATATATGCTTTTGATCATTTTAAGAACAATGTCATTAAACATTTAATCAACTATTTGAGTCCGCCCGTTCTTCACTCATCCAAAAGTCAAATTGTTAAGAGATTTTGGTGAACTTTTATATTTATGATCCAAATATCCTAAGGAATTGCATTGGCCATGTGAAACTTTAATTATTCAACTAGAAGGTGGATTTTGTTCTCACTGAAACATAAATTTATCCATTACCTTCCTTAATATTTGTTTAAATGAAATCATTTGAAGAGAAAATTGTGTTTAAGAAGTACTTTTAGCTGATCTACCTTAATAGAAATCAGTTATTGAGGTTTTATTCATGAAACGATATTCGCAAATCTTACTAACGCCAATCGATAATACACAAAACGGAATCATGGGCATGGATGTATTGAATCGTATAGTATGATAATGAGTTTCGTCAGTATATATTTAAAATAAGAAATAAAGTGTTGAAAATGAGGGCAAGGCCATCGAGATAGCTGCCATGCTTTAAACCCCGTTGCAGCTTACCTGCATTCTAAACGAATTTCTTTCTGCATTCAAGACTCGATGTTTATATTGATAGTGAAATAGTGCCAAAGAGATATTTGGAGCTATGAAAGAGCAGCACAGGAACAACGCCGCACAGGAGTTGTTTTGCAAGAGTCATATCAGCAACAGGGTTAAGTAAGGCATACTTTCCTGTTAGATTACTTCCAGAGAATGGAACCCTACTCGGCAGAAAATACACTGTCCTTTATAATGAACTAGATAATATGTATCTAGTATTTTCTACATAAATAATTTCTAGGTAGTATCTTTACATATTTTCATGATAATATTTTTAACAAACTACACTTTCACGATGGTGGCAGTGGCCCAGGCCTTTGAAGGACTGTAGTGCATGGCAGTAAGTAGATTTGACGCCTAAGATTAAAACCTTTTAAAAGTTTAAAAGAGTTTTAAAAGGAAGAGTAAAATATAAGCCGATTCTCCCGTGCTGTTTGAACAGTTAATTGGCAAAATCTTGAATGGATGTCTCCATTAATATACATCAGATCTCATTGTATGAAGTAATTTGTAAGGCTTTTATAAAGAACAAAGAGGGTTCATATTACGTTTTTCCAATTCTTTGCAACAATATTACCTTTTGTACATCCGCTCTCGACAACCTTCCTCTGACACTGCTGCTACACCGACATTGATGTGTAAACTTCTAACATTACGATTTTAAAGATAAAAGGAGTATTTGAATAAATGTTCGTATACATTAATGACTATTTAAAGATATGATAGGAAATTTAGTTCGAGTATGGCCCTATTGCTTGTTCCAATTATAGATGCCTGTTAAAAATAATACGGTATTGCAGTAGGAACAATACGAAAACCGTATTACTTCAGTTCTCAAAAAAAAAAAAAAAAATAATTCCCAAAATTTCCATGACTAGAAAAATCAAATGAGGAACTTCATTCCCATTCTTGTAAATGTTATAGTCACAATTTGTTTTGATGCATTATGCAATATCTATTATAGAAGCTATGCTGGGACATTTTACCAGGTCATCCTAACAAACCAGACATTGAGTACCCATTTCGAGGAGTGGCTACAATGGCCTTAATCCATCCTACACCAATCCAATCAGAAGCGAATCCTATGGAAGGAACAGTAACAAACCAGACAAGAAGAATGCTGAATAATAGAAAAAAAAACCTCTTTTTTAATATTGTAGAAGAAATGTTAGTATCGGAGGGAGCTATCGTTTCCATAGCGGTCTGAATGCTGAGTAATTTAAAAAAAATTATCTCTAACTTACTTCATATCGGGGGATGTCTTTATATATATCACGAATACTACTAAAACTGTTATATATATATATATATATATATATATATATATAAAATTGTAACCTCTGTCTGTACATTGATTTTTTTCGCGAATTTTCACGATAACTTTTCGTTTCACATGTCATAGACACCATAACTGCATTTTGTTTCTTTCGTGTGTGTTTGTTTGTTTGTTACCTTTTCACGCATAAACGGCTGATCCGAATTTTATGAAACTTGGTATGAATATTACTACTAACCCACCTTAGACTTTAGGCTATATTAATATCCTCTGAGACGAACAGGGGTGAGGGTTATAAGGGAAGCCTGGAATTAAAAATAGCGATATTTCGTTTCCTATTGGTTTTTCGGCAAATATAAACATAACAAAAGTTGTTTATTATGTTATTTAGAGTAACGTTTGTTATATACACTTTTTTCGTATACTGAATTATAAACGAGATATACGCTAAAACCTGTAGCAGAAGAGAACAATTTTATTTGGTACAAAAGACCCAACCGAAATAAATAAAACTCGGTATGTGTATTAGCACTAACGCTTTCATTATAATAAGCCTTACCAGCATTTCTAGGAACGGGCAGGAGTGGGGGTTGTAAGGGAGGCCTGAATTTAAAATAGCGGTATTTCGTTTTCTATTCGTTTTTCGGCAAATATGAATATAACAAAAGTTGTTTATTTGTTATTTAGAGTAACTTTTGTTATATTCATTTTAGTCTTTTAACAATGTATAAACGAGGTATACACTATAAACTAAAGCGGGAGTCAACTATTTTATTGGGCGCTAACGATTGAACCGAACTTAACAAAACTCGGTATGTCAATTAGCATTAATTCTTCAATGATTATAAGCTATTTTAAAATGTTAAGGTTAGAACGGGAGTGGGGGTTATAAGGGAGGTCTGAAATAAAAATTCGCCATATTTCATTGTCTATTTGTTTTTCGACAAACATGGACATAACAAAAGTTGTTTACTTTGTTATTTAGATTAATTTTTTTTTATACATTTCTCCAGGGACAATGTGTGGAGGAAGTAATTTACGTAGAAATATTGATATGCTCAACAATCCATTCCAATTTGAACTATCAGGTACCTCACCTGGAAAAATTAATTCAAATCAATGTTAATATTTTGTCCTTAATAGCTGAAATCTATGCATAATGCCCAGGAGACGGGAAATATGACAATTCGGAGGACAGTGAAGACTTACATAAAAAATTAATTTTATTATTAACAAATGCCAACAACGGGTATTAACTCTAAACACTGGGACGGGTAAATGTCAAAATTATGTGCAAAGTAAAGCCTTTCCAAAAAAATACCATCACCATTCAGCCTCAAATCAATTTCCGGGCGAAGCCAGGTATCTGAGCTAGTATTACAGACTGCTACTGGTTGTTTGTATTCGTGAAGGCAGTATAAAATAAAACTCTAATATTTTTATCGTAATAAACAGTTACTATGTCATTAATGAGCGAATATATTGTAAGTTTGCAGTGGAGGCAACTTTTTCATTACTTATGTCATAGGATTTGTAGTAACTTAAAACCAATAACGAATCATATCAAATAAATTTAGAATTTTCAAATATTAAACTTAATTTAAGATGTTAATTTAAGTTTGCTATGTATGAATGTTAATTAAAATTATTATTTATAAACGCTTACTTTTTTGAACTAAGGCTAATTGGAACGGGTTATTTACAGGCTACCACCCTTTTTAGTCAGGATGGGACTAAGGATTTTATTTAATGCGTTCAAGGGTGTCAAGGCCCAGAGCGTCTCGGTGCCGTGAAACCTAAATTTGTCTACATTTCACTGAGCCATAAATATCACTTTAAATTATTGAATAATTAATATTATTACTATATATATATATATATATATATATATATATATATATATATATATATATGTATGTATATATATTCGGCAGAGCAAACGAAAACACCTTCGACAAGTCCTATCATGTTTTAGCAGATTTCGCATAAGGGAAATCAGCTATTGAGGTCGTACTCATGATGCGATTTATATATAATAAGTGTATATATATAGTACTAATTTTAATTATTCAATAATTTAAAGTGATCGCAATTTTTGTTTTATCGGAACCAAACTGGATATATAAGCGTTTCATGTAAAAGTAAAGGTCGAGTTCGTTAATACTGAAATCAAACCAGTGGGGGGGGGGGTAGTTAGAGGAGCCGAATTTCGAAAATTCGAATTTTTCTCCGTTATTTTCGTTGGGTCGAAAACTGATATAGAACGAATCTTATGGCAAATGCAATGTTCTATAAAGTTTGTTACTATCTTGATTATTAACCGAGATACATGGACTTATTAGATTTCGGCCTTCTGTAAACTCCCATTACGACTCATGTAATATTAACAATAAGCTGCTGTATTGTGAACCACTTTATTTGAAGCCTAAATATTGTACTCATTAAAGCTTTAAGCTTTGAGATAAATGGAAATACGTGACGCACGTGGAAAATCTGCTTAGTTAAGCACTTAACGGAAATAAATTAATTTCATTTCACCTTATCGGTATCTTCCCGAACTCAGCGCTGAACTTATCAGAAGAATTCTTCACCTTATATGTGGAATAGCATTTTCCAGAACAAGGTAAAACAGTAAATTTATTATAGGTTTCCTTGTCTTAAGGTACAAGAAACATCAAAGCCATGAGGCACTAACACTATAGTCGTCCTCGGCAATCTTGAACTTAAAGAAATGTTGAAAACTCATCATAAAACATCATTTGTAACAGACAAGAGAATTCAATTAATCTCACATAATATAACTTTCATTTCTACGTGCAAGAAATTTTGGCAGAATGCTGTTCGTGTGGTAAAGCATGTATTGGTCATACTAACAGAATAATTACGAGTTTCTAAGCATATAAAATGTTTAAAGAGGTTTTCGTAAACAAATCACCCTATGAAATTTATTGAGGTCAATGATCAAGCAACGGAATTCTAGCAGAGTTGACTAGCAAAATATTTGCTAGTGAAATGCTTGAATGATATCAATGGAGAAAATGTATGCAGATTAAGTTAACTTTGAAAGGCACTGTAACACCGAGACGGAAGGTGGTAATCAACAACCTGGTGGTAGCAGGAATCGGAAGCACTTATGGGAGAATTCTTCATCTGGAGGAACCGAGTAAGTTTGGAGATAATGGCAATCCACTGCAATGCCTTCGAGCCGTTTATCTTGTCTCCCTAATCACAACAGCTGATGTGTTAATTTTGTCTTGGTAACCAGACATCAGCTGTGCTTTTAGATACAGTAATATATAATATTGTATATATATATATATATATATATATATATATATATATATTTGTGGGTTATTCTCGAGAAGAGAAAACCCTAATTTCATGATTCTATAACTCCATGAGAGTACTGAACAAAAGTAGTGATGATGGGATCTTGGCCAGAATAGACCAGAGTGTTCCGCCACTAACCAGTATAATTTGTTTCTCACTCCCCCCCCCCCCCGCCATTTATTCTTGTTCCATTGATATTGACTCTAGCAGAATATTAAGAAAAAAAATATAAATATGTGTTTATATATGCGTGTAATGTTATAGAACATATGGCATCTACGATGTGTTTTATACGTTCTATAGCTTAAGACCACAAAATCGAATCCCAATCTCACATACCACTTTTACATGAACATACAAAACTTCTAAAGAATTACTCTCTGAAGATTGTTTAATTTAATGTGTATTTTCATTAACGTCCTACCTTTTGTACTTGAGCTACAAGGTTATGCTACAAACTCGACTTAATATAATGAATTGTTTGAAAAATTTTAGTGAGAGTTACTTATGGTAAATCGAAATTGTAGTGAAACCCGTGATCTGTATTTGAAACGAACAAATCCTGTGTTAATGGTCAAAATGATTCTAACGGCATATTAGTCCACCAAAATACAACTTTATAAATGATCTTATTCTATCATGCTTTTTGTAAAATCGTTGGACGTTTGTAAGTTTTAAAAAAAATCGCGTCATGTAGAGAGACTCGATAGCTGATATTCCTCAAGAAATGAATGTATTAATTGTTCATTCACAAATTCATAGCTGTGGCCGTATGTTGGCACGCGCCTTTTTTGCCAGTCATGCGTTTTTTTTTAAATTGCTTACAATCTGTATCAACAAAAACAAACACCATGTTAATTTTTCATTTCACTTTGAAACACAATAATAGAATTGTTTAAAATGTTAAAACTTATAGCATGACTAAATACTTGATTTAAAAAAAAATTAAATAATTAGGTGTAGTTTAAAATTTCCTTAAGGGAACAGCACGTCTAAAGAATTAACCAGTATCAGATACAAAAAAAAAACATGTATAGCGACTAAATATAGAAAAATAGTAATTCTAAACCTATCACGGGTTTCCTTGCTGTGTAAATAGTGGTTCTTACTGTTCTAGGCAGGTGGGATCAATGAACTTAATATGCTCCATCATTCATTTTCATATTGGGAAATTCACCCTTCCAAAGAAGCGGAAAAAATTGATAATGGAAAACCTCGGCGAAAGGAAAAGTGCAAAACCCAATTAATCACTCCGAGATAATGGATTTACAGGCATCCTCTAGACAGCCATCATTTAGAGAAAATTGTTTATAAAGTTAAAAGATGGGGTACAATTATTTTAGCCTCAATGAGTGTATTTTGTTAATAATTACGCGTATCACAATATATGTAATGCCATTTACTTTCTCGATTAATTTAATACCTGCTAGCCAATGATTTTAGACCTAATGATTTTAGATATGCATAGTTTAACCTCAGCTAGACTACGGACACAGCACCCTGAAACTATTCTGTAGTCATTCAGATAGTATAATCCCAAAAACTGACGAAGGAGGCCATTTACGAGAACGAAGGAAAATAATGAAGTACACAAATTAGCGTTATTTCTCTAAGGGGACGCATGACCATAAAAAATAATGTTGTACCTTAGGATAGTTAACACACAAATATAAAACTCTTTTGAAATCTTCCCATCTGCTGTTTTTAAGTGATGCTGGCGGGAGACAAGACAGACAAGGTTTTCGATTTGGATTCTTTCCTGACCACTTGGGGCTGCCCAAATTGGAGTTGAAGGAAGGAAACGGAAAGCTGGGTTTTGAAGGAGAAGATTAAACCACATATATATGTTTCCATTCCTGTGCCGGAGATCAATAAATCGTATAGAACATAATTAGTAGGTTTTTAGAATGCGAATTCGATTCTCGCCTGGGCAAAGGAAATTATTTAGTGACGAAATTCATTAAATAACATCCTAAATCCCACCCTGGCTAGAAAAGGGTGATAACCTGTAGATAACCCGCCCCAATTAGCCTAAGTTGAAAAAAGTGGACGTTAATAAATAATAATAACAATAAAATTTGTTATTTTGTATTTTCCACATTTTTAGTGTACACGTTACAGGGCATCAGAATAGCCGTAGAGCAGGGCATTACGAAATAGCTGTAGAACAGGGGATATCTGTGTACGGAGGGTAAGGAAATTACGAATAGATGTAGAAACTTTAATTTTAGCAGATTTCCGTTAGTGGAAAGCAGCTATTGAGGTTGTACTCATGATGGGATTTTGGAAAAATGTCTTCAAATGTATATCAATCCTAGCCAGGAGATAACGAAAATGAGGTCCGTCCAAAATTATATATGTTAGTTTCATAAATAAGTGTACATAATTATAACATGAATATAACTTGTTATTCATTTTAATTCTAAATGTAAACAAGAGAAAAACAGCGTTTACAGTAACATAATAATTATATAGCCACAATAATCATATGTTAACAAAAGTAACACAATGATCATATTATAACAAGGGAAAGCAATAATCATATGTAACAATATATATTTGTCTATTAACGCTCTAGTGGTCGCAATTTTTACCTGATAGTTACCAAACTCGACATTTATAGGCCCTTTGTAAAAATGAAGATCACGTTCGTTAACGGCTAAAATCGGACGAGTGGATGAGGGGATTTTAGAGGGGGATAATTTCCTAAAATTTGAAATATATCCGTTGTTATGCATCGGATCGATAAATTGTATAGAATCATTCTTATTGGAAATGTAACGTTCTATAAATATTGTTATAGACATTTTTTCAGTATCTTGATTATTAACCAAGGTAATTGCATTTTGTAGTTTTCGGTCTTCAGTAAACCCCCATTCCTACTCATGTCATATTAACAATAAGCTGTTATATTATGAAGCTCTTTGTTTGAAGCCTAAATACCAAATACTGTTCTCGTTGAACTTTTACGTTTTAAGATATATGTAATTACGTGACGCAAGTGGAAAATCTGCTTAGTTAACGCAGCCCATGCAAGACTGACTTTTTTCAGCAGGAGTGGTTGTATGCAGTGTTTCGACCTGATTGTTAATTAAGGAGATATTTCGAGTTTTTAAGAGAAACTATATATCTCAATTAAGAAAAAAACGCCTCGTTCCTTCAATGTTTTTTATTCGTTGCGACAGAGCGCTTTCAGAACATACACTCCATCATCAGTGCCCTCTTCACATTGATGTTAGTGAAAAGAAGGATTCCCTGTGACTTTTGATGAGAGTCGAAGGGAAACAACTGTGAAGGAACGAGGTGTTTTTTTCTTACCTGAGATAATAATTCCTTCACCATCCAGCACCTCAAAAATGGAGGAACTTCATAGTTTCGAACGGACATGTCGTCCTCTCCTAGGTTGGATTATTGACTTTCGAAGAACTCTTTAGTAAATCGAGTCATTATTACAACCTCAATAGTTGATTTCCCTTGGGAGAGATTTGCTAAAAAATACTGAACTATTTCTCAAGAGGCTGGCTATATTCTTTTGTGTCATGTGAAGCCACCGTGTACTGTATTGCTGGTCCCAGATGACTATGGCCAGTGGTAATTCCGATGCGAGCTAACTCTTTCTACCCAGGAAGTACTTTTTCTCACTCGAGGTCAAGACTAGTATTACTTCAAGGCGATCCATCATAACTGAACAAAAAGAATGATCCCTCCTAAAGAGTGAAAAACTCTTGTCTCTTTCACTCAAGTACTACTTTTGTACGAGTTTTGTTTTAGTACTAATTTCGAATACAATCTCCCTTCAACGATTTTGCAATAACGACCCCATTGATAGTCCACGTGACCTCTAATATGAACTATTTATTTTTTAAAATAAACTAAGGATTACATTTCAACAGATTCACTTCTTCTTGGCAATGTCACGTTATGACGTGGAAGTCATATGTGACTTCCACCTGGTCAACAATATTACACTATTTTATATTTATTTGTATATAAATTGTGAGTGTATGCTTCATGTAAATATTTTAAAGGACCTTATTTCCGATTTTTAGTAGGTTATTTATTGGTATTCATTTGAACGCGTTTATGAAAAGTAGAATTACGAGGAAAATATTATACATATATATTATAATTTGAGGTAGGAATGTGAGTCTATTGACTTTTTTCTCTTCTGCTTTCCGAGAACCTCAAATCAGCAGTTAATTTTCAAAATTAATGCTGAGCATAAATATGATTTTTTGACTCTCGCTCCCTTATTTCAAATAAAACCACCCATTATTTTTTTTCATTTCATAGTCTGAATCTACACAAAATGTTATCAATTACAGATCCCTCACCTGAATGATCTCGTAAACTAAACGTACTTTATAATTATATTAAAATGGGGTTTTTATAATAGTACTAACTTAATACTGTATAAACCTCTAAATCCATTTTTGTTTTCATTTGGTTTGCTGTCAGCTAGATCACTCACTGGAACCTCTAACAAGTAATTTTCTGAAGAGTATTGCATAGAAAAAAACGTAATCAAAGATTTAAGAAGTTAGAACAAAAAACATCGTTTTAGACTAATTATTAATTTAGTTATACTCTACGTAACACTTGAAGTGAAGGGACACTTCGTTATAAAAGTTTTCGTTCCTTGGAAAAATATAGAGAGAAAGTAGGTTGATTCACAACCTCAAATAAGAAAAAAATTAAGGGGGTGGATCTTATTACACACAAGTAAGTAAATATATAAGTATACACACACACGTTACGGCGAATCGTTAAATTTATTTAATATGGCAAATTATCATATTTGAACAACTCATGAAAATAAAAGTTCTAGCGTAAAATCGTGAATATAGTTTTTCAAGATTATAATTAATGGAAAAGAAAAAGCAATCCGAGAGATGATAATTCAACTTTCGTGTATAATTGGAAATTTATGGTTATTGTATAAGTAATCCAGTAATTAGTGATAAGAATAATAAGCTTTTACAATCGGAACAATGTTATTTGAGAAAAGTATTTGTCATTATTTAATTTTCCCATTAATAATGTTTTTTTTCCGTGAGAAGGGTCAGACAGTACTTCACTGTCAAGTTCCAACATGTTAATGGAATCTTTTAGAAATGCAGCCAAGTGTAACATAGATTGGTTAGGACATCGCACTCTCAGCTCATCAAAACCTACGCACGTTATGGACAGCGGTTAGCTCGAAGTTCGTTGGATCAACAATTATATATTCTATCCTAATGGTCGGCTCCTAGTGCTGACAACAATCCTGACAGATGTGTTCTGGTCCCGACAGCTGGTTGGCCTGGATGAGACGTGTGTAGTGCCCTTAAATCAATCATAAACAGATGTCAATTGTGCTATTACTAATTCAACAATGTTGCCCTTAATAACTCCAGACAGTTTTAATTTTTTAATTCACATAATGCCATGACAAAATGATGGAACTGTTGCATTCCACAGCAGTGTTTGTTGGAAGTGAAGAATATTTACTTGGAGGGAGGAAAAGACTTCCAATTCTTCACAATTTTTTATTTCAGCGCTAAGCGCTTTCGAAGACTATTGTCTCCATCTTCAGAGCTACACATGAAAAACAATAACATCAATAAAATCTCTATACATTGCAACAGGGTCATTAATCATATTAACATCAATAAATAAAAACACAAAATAAATATCTAACAATGAACATAATAAATGTACTTAAGTCAAATCCTAAAATAAAATACAGAGTGAGAGATCTATTGAGGTATAGCCAAAAGATATATTACTGACCTACTTGCATGCGCTCATTGGGAAAGCCAGCGAGCGGCTGGCTTGCACCACCAGCCTAGTGGGCCTAGTCTTGACTGACCACCATTGCAAACTTATAGCAATCGGTCTTTTTGTTCAAAGAGCGACTACCAATAAGTTTCTTGTTCAATGCAATCTCCAGACCCTCCAATGCACTTAGTTTTTTACCTTTCTTGGCCTCATGTAATAAACACACTTCATGGGCTCCTTCGCTATGGCCCTCTTGTTCTTGATGGCAGAAAAATTCCGAATCTGAGCGATAACCATGTTCTCTACACCGGGTTCTTATTTTCCTTCCTGTTTGGCCGACGTAAGACCCTTTGCATGTACCACACTATTTTGTATACACCGGACCTGTCTTTTATATCGATAGGATCTTTAGCCCGGCATAGCATATCGCCCAGATTCGGTCCGCTCTTATAGGCTACTCCCACTCCAATCTTACTCAGTACGCATCCTATTTTCTCAGAGAGTTTTCCTAAATATGGAATAGCGCACCAACGGAGCTTCTTGGCATTTTCGGAGAAGTGGCTGAAGGATTGTTTGAGGGCAAGTTTTTTGGACCTCCGTTCAAAATTCCATGAATGAGGGAGGTTTCAAATCCATTAGTTTTGGAGACGTGCTTTATGAATTCGAGTTCTTTTCGATGATCCTCCATTGACAGCAGAAAGGTCAGTAGCCGGTCTATATAGTAAATGAAAGGAGTTATTTTGGTCTTAGGATGGTGGAAGGAATGTATATTTATTGCTGTGCCTGTAGATGTTAAAGGTGATATTTCCGTCTTTTCTAATGATGCACAGGTCCTAATGGTGTTCCGAGGAAGGTTTTATAAATTGGAAAATTGTATACAACCAATCTTATTGGAAATTGAATTGCTCCGAACGTGCTCTGCCTATAATAAAATTATTTTTAAGAGTAGAGATTTGTATCCTTTTATATCGTTCCGAAAAACCAGATGGAGATCCTACAAATGGAGCTGCTAGATAGTGGTACACATGCTACAGAACCAGACAGCAGTGGCTGGATGACCTGAAAGAGGTCTTGGGGAGGCTGTTACGGAATTGGATGAGCCTTGCTAAAAGACACAAGAATCGAAATAAAATGGTGGGAAGGATTACACTGTCAATTAGTTTACGTAATATTCAAACTACAAATTTTTTTAAATTATTTATTTAACACATTTTTATTTTACAAATTTTTACGTCGATAGGTATGCAAAATGGTTTTTCGAACTTTTTGTCATCTCAGTAACCAACTATCCTACTGATGTGAAAATTTTGTATACAATAAGAGTGTCCGCAGTAGTGACAAATGAGACATCAGGGTGTTTAGATTTATATGGGTTTATAGATGTATACATTTTGGCGATTGTGGTGTTTGGTAATGGATAAATGAGCAAGCATTGGTTGCTGGCTGTGGAGGCATATCTGTGGACAGGGATTGGAGGAAATTGGAAGTCCCGCGGTGACAGTCGGAAATAGGGCATGAGGTTGGAACCTATGACGCAGCCCCCCTCCTTCAGTCTAGTGCTTCTCTCCACTTGTGCTCCTCTCGGCCTCTTCACTCCCTCTCACAACCTCTCTAATTTGAATCTCTTTAAGACGTTTTAAATTTCGCTGTGTGAGCTCCTGGCCGGGCATTTAAAATTTTTGACAAGTTCGAGTAGTATAATTTTAATGAAATATTATATTAGTCGTGTTGATAGTGTACACGAACTTCTGGGTTGTTTAATTATTGACTTTTTATCTTATCATGTGCTGTTTCTGAGAGGGAGCTCGAGTGTCCTTCATTAGAAGCATTTTTGCATGGCTTGCTTATGAGAATAATGATTTTCTTCATTATCCTTGACCTCATTTTTTACAGAAAGTGTATTCTTTATCGTAACAAGTTTATTTTACTTTTACATTTTGTAACACAACAGACGCTCACTAAAATGTTCAATAAAAACTTGTTAAGGAACAAGTAATTACTTTATTTAAATAGCACACAAAGTGAAGCGCACATGATTAGAAATGTCAATATCGTGTCACCCATTATAGCAGATTCCCCTCAAGGGAAATCAGCTAGTGAGGTCGTACTCATGACGCGAGTTTTAAAAATTTCCTCAAATGTCCATCGAAACTACCCCCGGAGGTGCCGAAAACGAGGTCCGTTCCAAATTATATATACTAAACTCCATATTTAATCGTTTTATGTAAAAAGGAAGATCTAGTTCGTTAATGGCTAAAATCGGACCAGTGGGAGGGGGCGGTTTATAGGGGGGAATTTTGAAAATTCGAAATATCTCCGTTACTATAAGTCGGATCGAAAAATTGTATATATCCAATCTTATTGCAAATTACATGATCTATAAATATTGTTTTATACATATTTACTGTATCATGAATATTAACCGAGATATTTGGATTTTATAGTTTTCAGCGTTCAGCAAACCCCATTTCTACTCATGTTAAACTAAAAATATTAGGTTATGTAATAAGCCACATTATTCGAACCTTAAATACCAAATATCGTTTTGAAGAGACTTTTATTATACAACATACGTGCAAATACGTTCTGGTGACTCCCCCCCCCCCGTCTTAAGTTTGTGGACTACTTAAATTTGATTGGTTGAGATAAACATTATTCTGATTCATTATAAATTGCAGTACTAGATATAGTAATTAATTTTGAATGAAATTAATATGCTATATTCTGATGTATTTCAGTAATTGTTTTTCTTTCCGGTGAGAGTCGGGTTGGCAGACCTGCTTGTTTGTTGTAAAGCTTTCTTATTACCGTTTGTATTTATTCACTTAATATTCAAAGTGGTGTGTTATCAATATGTAGATTTATATATTATTAAATTTCAAGAGGGAAATCTGCTTAGTATACGCTGCCCCTGCGTGATGGACTTTCTATTAAAATACTGGGTAGGTAAGGTCAACACTTATGCTTTCTTCAAGATATTTGTATTGCTGCTTTTAAAGGTTATCTGCACCTGGTGCCGTTAACAATCCCTTTTCTTATATTTTAGTTGTACAACATGCAAGACCTGGTGGTAGTTCCCATGAACAGGAAGTCCCAAATGGGAGAGGGGCATAAGTGCAAGCAAAATCTTTCTCGATAAAATATGTTCGACGCTGCCCAACAATATAGGCATCAGGATGTCAGAGAAGTCAGACATCCTTCTTTAACCCCAACCTCCATTAGCTGGCTAATCATAATAATTACTCAGTTTGAGTATCCCCAGGCCAACCTTAATGTCCACCAGTCTTACCCCTATGATATATGTTTCATTATATATTAACTCCCAGTTTATATTTCTAAGTGTATTCGGATGTACTATTGCGGACATGTGTTAAAAAGTAAACTTAGTGTTAGGTATTTGACTGAACCTCAATGTGTCAACATGTCAATTAACCTTAGATCCCAATAAATTTTACAACATATTACTAGTAGATAGAGGAAACAGTAGTATTTACCATAGTTCACATTTAAGTCTGGAATGTAACATATAAAAAGGCAGAATGGATTATTGCTCGAGTAATTGGCCGGGAGGTGGGATAACCTTTGGGCACTATCATCCGCAAATTTAATAAATCATGGTTAACATTAATTAAATTGAAAGGCGAGTAGAATAAAGTCCTGAATTTAAATTAAAAAATATAAAGTAAGCTTACACGACTTTTTCCTACGTTCTGTTGTAATACATAGATACCACATATACCACATACATATAATAGTTATTCTATAACATCATTTTCTGTTAAAAAAACGAATAAGTATAAAAAAACTTGAAATTTTAGCTGAACACGATGTGTTAAAGTTTATGATAGCTTGAAGCTTATTATGAGTAGAAAGGGTGTTATAGTAATAATGAAAACGTACAAAAATATAATTCTATTGTCAAATCTGTGGTTAGATGGTGTTATTATTGGCTGGTGTCGAGTATAAATACGTGCCAAGCGCTTTTTACGTGATAACACAATTTTAAAACCTGTTAAAATTTGCGCTAGGCATATAAAACATAATTTAAAAATAAATAAATAATAAGAAATTAGATTACAGAGAACACTTGTTAACGAAACAATATATGAAAATTAATACACCAAATGGAAAATCCAATACCTCGGACAAAGGAAAGAACCTTGTTACCTCGGACAATTATTACGGCAACTCATTTTACAAACGTGTAAATAACTTCGCCTCGAGATAAACAATATTTCCTAGACCGAAGTTATCAAACAATATCTATCGATTGCACTACTTAAAAACAGAACCTTTCGAGAAACTATCCAGTACAACTTTCACCATTCTTGAATATGGTGTCATCGAATCGAAAGAGCTTGAGTATACTCGATGTTCACCAGCGCGTGTAATGTCATCTAACTACAGATTTGACAATAACTTGTTTAAGGATTTATTTAGCAAGAAAATAAAGAACATTACTTTTTAAACAAAATTAGTTGTAGACATTTATTTGATAGGACTCATAATTACTGAAATATTTACAATTTTGCATATTACACGTTCTATAAACACCGTCTTCTCCTGGTCTTATTTAAGTCACATCAAACTTGATCTTTTAATTTACGTCATAAGTTTAAATATGTAGTTCGGTATTGATAAAAAACAAGCAGTCACACACACACACACACACACACACACACACATATATATATATATATATATATATATATATATATATATATATATATATATATATAGATATATATATATATATATTTGAGAGAAAGAGAGAGAACCTGTTGACGCTGTTTTTTTATCGGATTGTTAATAAACTTGCCACACTTCATGCCAAAGGTGCGATGAAGATATTGTGACTGAATTCGACGAATGACTGAAATGGAAGCAGGAGGTATGGGGAATAACAAAAGGGACAATGCCATAAATAAACAATACCTCCATTTTTATCCGTAAACGTTACATAATAAGTATTTCTACTAATGTAATGTTTCGTAATTATATTTCTACAAATATTTCTGTACATCGGACATTAAAGTAATTTGCTTTAAGATCTAATTTTATAAATGGTATGTTAAGGCTCTATTTATCAGATGATGACGAAGGTTTTGGGCATAATATTCTCTACTGAGAGACATAATTCTGGCACTCCACCCGTAGAAAAAGACCTTCTATTCCTAAAACGAGCTGACATATATTGTAATATTAAAGAACTATTTTTGTAAGGGAGATGTTTTAAACAGAATGCCATAAGTACTTTTTCGTGTTTCTGCGCAAACCTTCTAAACATAGTTAATTTTGTTTAGTTCCTTTCGACTTCAGATATTGATTTTGACTCTGAATTCATTTTGTAAAGCCCTTCGTTATTGAGACTCAGTAAATTGAAGGTGAAGGCGCAGTGAAAACTTATAAAATAATAAACATTAATAACTAGTTAGCGCCTAGATATTTAATAATTCAAAAGCCGCTGCAGTTTTAACCATTTAAAAGTTTCCTTACTCTCTAGTCTTATAATGATGTAAAAGTTATCCAATAGTTTTTAAATAATTTAAAACTAGTTATTTTAAAGTACATAAATGATTAGTTAGTTACTAAAGAAGCTGCATTATTGATAGTACAAGAGTATTATGAAATAAAAGAGAAAAAAAAAACACTTGCTTGTCTAGTTAAACTGGATACCATAGTTATCCAAAACGACCACCACCGCAATAATGCTAATCCTTTTTCTAAGTATAACTTAGATTTGCTATTAAATTTTTTTGTAATGTGGAATTGAATATGTTATATAATAGCTTCTTTTGATATATATTAATATAGTACACTTTAGTTTGATTACATTCTTTGTTAGTGAGATCGAATGGTGTATTTTATTTTAATCGTGGTGATTTTTTTTTTTGTTTATTTATTTTATTCGGAATGTCCATACTATCTTTTTTTTTTAACTCTTACTTACTTATTATGATAATTAAATGTGGTTTTGAAGTATTTGAAGAATATTTTAGCTATAATAATACTTTTTGCTACTTCAAAGTTTAATGGGAAGGGTCACCATTAAAAAACATTTTTCCCCGCGCAACCTTTATCCATATTGCCCTACATGTTCCGTGGCTTAAATACCACCTCTTCAGGGACCATTCATTTCTGAAGTGCTCGTTCCCTTTTACGCTCCCCTTCTACGCAGTCCCTTTGTACGGGATTGCGACAGTCCTTTCCTCACTGAGTCGCAACGAGCGTAAGAGGGAACGACACTTCAGAAATGGATGGCCCCTGAAGAGTTGGTATTTCAGCCACGAAATGTACAGCAATATAACGTAAATAAATGTTGCACGGAAAAATGTTTTTTATTAGTGACCTCTACCATTAAACTATGAAGAACATAGGAAAATATTGGGTCCAGAATAACAAGAACTTATTGTTACATTTATGATGACAGTATAGAAGCTCATTTGCCTTTATTTACATTAGATCCTTACATTTTACAACTAATATTACATTTTTAATTGATATTATGTAATTATGTTTATAGAAAAATTACATAAAAATTTGTTTTGACCCTAAACGTTTCTTTTTTATTTATTTGTATTATCTGTATTAGCTTCATTAGGTGTTTATTTATTGGATAAATTATTAATATATATATATAAATCTTTATTATCGGATATCAATTTTAATGTTTTTTGGATATCAAGATTTGTGAGGCATTACTACTACCAAATATAGTGTTGTAACATTATCTACACTCATTTAGTTACTTATTTATTACCACTTACGTCTACCTAGGCAAAGTGTCATTGAAGGATTAACCACTCACCTGAAACAAAAACAAAAAAAATTATTATTTTATATTTTGTCTATGAGTTTTAAATACAGATATTAAAATAAAATGTATTTGTTTCTTCTTTCATTATTAGGAGGGACGAACAAATTTAGCATTTGGGAAAAGGGAATTCAATGTCCTTTTGAAAAGTCCTCTGTCTTAATTTCTGTAGCATTCAGGCTGTACTCATAAAAAAAAAAAAAAAAAAAAAAAAAAAAATTTTCATATCCTTCGATTGTTCAATTTGATATTGAAAATATGTAAGTGTATATATATATATATATATATATATATATATATATATATATATCAGTTTGATCATTAGTTTCTTAGATGAAGCAGGAACTTTCATGAAGATTAAACAAATGTCGTTAACAAATATATATATATATATATATATATATATATATATATATATATATATATATTTATCCTTGCTAAGGTGTCCGTCGATGTCCTGGAAATAATTGTAGACTGAATAATGATGGTATTTTTATAGGAAGGCTTCAATGTGTACAATGGCACTTCCTGGCTGGGCGTATTGTTTTTTCGTAAGTACTAGGTAACTGTAGGGGACTTATAGTAAAGAAATTTTAGTTGAGATGAATAAATATAACGAGTTCCTAATCAATCCCTCTCCACAGCAACCCCCCCCCCCCTCCAATTCGTCTCTGACAATATTCGTATAACCTATAGTTTAAGTTAGGTTAGAAGTAACACAATTACCAAGTTTAATCTATATATATATATATATATAGATATATATATATATATATATATAGATATATAATTGCTAAATCTGTTACCTGTCTAATACTGTAATTTTCATTTGATCGTTACCAAACTTGATATTTGAAGCTTTCATGCAAATCTAAAGGTCAGATTCATTAATGGCCTAAATCGAAGCCGGTAGGTTGGGCTTAGACAAAAGGTAAAATCGATTTCTCCGTTAGTTGTAGTATATTTCTGTAAATCAACTAAGTAAATTAAAGGGGTTTAATAAATAAATAAATAATTTTGTAATTTCTCCTTGTTTGTTGTTTGTTGAATTTTTTAGATCTCCTTTTTCTTTTCACAAAAAGGTCTATAAATTATGCCCTGTGTCATTTCGATGCATTTATTTTATATGATTTAAAAATAAATGATATCATTTTGAATGAAGTCCTGGCAAAATGTTTTATTATTTTTTTTCCATTTCAGTAGGAGTACAAAGAAGTTATGGGGTGCCCATATCAGATTTTTTATGCAATCATTACGTGGCAGACTCAAAAATCTCTGGAGCACAGCTCCAATAAGAGAATCATCGTACTATCAGATATTTATGGCAACTAAACGTTGACTGCAACCAATAAAAGAAGTGGCGAGTTCTGTTCAGAAGGATAAGAGCCCAATGTTCTTATTTATGAGGTTTTATTTATTTTTTTTATTGTTAATAGGCCCCGACCTCGGTAAAGTTATTTGCGGCTCGGTGGTCAAAACAATGCGATGTTTTTAGAGTTGCCTTAGATCAACACTTCTGGCCGATCAGAAAGACAACCAGCCTTATAGATGTTGATGTCAAAGCAGATACAATTTATTATGAAGTACAGACCGTAAGAGAATTACAACTGTGCCCTAAGAGGAAAGTTGAGAAGAAGAAAGTGATGGTCGGATGGCCTGAAATTAGATGAGATCTGGTGCAAGCAGCGTGGCGACAACTTCAAGAGCCATACTGCTGATGGCAAAGAACGGTTTGTTTCGGACTGTAGTTAGTTCTAGCTGATTTCCCTCGAGGATCAGCTATTGAGGTTGTACTAATGAGGCTATTTTCAAAAGAAATTTTCATATGTCCATCAATCCTACCTAGTGGATGACGAAAATGAGGTCCGTTCAAAATGTTATGCCTATCTATCTATATACACATATATATGACTGTTACCGCTCTAGCGGTCGCAATTTGAGTTTAATCAATACCAAACTCGATATTTATTCGTTTTATTTTTTAAAAAAAAGATCTAGTTTGTTAATGGCCGAAATCCGACTAGTGGGAGGGGAGGTTTAGAGGGGAGAAATTTCGAAAATTCTTAATATCTCCGTTATTATGCATCAGATCAAAATTGTATAGAACCGGTTTTATTGCAAATGTAATGTTCTATAAATGTTATTTTGTACGTATTTTCACAATCTTGAATTTAACCGAGATATTTGCATTTTATAATTTTTGGCCCTTAGTAAACCCCCCTTTTCACTCATGGCATATTAACAATAAGCTCATATATTATGAAGCACATTATTTGAAGCATAAATACCAAATATTGTTTTCATTGAACCTTTACTTTTTAAAATAAATGCAAATACGGGGCACACCAGGAAATCTGCTTAGTTTACGCAGCTCCTGCGTGACGGACTTTTTGATGTGTATTTATTGCATTGTGGGTTTTAGGGTGCATGTTGCTCGCACCTTGCTGAATATATCTTTGTATTTTATAAATTCTGGCCCTGAGTAAATGTTTATAAAATTGTTAAATAGTAGGCAGTACTTTATTTCCTAACTTAAGGATGTTTTCTGGGGGGATATTTCTAATTACCGATTTGTTAACCAGTAGGTATCGGATGAAAGGAACTCACTTCCATCCTGAAGCATCTTACTCGTAAGACATCAGTACTAACACCTCATGATGTCAGTGCTGAATATATATTGCTGTTAATGGACTACGTCAGGTCATTTAAGAGAGTTTAATTATTATTGAGAGATTGAGAAGAGAGCGAAGAGGTGTATTGCTAGCTATTGATTCGATTTGTATCTGGGCATGTTCTATTATTGACCGGTGGCTCTACAGACGTCATCGCATTGTCTAGGCCCTCAAGATCAGCAGCCTGGGTCAAGTTGAACCTTACCAAGCAAATGAAGGAAATTATTATTAATTGCTTGAGGAGCTACATCATTTTAAAAATATAAAAAAATAAATATGAATAAATGAATGAATGAATGAATATTTTTATTGCTTTTAAAAATTTAAACATTTCATAATAAGGGTTCAGCCCATGTTCATGATTTACATTTTCTTTTCTTTATATCAACATAAATAGAGAATTCATTTAAAAATAACAAAAAAACAAAAACTATATACAATAATTACTATAGAAAAAAACATAAAACATTAATTTTATTTTAATAATTAGATTGTTTGTATTTTTTCCCCTCTGACGTAAAGACTTTTAAGTATGAAAACATATATGTAGTTTATTTTATTCTTGTCCATAAGGTCAAGAAAATTGTTCATGGATTGCTGTGGAATGTTGAGACTTTTCAGGAGGTGGTTTTTTTTCTCTGCTAAAACAGGGCATTTAAGGATGAAGTGCGTAACGGTGTCTTGGCTATCTTCGCAAAGGGGGCATGGCTTTTCTGGATTAAATATTTAAATTGCCCTACCAACTATCAATCTTTGATTTTTTGTACCTAATAAGAGGATTTGAGATATAACTTTGGTCTTAAAAATGGCACATTTTGGTACTGGTACTCCTCGCCTCTGCCAAGAGAGCTAATTCTTCCAAAGTACTGGCTATATGTGCTGTTTAAAACTCTTTCAATATCTAACGAGACTAAATTAAAAAAAATAAATAAATATAGTTTTTCTTTGGTTGAATAGCATGGACGATATTCTAATATGAATTATACTCATATATGCATATCATTATGTACAAGTTGAAATTCAATTTTTACGCTGTGAATGGACAAATCACGTACTATGGAAAAATGTTAAATTAATGATTTGTGAAGTAGAAACAAGTAATTTTGCTATGGCAGTATTGCACTAAAAACCTGTTGGTAGTTAGTTTAATGGATGAGATGGTTCATATAAGTTAGAGTGTCAGCAGTAAAGTTGCTCTTTGCTCTGAATATTAAAGCTGTAGTCAGCCAGCTTTAGTCTGGCTTAACAGGATGTAGAGGGACGGCTCTCTAACGATTTTATCCTCAAGGAAAGTTCTCTCCATACAATTCCTTACTGTTGGATAGTCTCGTACACAAGGTAACGGGAAGCTACAGATTGCGTTCCCTTGTTTATCACCTGGGAACCATTAAATGCTATAACAGTGACCAAAGGGTAAAATGTCAGCTGCGAATGTACTTTCGATGGAAATATGAATAACAATTTCTTGACGCAGAGAAGAGTTGTGCTGGTGCATGTAAATGTAGATTTGCGTCACTTATTGACTGGTATTTGTTAGAAGCTGATAAGCATAGATTCATTTTAGATCATTTGATCATTTTTTTAATAGATTAAGAATGACATCACATACATACACGTAAATCAGAAAAAACATATTAAGAAAAGTTTACTTAATGAGGAATTACCGTTATGAACGACACGAAATAGCAAGAGGTAATGTATTTAAGGAATTTAACAATTTTTAGATAATTACCGATAAGAGACGATTTTCAGAAAATGTTTTTAAATGTTCGCATCCTAATTAGGATTTGATGAAATTTTTTTTATTTATTTGTTTATAAGTACAGGAGCACCCGCATCTTGGCGATTTGGCTCAAAGTTTCACAATGTAAAATGAAAACAAAATTATAGAAAAATAACAAAAACTGAAACAACAAACAAAAAATTAAATACAACAAATAATCATTAAATACTAGTAATAAAAACAATTAATAAACATTAGACTAGTAATAAAGACAACAATTTAAAATGGTTTTAATAAAAAAAAATTATGTTGTTCCTATATACTAGTACATTTATATTATTTTTTTTTTATTTTCTTTATTTAGTTTTGTGCTCCACAGCGATGGTGGTTGGCATTATTAGTATGATATATTTACTCCTTCATGTGCTTTCCTTGTTTTGTACTTTTATAATATGGAAAATATTTCTTTAATACCTGATTCTTTCTCATATCCGTGCTTAGTCTAAAGAATATAATAAAAGTTAACCCTTTTAAATCTTTTTAGGTATGCTGTAGACCTATTCTATTTTGTATTATATGTTTTAGCAGATTTCCCTTAAGGGAAATCAGCTATTGAGGTCGTACTCATGACGCGATTTTTGAAATTTTCTTCAAATGTCCATCGATCCTACCTAGAAGATGACGAAAATGAGGTCCGTTCAAAACTGTATATATATATATATATATATATATATATATATATATATATATATATATATTTCTCTGTTACCGCTCTAGTGGTCGCAATTTTTGTTTGATCGTTACCAAACTCGATATTTAGTCGTTTTATGTAAAAAGAAAGATCAAGTTCGTTAACGGCTGAAATCGAACCAGTGGGAGGGGGGGTTTAGAGGGGAGGATTTTCGAAAATTCGAAATATCTCCGTTACTATACGTCGGATCGAAAAATATTACAGAATCAATCTTATTGAAAATTAAATTTACTATAAATATTGTTCTATACATTTATTCTCTATCTTGAATATTAACTGAGATATTTGAATTTATATTCTGCATGTGTTCGGCTGCAGTGGCTATATTCGGACTTTCCGCCGTGAGCTCTGGCGGCCGTTTTCGTAACTATTCGTCCCTCGTGAGTAGGTTTAGAGGTTTCTTACTACTGCAGCTGTTATTAGGCAGATTTCTCTATTGTAAAGCTTCACGTGGGAAATCTGCTTAGTTTACGCAGCCCCTGCGTGACGGACTTTTTGTAAATGTTGATGCGTTTTAGATATGTTAGTATTTGATGATCTGATTGAAATGAGGTTCTTTGAAAACTATATCTGCCTATATAAATTAAGCTCATCTTTGGCTATGGTCAATGTAAATAAAAACACTATCCGCTTCATTTCAGTTATTTTTTAATGGCCTAACTTGTTTCGTTTCCTTATGAATGTAAAGTAAATGACCAGCTACCAAGATGGGTGGGTAGTATTTTTGTTTAATCAGAATCAGAATTTTACGTAAAACTAAATTAGAAAGTCCGTTAACGGTTAAAACCAGACCAGGTAGTGGGGGAGAGGTTATGTATAGGTGGGAGGAAACAATTATTCGAAATACACCAATTAGCTTTGTGTAGGCCCTCATTGCTACAAATATGATTTTCATGTCGAGTACTTAAACCACTAAGAATCGAATTTCCAGCTTATATTTCAAGTCCTGCTTCCACTGGCTTCCTGTGGCAGTAGAAATGGGGATAGATAATCAGGTAAGATGAGTAGCTTGCCCAGCAATTGAGGATCTACTTAGTTTACGCAGGGCCTGCGTGACGGAACGTTTTTTTATGGAACATAAAAATTCATTTTTTAGCATATTTTTCTTAAGGGAAATCAGCTATTGAGGCCGTACTCATGACGCGATTTTCGAAAAATTTGGAGATGATGAAAATGAGATCCGTTCAAAATTGTATATATATATTTGTTTGATAACGCTCTATCGGTCGCAACTTTTATTTGATCGTTACCAAACTTGATATTTAAACGTTTTATGTAAAAAGACAGATCTAGTTCGTTAATGGCTGAAATTGGACCCGTGGGAGGGGGGGGTTTAGGGGGGATTTTCGAAAATTCGAAATATCTCCGTTACCATACGTCGGATGCACATTAACTTTACTACAAATATTGTTCTATACACTTATTCTCTATCTTGAATATTAACCGAGATATTTCCATTTTTCAGTCTTCAGCCTCTCTCTACCTATGTTACATAAACAATACTCTGTTATGTAATAAACTACATTATTCTAAGCTTAAATACCATAAATTGTTTTCAAGAGACCTTTATTGTACGGGATAAATGCGTTATCGTTACGGTTTATCTACAGGTTCCCACCCTTTTCTAGCCAGGGTGGTACTAAGGAGTTTATTTAGTGAATTCTAAGGCGGTATTTAATTTATAATTCCAGTATTTTAAATTAACGAAAACCGACTTCTAACCGCCGATAGAAAGGCTTTGTAAAGGTATTTACAATGTTACCAACGGCCAAAGTTGTAAAGGTATTTACAATGTTAGTAACGGCTAAAGTTGTAATGGTATTTACAATGTTACCAACGGCTAAAGTTGTAATGGTATTTACAATGTTACCAACGGCCAAAGTTGTAAAGGTATTTACAATGTTAGCAACGGCTAAAGTTGTAATGGTATTTACAATGTTACCAACGGCTAATGTAAAGGTATTTACAATCAGGATCAATTGGTTCCTCTACCATCCAGCATATTCCAGAGGTATTTACAATGTTACCAACGGCTAAAGTTGTAAAGGTATTTACAATGTTACCAACGGCTAAAGTTGTAACGGTATTTACAATGTTACCAACGGCTAAAGTTGTAACGGTATTTACAATGTTACCAACGGCTAAAGTTGTAAAGGTATTTACAATGTTACCAAAGGCTAAAGTTGTAAAGGTATTTACAATGTTACCAACGGCTAATGTTGTAAAGGTATTTACAATGTTACCAACGGCTAAAGTTGTAAAGGTATTTACAATTTTACCAAAGGCTAAAGTTGTAAAGGTATTTGCAATGTTACCAACGGCTAAAAATCAGTTTTTATTGAATTTAATAGAAGAAGGTATGTCATCCGTCCATGTAGTGTAAAATGGCCGAACAAAAGATACATTCAGCTGTATATAGACTACACAGTGACACGGTGTAGAGTTTAATTATAATTGAGAGATTGAGGAGAGAGCGAAGAGCTGTATTGGCTGCCATTGATTCGATTTGTATCTGAGCATGTTCTATTATTGACCGGCCGCTCTACAGACGTCATCGCATTGTCTAGGCTCGCCTTTTATTATCACCAATGGGCAACCGATCTCGAGATCAACAACCCCCAGTCAAGTTGTGTTATAGAGTGAAAACAAAGAATATATTACTTATTGCTTGCAGAATTTTTTTTTTGTATAACAATGTGTATTATAAAATGTATTACTTCGGCGGTATAAATTCCACTTTACATGTCAATGAAGTTTGATGATATGAAAATAATTATTTTTAAAATTTTTGTTTCTATCAATATGGGTGTTATGAATGGCTTTATTAATGGGCTTCTCAACAATTCGGAATACTTCTAATACGAATTAAGTGTATTTCATTATTTTTAACATCTTTTTATTAGTCTAGGATATGACTATTTTTTACTTTTTGATAGTGACCACAAATTCAAACTTGACTCTTTTGTATAGGCTGACGGCCAGGGATGTCTTTATTACAGTTCCACTCTACATGTATCAAACCGACCACGGTGCCCCATCAATAGAAATCTGATTTTATTTTTTGTTTTCATTATTGATTAGTTTGTAATAAGAGAAATTGTAGTTTATTATTCCAATTCAGGGGAAAAAAAGTAATTGTTATTTTGAAAGATTTATTGAAAAAAATGTGACATATAACACTAAAAAAGATAAAGAATAAATTGAAAAATCACAAGTGACTGTTAGGAAAAATTAAATTATTGGAAAAATGTAAACTCCACCTCTAGAAAAACTCTATTTAAATGTATTAATATGCAGTTTTTATCGTATCAGTATGGTTGGTAGGCCTGCACATTTTATGTTTTACATATCTAGAGGTTATTTGTGCATGAACCTTTCAAATAATTATAAAACCCGATATTAAGAGTATTCCATACGTACCGTCATTAAATAGATATCTGTATTATAATTTATTTCTTTTTATTTTGGACCCAATATTTTTATATCTTTTTCATAGTTCCATGGGTGACTAATAATAGCATTTTTTTTCCTCGCAAACTTTATTCGTACTGTCCTACACATCACCTCTTCAGGAGCTATTCTTTTCTGAAGTGCGTGTCCCTCATACGTTCGTTGTGACTGTCCCTTCCTCACTCGGGAAGACGTTGATACTCAGTATATATATATATATATATATATATATATATATATATATATATATACATACATATACATATACATATACATATATCAATAAAAATATATGTATATATATATATATATATATATATATATCAACAAAAATATATATATATATATATATATATATATATATATATCAACAAAAATATATATATATATATATATATATATATATCAACAAAAAAATATATATATATATATATATATATATTATATATTATATATATATATATATCAACAAAAAAAAATATATATATATATATATATATATATATATATATATATATATATATATATATATAAAGCGATTCTAAATGCGTTTTAATCAGGTACCACTTTCCCTCATAGCTCCATTTAACTAAAATTAATTAATTTATTATATTAAATATGGTTTACACGATTAGGTCTAGCTAAAGATATTTAAAAAAATGTGGCGTGGACTTAAATGTTCTTGAACTCACATTGAGTTAAGAAAAAACAAGTATTTTGCTGCACTTCATTTAATTATTATTGAAAAATGTCATAGCACATAATTTATAGATCTCTTTATAGACGACACAAGATTTCTAAACATGAATTTTTAACATTTTAAGTCTCAGTCTTTTACATATATGCAAGATGTCACACCAAAGCTAGTCAATATGGTTTGGGTTGTGGGTCAGTACGGAGAATTTCGCTGATGGAGCATTTTTTCAGATTGCAATATTTCCTTTATTTTGTAAAAAATGTACTACGTTTTCCCTATCATTTTTTAACTATTAGGAAGTTTAATGCATCTTCTGTCATTATACATCTACCAAAAACTACATAGCTACGGCACAAGTACATTCCGAATTGCAATCTAAAGAGAACATTAACATGAACGCTAATAAATTACGAAAACATGGACGAACAGGTAAGTTGCTCGAAAAGATGATAATATCCATTTGGCTTCGAGTCGTTGGTGCTAAAGAAGAAATCTCTTATGTCAAAAAAACGTATGTTCTGTCAACAAACTTATTCTGTCAGAAACATTTCCTCTTCATTTCATGATTTATCTTAGTTTCCCCAATTCCCCTCCCTCCTTTTGTTATGTTTACTTGACAATAATTTATTTATGTTAAACCTCCAATCTCTACTTTATTAAAGTAACTAATTATGCAGCTTCCTCCTGGCGGACTTTTTAGAGTTATTAAGACACGCGAGTGGAGCAAAGAATCTCTAGGGAAATATATTTAACTGTAAAAGTTTAGTTCCACCATATTGCTTGATTAAATGATATTCCTTAGCACTACATCGATTCTTCTCGACATTAAACCCATTTAGATGAATCAAATCATTAACCCTCCGTCGGGCGCAGCTAGCCTGAGAGGCCAGGAAAACATACTTTTTGATAACACGCCTCATTCTGTTTCCCCTGTGAGGGGCCATTCCCAGTAATTTCCTGATTTGTGTTCATGCTTAGAATCCCCTACTTTAGTCTATTGCCATCATTCATCCAGACCGACTGGTCCCTAGGTGGCTTGTGAGGCCGACTGCGCCCAATTGGTCCTTAATTTCGAAGATGATTTTTTTTTCAAGATATATCTATTGCAATCGTCCATTTTACTAAGATTAATGCTATTCTATATGGAAGTTCGTCGATATCTTGAGAAATAAGTGCTAGTCTAACTCTCGCCTCTCAGGCCGAATGCGCCTGATCAATTTTACTTGTTTTAGTATAAGCTTCATTCTATTCTAATAAAAACAATATTTTACGTTCTAAATATTATATTTGGTTTCTAAAGATCCTAGCGAAGTATGTCCTACTAGCGTTTTAAATTAAAATTAATTAGTTGGGTAGTGGGGGTTTAAAATATGTGAGCGGCCTCTCAGGCCGGGTGCACCCGATTTTGTTTCGTCCAGAGGTGCGCCCGACGGAGGGTTAAGTACGTTTTGGACATATTTTTGACAAAAATAATAAAGCGTATTAATATTCTTCATCGCCTCCAATGACCTTGACGTTTTAAAATGGTCACCCAATTTAGTGGCTAGAAATCGTTGGCTAATTTTTGTTAAAAATTGTAATGGGAAATAAAGCAAATTTTCTAATTTTTTTTTTGGTTTCTTTTACTTCTAAAAGTTTTTACCTTGGAAATTTTGTTTTAGATATATAGTATTGTGCTGACAAAGGAAACTAATGAAACACTAAGCTTTTTTAAAATTTAATTGGAGCACAGAACATATTAAGACTCTTAGGAAAATGAAAATCTTGAACAGGCCATGAACGGCCATGACTTGCAGACTAGCTTTTTAGTAAGGCCAAAAGAGGCTTTCAGTTGAATATCATTGAATTGAAACGATACTTGACTTATTAAAACATCAAAATAATAAAGAAAGGTACTTTTATTTTTTTCTAATTCTAATAATAGTGAACTTTTACTGTAAAGATCAATAAAAAATAGATGATTTTTTAACTGATATGTATATCAGATCTTTATAGACTGTAATCTGTAATGGATAAGGAAATACGAGTAATATTTATTCGCTATCTGACAAACAAATAATTATCGATTCTATATGGTTTTCGCTTGTGAATTTATGACCGGTATCGCTAATTACGGTGGGTGAGGTATTGCATTATCCTCACATATTAAAGTTGAGAACTATTCTGGTGACCCTCATTTTTGTACCACTAAAAAACATATATCAAGAGGTAATATAAGAATCATTGTAATACTTTAGAGTAGACTCTTCATAAAGCCCATTAAGAGTTTAAAAATACAGTTTATTTCTTTTCTTATGAAAGCCAAAAAGAGTGAGTGCTACTAGTTTGTTGTTCAAGTACTTGCATTCTGACAAACTATAATGCTCTTGCAGAGGAATGTGTTCTTTCAAGCGCAGGCACGTGTTGTACAGAGTGCTACACGATGTTTTTCTCACTCAATATCTTACAACAAAAAACTGTTAGGGTATTTCCAAATGAAGGCCCCCTGGTCTCTGGTGAGACTTTTTAGTTGGGGGGGGGCATACTAAGGCGCAATTATAGCCATACAGCAAAAATAAAATTTAGAGTCCCGTCGCCTGATTTAACGCATTGAAACTAACTATTACAGAAACAATACTTTATTAACAGTATTATCTACACTTTGTCATCCATTTACCCGCAGGACTGAAGATTTTATTTAGTATGATCGTTTTTAGTTAGTCCAAGTCAGTAAGACTCATATAATGTGAAAAAAAGCCCGTCACGCAGGGGCTGCGTAAACTAAGCAGATTTCCCTCGTGAAGTTTAGTAATAGATAAATATACATACTGCTAACACAACACCGTGAATAAATACAAACGGAAATAAGAAATGTTTCATCCAATTTCAATAGCCTGCCGTCAGGAAGCGTTAGGTTAGAAATTTAAACAAACGGGTCCCGCCTCACACCGGAAAGAAAAACTATTACTGAAATATATCAGAATATAACACATTAATTTTATTGAGAACTATTTACTATATCTAGTACTGTAATTAATAATGAGTCAGAATAATTGTTATCTCAATCAATAAAATTTTAGTAGTCCAAAACTTTAAGATGGGGGGGGGGAGTCACCAGTGCATATTTGCATGTATCTCGTATAATAAAGGTCTCTTGAATACAATTTTTGGTATTTAAACTTCCAATAATGTGATTTATTATGTATCAGAGTATTGTTTACGTAACATGAGTAGAAGTGGCGGTTTGGTGAAAACTGAAAAATGCAAATATCTCGGTTAATATTCAAGATAGAGAATAAATGTATATAACAATATTTATAGTAAATTTAATTTGTAATAAGATTGATTCTGTATAATTTTTCGATCCGACGTATAGTAACGGAGATATTACGAATTTTCGGAAATCCTCCCCTCTAAACCCCCCCTCCCACTGGTCCGATTTCAGCCGTTAACGAGCTTGATCTTTCTTTTTACATAAAACGCTTAAATATGATGTTTGGTAAGGATTAAACAAAAATTGCGACCGCTAGAGCGGTAACAGACAAATATATAGATATATATATACAGTTTTGAACGGACCTCATTTTCGTCATCTACTAGGTAGGATCGATGGACATTTGAAGAAAAATGTCGAAAATTCCGTCATGAGTACAACCTCAATAGCTGATTTCCCTTAAGGGAAATCTGCTAAAACCTTCAGCCTTTCAGCGAAACAATGAATTCTAGCCTGAGTTTGATTGAGGGTGCTCTAATGATACAAAAACAATTTAAATAGGCTTGTTTCTTTACTGCAATGTGAAATACTCCTAAAACCCATTATACTAGCCTTAATGTTGTCTTAACGAAATACACAGTAAAATGCATGACGTTTTCACCAGTTCTTTGTTGGGTGGGGGGAATTATTTCCTCTAGAAACATAATCCGTCACATTGAGTGAAAATATTGGGAAGACATTTTGCTTCTGAAATGACAAAAATAAAGAAAAAGGAATATTAAAGCCCTTTCATTTATCCGGCAAGAAGAGATGAAACGGTGTTTTGTTCCTGGGATTTAATGGTTTTTTGATGGATTTTCTTAGTTCTTTTTCTCCCCTTCCCCAGCTCTTTCTCTCCCTCCACCATCAGTGAAAGACTGGTAGTGTTTAGAAATGGTGATCAAGACACTCTCCACTTCCTTCTTGTCTTAATATTGAATCGGAAACATCTCTTTTACTTTAATGCTGTTTCATAGCAGTGCTAAAGTAAATTCTAATTCTAGTTAAAGAATCCCTTAATTAATTCGTTTTGGCTGCTTCTGATTATAAGACTTATTTTGTTTTGGAGGTCAACAGATTTAACTAGATACTACTTCTTTTATTATTAAACATTATTACATATATTAATTCCATGGCTTATAAATGCTTTGCTTAGAAATAACAATGAGATGAGTCGATTTTGCATATAATTATCTTATATGATTATAATTCAGAGAGGGCCCATTTCTAACTTTATAATATTTTACTATTTCAATACTCCACAACTAACTTCCTGTTAGACCAATCTGTTATATTTTTTAATGTTCTATCAATCCTTTTTTTTTCAGTTTCATTTGTGAAAATTATCAGCTAATTGGTTAAAGAGTTTATAGCGAAAGTCATAATGTCATGTGCAGAAGCTAGTATTTCAGTTTTTATAATCCTTTATCTTCATTACCATATCATCTGGGCTGAGTCTCTGGAGTTTCCTAAAAGTCAAATAGCCCCAACATCAGATGTCCCTGAACTGTGAACACGGGTCTCGTCTTGTAAGAGAACACCAATCTTGGTTAATTTCCTGGATCGAAGGGTACTCACTCTAAGGAGAGATGAACCTCACAACACAATTTAAAGGCCCAGACGTTTCATCAAGACCGAATTGTTGGTCCTTCGACTCCAAATGGAACTCTAGTGATTTTCATCGGGGAAATACAACAAACAGCATTTGTCGAAGAATTACTGTCCCCAATTAAAACGCTAAATTTCAATAGCAGTATATCTTAATGAAGACGGAGTCATCCGAGTTGGTGGACGACTTCATAATACTGACCTGCCTCATGACATCTAGCATCCCATTATTCTAAAGGGGAAAACTCACCTGCTCAAAATCATGATTGATTAGTAATATCAGACATTTTACCACTTATGACTTCAAGGACTCATTGGCTTCATTTGACGAAAATACAGTGCTTTCAGATTAGGGAAAGCTATTCATAGTTTCTTGCCTAAATGTATTTCTTGGTATCAAATTAAGTCTCAAACACTTTCACCTTTGATGAGTAACCTTTCTCGTTCTAGAGTATAAGGCACTAGGGAATTCATGACTGTAGGGGTTGACTTTGCAGGTCCCCTTTTTCATCAAACTTGGCGCTTGAAGAAGCACAGATTTGTATGGCCTGCTTTTGTATATTTATTTGTTTTACAGATGAAGTCTTTATGTAGAGCCCGTCTCCATGTTAAGAAGATGCGTTTTTAGCAGCCCTAGACTGGCTCATTGCATGACGAGGCCTCCTTAGCAAGATCCACTCAGGCTGTATTAAGAGTTTTGTTGATGCCGCACATAGACTGAAGGACGGAACTGCTGCCTGCAGTAAGAGAAGTGGGATACGGAGTTATCTCATAGAAAAGGGGATACATTGAGTATTCATGTCACCAGGTGCTCTTCAATTTGGTGGGAAGCTGCAGTCAAGTCGGTAAAATCTCATTTGATCCAGGTGATAGCATATCAGACGGTATCCTTTGAAGAATTGGCAAGTCTTCTCGAGAATATAAGCTATCGTGAACCTTTTCTTATTTTAAACCCTTAAGCTATCCTATATTTAAACCTTTATTCCTAGCTATGCGATCTTCACGTAAGCTATCATGACATATTCACCTAACGTTTAAATTCTTGTTTAAACGAGTTAATTTTGTCTGTGTTTCTGGCATTGATTTACATCTTAGCACGAAGTAGGCAAAGTGTAATCCCAAACATTTTCTGTTTTCTTATTCCAACGAAATTATTCGTTTTGATTAGTATTGGCGCGACATCTGTACTCTAAAACGTTAAACTTCAGAATTTTAAAATTTAAATTTTAAAATGCAGACACAAATGTCTAATTTTGGAGTCAGTTAGTTAATATTTTGAGAGTAGTGCTGGCAGATTTAAATTGATTTCAATTGTATTGCCTTTGGGCGTTATTATCATTATTATTAGGAATTTTCGGAGAACAACAAGAATGTTTTCATTGATAAAACTAATTGTCATTTTGGTTAATCGTGAAAGAATGTTTGTTGATGGTTTTCTAAGGGGTTGGGTAAGCTGAGGAGCCCGAACTAAGACATCTGTTTATTTAGGGATGAGAGTTGACAAAGACGGTGTTAGCTCTAGTGTTAGTGTGTGGATGATGGAGATGGGAAAGCCTGGGCCTATAACACGCCACTCAATGAGAGCCACTGCTACAGCCCTTTTAGTGGGTCAGCTGTATTGATCCTCGCCTCCGGTAGAGTGCGCAGGTCTCTCCTCCAAACCCCAATATTTATTATTTACAAAAATAATACGTGTTGCGGGGGGAGGGGGGCGGTCTGTCTGAATATTGCACGCCAGCTAAGGGGATTGCGGCCTGAGTCCTTCCCTTGCCCGGATCGACTCGTCCTTTCGTCCCATTATGGCCACGTCTTTCCGAAGGACCAAAACAAACGTCCTCACGCAGGGATTCTATGTGTGTGTCAAATGCACATCCTATTCACGCCTTTTCCCTTAGTAAGAACTCCATTTGAACGAGACTTCAAATTTATGCAGTGAAAAATGCCACTGATTATAAAAAAAAAAAAAATCTATTGTGGGCACCACATGAGTTTCTTCACTCTTGTTAAATTAATTAAATATAATGTTTGGTTTCACTTCATTGAAATAATTTTATTTGAATGTGATGTACGATATCTTCGTTCCATCTGATCGAAATGAAAAATGTATTAGACTATAATTTATAGATATTTTCATTAAAAAAATACCCTAAACAAATGTTTTTATAAGGAGAAATTTGCAAGTTTTTTTTAAATTTCCGTCTTCCTCTAACCCCCTCCCCTCCCTCCTAGTCCAAGAGTAGGTCCACTACGAGACGGTAGAAAAATCTCATATATGGGATTTTATCATTCTAAGATTAGCAGTTAGTTTTTGTGTTATGACATATACATACAGAAGATACGATGAAATTAGTCCATGAGGGGTCCATACTCGATCACACTGCTTCCTTTACAGCGTACAGTGAAGTAAAAATACAAATACTCTCTTAATGTGTAATTTTTAAGAAAATACACTTCTCGGCTAATAAATGGTTATTTTTTACATTAGAAAATAACTTAGCGCCTTCCGAGACTCAAACCCTCCAAACAGTAAGACATGTAGGAACTGTCAATCGTTTGATGTTGGATTATTAAAGTCAAGAGCTATAAAGATGTTATAAACCGTCAATAATTAAGTCATAGTTTACTTTTAGTAGATTTCAATGAATGGGTTTATTCAGTTGAAAATCAACGAATTCGAAAGATTTCCCTTATTAAGATTTGATTCGAAAAATGTTATACAGCCAGTCTTCTAGAAAATCAAATTTAGAAATTTCTATTGTATGCTTTTTTTTTTTTTTCAAAAAATGTTATACAGCCAGTCTTCTAGCAAATCAAATTTAGAAATTTCTATTGTATGCTTTTTTTTTCAAAAAATGTTATACAGCAGTCTTCTAGCAAATCAAATTTAGAAATTTCTATTGTATGCTTTTTTTTTTTTTCAAAAAATGTTATACAGCAGTCTTCTAGCAAATCAAATTTAGAAATTTCTATTGTATGCTTTTTTTTTTTTCAAAAAATGTTATACAGCCAGTCATCTAGCAAATCAAATTTAGAAATTTCTATTGTATGCTTTTTTTTCAAAAAATGTTATACAGCCAGTCTTCTAGCAAATCAAATTTAGAAATTTCTATTGTATGCTTTTTTTTTTTCAAAAAATGTTATACAGCCAGTCTTCTAGCAAATCAAATTTAGAAATTTCTATTGTATGCTTTTTTTTTTTTCAAAAAATGTTATACAGCAGTCTTCTAGCAAATCAAATTTAGAAATTTCTATTGTGTTTTTTTTTTTTTTTAAAAAAATGTTATACAGCCAGTCTTCTAGCAAATCAAATTTAGAAATTTCTATTGTATGCTTTTTTTTTTTTTTTTAAAAAATGTTATACAGCCAGTCTTCTAGCAAATCAAATTTAGAAATTTCTATTGTATGCTTTTTTTTTTTTTTTTTAAAAAAATGTTATACAGCCAGTCTTCTAGCAAATCAAATTTAGAAATTTCTATTGTATCCTTTTTTTTCAAAAAATGTTAAACAGCCAGTCTTCTAGCAAATCAAATTTAAAAATTTCTATTGTATACTTTTTTTTTTTTTTTCAAACTACCATTAACCAGAATATTTTTATTTTTCAGCCAATAGCAAACCCAAATCCTTAGCATTTTCTATTAGCATTAATCCAATAAATCATGGCACATGTCAAGCTTAAAGGAGGCTTATTGTTTTCATCGGACATGGAGGAGTTGAGATCTAGAGAAAAGTTAAAATCCAAATTTGGAAACAAATTTCACAGGAGGGAAATTTAAAAAAATGAAGAGTTGGAAGGATATCTGGGCTGAATTACATTACTGAAAGTTTTAACGACGGGAACTAAATTATCAACTTTTGATGGCCATAGAATTTTCTTTCTGTGTAATGTGTGATACTCCTAAACGATTTTCTTTAAACGAATATTATTTAATGACTGTAATTGGGTAAATAACTTCAAAATGGCACTCATTTTATTTACACCATTATATTTGTCAATAACTCCAACTTAGTCATAAACAGATAATCCATATCACTCAATACAACTATAATCCCTATTGTTTTAGTGTTATAATCCTGTCATTCAATATGGCTACAATTCATAGGATGACCTTTATCTAACGCATAATGGAGACATTTGCTAATATACTCTATAAGCTTTCCTTAAACGGCCATTATGGCCAGATTCAACGAATTAAATCTACAATTTTAGATTACACCTTTGCTATCTATCAAATAAAACTGTCCCACTATACGCTCGTATGTTCTTTCCGACTATCTATCAATTTACCAACCTCTCTTTTTCTGTTACTCTGTTTAGATGGTTTTCAGCTAGCACAAAACCATCACTCAGAAAACAGTCTTCAAAACGACCTTCTGAAATGTAATGTGCATAAACTAATGACTATGCTCCCTCCCAAAATAGGGGGGGGGGGTTAACATTTCGAAAGTTCTCCTTTATTATGAGTCAAAAATTAATGAAATCTATTATAGAACCAATCTTGCTATACTATTGATGTTCTACAGCTGTTACTGTATACATTTATTGGTAACTCATATATTAAGAGTTATTCGTGTATTCTTAATTTCAGCCTTCTTTAAATTTTTACTTCTAATTGTAGCAGCATGGCCGGCTCAATAACAACCCTTAACCTAACCCCTACTAGGTGCCACCTGGTGTCAGTGGCAGTGTTGCCAGAAACTATTTAACCTAGAACAATTACGCTAAGTTTAAAGTGGGTACACTGCGAGCGACCTCACAATAACCTTTTGGTTAGTGTGAAAATTAATCGCGTACCCTCACAGTTGTATCAATGAGTGCTCTGTTCTTTTGTGCGAACTCTGCTTCAATTCGTTATTTATTATTTATCCAATTAGCTTTAGTTGCAAAACGTGGGCGTTAATAAATAATTTTGGGGGCTCAGATTAGCAATGTGAGTTAAAGCGTCGACCTTAATCTCACATGGTAAACCTAGAGTAGCGAGTTCGATTCCCGCCTGGGCAACAAGGAATTTATTTAGTGACGGAATTAACTAAATAAAATCCGTAGTCCCACACTGGCTAGAAAAGGGCGATAACCTGTAGATAACCCGGCCCAATTAGCCTTAGTTGCAAAAAGTGGACGTTAATAAGTAATTTAATTTATATATCCAAAGACTATTTTGTGCTGTTCATTCTTTATTCTTTGACATTGTAAATTGTTTTTTGTTTTTTCTGTATAAATTATAGTGGACTTATTACATTCAAGTTTTGTTATAAAAACCCGTACATTAAATACTCATGGGATTTTTAATTAGACAGAAAATATATGGCGAGAATAGACCAATAGTGTTTCACAAATGTGCAACCGCGTGTGAAATCTGCTTAGTTTACGCAGCTCTTGCGAGACGGACTTTTCCTTTATAAAACGGCATCCTGTTACGTGTATATCCTCCATAAATATGAGAGTCTACATGAGGTAACTTTAGCTTAGCGTGCCTGTCTTCTTCTCATTTCATTTTCTTTTGGTATTTCTTTGTGGTTCAGGTAAATGTAATACCCACTCATTGTATCTACAGAATACCTCTAATGCGACAGGCTGACTACACAAGACATGAAACGGGTAATTAAAACAGATGTAGGTACTCAATGACTGGACAATCGACTGGCTACATACTAACAACAAACTGCTAGACAACCCAAGCAAAGGAAAATCTCTGGAAAATCTAACCAAACGAGATAAAGTGGTGTTGACTAAGCTTAGAATCGGATATTCACTACTTACACATTCGTACCTTATAAACCGTAAAGACCGACCTACATTGACTCACTGTAACAAAGTACAGACTATTAAACATCTCGTGACAAACTGCAGACTACGTGAACATTTGAACTTACCGAACGACTTTTACGAACTATTAACAGAAGGTAGCCCACATATAAATACACTCTTAAACCACTTGAAGACAACTGACATTTACAACAAACTTTAAACCTCACCTACCCCACTCATTCCTCTTTACGGTTCATTGGTTTCCAGTTGTCATTTGCATGAGGCTGTCAAACATCAAGGGCTGCAGGAAGTATGGGGAGAATTTATTTAGGGAATTATAAGATGCCTCTCTGAATGTTGCCCGTTGCCGAGGATGAGTATGCCCCATTCAACATCAACACATCCCCAACTCCCCCCCCCTCAATTTAATTAGCTTACAAACTGACAAAAGTTACTACTACGCCTGCCATCGAACAACGAAGAATTACATATTTCAATTATTTCACTGTTAGGATCTACAGAAATTTTAAAAAAAAAAATATTTACCCCTCCCCTCCCCATTTAAATTGGGGATGATCTCTATGGCGGATTTCTTTTGGAGAAAATTTTCCAAAATTATAGCAGAGCACACATGTTTTGACTATGTTACTTGGATTATTTGGACATTTGCTATCAGCAAACCCCTTAGAGTGGCGAGGTCGATTCCCGCCTGGGCAATAAGAATTCATTTAGTGACGCAGTTCATTAAATAACACCCTTAGTCCCTGGCTAGAAAAGGGTGATAACCTGTCACAGTTAGGCTTATTTGCAAAAAGTGGACGTTAATAATTTAATTTAAATTGTGTTTGCTTATTCGTTTTAAAGCTATTTTATTATTTCTCATCATATGGAAAATACTTACATATAGCGGATTCCCTTCATTTCTATATTATTATTATTAAGATACTATTTGTGCTACCAAGGTTAAATGGAACGGTTTATTTCTTCACTACCACCCATTTTTAGCCAGTGTGTGACTAATGATTTTATATAATGAGTTCGTCACTTAATAAATTCCTAGTGCCCAGGTGAGAAGCGATAAGACTCAACGTCTTATTTCACAGCTAACTTCAGCCCCCAAATATATATCTATATATATATATATATATATATATATATATATATATAAATGTAATATTAATGTGGACGTGATTATTATGTCATGCTCAGCCTAGCAAGTCGTGATAATTGAAGCGGAAGTTGTGAAGTTTGAGGACGCAGATCTTTTGGCCAAGGCGTCGATAAACTAGTGGTGGAGTAATTATGGTGTTGTAAACATTTTATGGTTAAGGGATCATTAAAGTAGGAACAGTTACTCTTTTGTATACTCGGCAACTATTATAAGTAACTTTTTTAAATACTGTCTAACGTTGTTGCTGAATTATGGGGAAACTGAAAATTATTTATGCTTCTTTAGGGAAGTATGTGGATCATTGCTACTATTGATATGTTCTGTCCCTTATAAAAGCATAATTCATTTATACTAATGCTCGAATACAGACGATGAAGATTTGAGGCTTAGGGAAAAAGCAAAAGTCTGCCGGATCTGCGTAAACTATGCAGATTTCTCACCTGCATGAATTAATTTATTCTCCCCTCCCATCTACTTATGGTCCGAATGAGACCATAAACAATTTTAATTTTTATATCAATCAAGTAAATATTGAGCTCTCTATAAAATATAACTTCATTGACGCCACATACAAAATATGTGTCGTGTTGAATGTTGGTTGGAAACCATATTTGATACTTAAGCTGAGAATAGATGTTTCAATATATTGTATTACAGCATATTGTTAACATGAGATGAGTTGGAGTGAGAGTTTTCCGAAAGCTCAAAATTAAAAAATACAAACACCTTGGTTTATATATATAAAATCTTGAATGTACGGAATTTTCATCTTCTAGGTAGGATCGATCAATGAAATATTTTGAAAATTGCATCAGTAGTATAACCACAATAGCTGATTCCCCTGAAGAGAAATATGCTAAAATAGTCTGAAAGATCTTACTATAGCAGGTTAGAAGTCGATAGGAGTTTGAAACCAATGACAATGAGTAAGCTATAAAGACTGCTTTAGGAAAAATCATCGATTGATGAGAAATGTAATACATATTGAAGAAAAGTATAAATTAGAGTACGTGGAGTGAATAATCTATGTGGAGTTTGAAGCGAGGGACGATCCCGGAACTCGAGAGTTACATTCTACAATCTACAGGTATAGAAAAAATGCAAGAGTCACATTCTGCAATCTAAATGAATAGTAGCAATGCTGGAGCCACATTCTGCAATCTATAGGAACAGTAGCAAAGCAGGAGCCACATTCTGCAATCTAAAGAAATAGTAGCAATGCTGGAGCCACATTCTGCAATCTAAAGGAATAGTAGCAATGCTGGAGCCACATTCTACAATCTATAGGAACAGTAGCAAAGCAGGAGCCACATTCTGCAATCTAAAGAAATAGTAGCAAAGCAGAGCCACATATTGCATCTATAGCAATAGTAGCAAAGCAGAGCCAGCCACATATTGCAATCTATAGGAATTGTAGCAAAGCAGAACCACATATTGCAATCTAAAGGAATAGTAGCAATGCTGGAGCCACATTCTACAATCTATAGGAATTGTAGCAAAGCAGAGCCACATTCTGCAATCTACAGCAATAGTAGCGAAGCAGAGCCATATTCTGCAATCCCTAGGAACACAAGTAAAGCAGGAGAGACATTCTACAATTTATAGGAATTGTAGCAAAGCAGAGCCACATTCTGCAATCTACAGCAATAGTAGCGAAGCAGAGCCATATTCTGCAATCTACAGCAATTAGTAGCAAAGCAGAGCCATATTCTGCAATCTATAGGAAGCACAAGTAAAGCAGGAGAGACATTCTGCAATCTATAGGGAATTGTAGCAAAGCAGAGCCACATATTGCAATCTATAGGAACAGTAGCAAAGCAGGAGCCACATTCTGCAATCTAAAGAAATAGTAGCAATGCTGGAGCCACATTCTGCAATCTAAAGGAACACAAGTAAAGCAGGACAGACATTCTGCAATCTATAGGAATTGTAGCAATGCAGAGGCCACATATTGCAATCTACAGGAATTGTAGCAAAGCAGAGCTACATTCTGCAATCTACAGCAATAGTAGCAAAGCAGGGCCATATGTCTGCAATCTATAGGAACACAAGTAAAGCAGGAGAAGACACATTCTGCAATCTATAGGAATTGTAGCAAAGCAGAGCCACATATTGCATCTATAGGAATTGTAGCAAAGCAGAGCCACATTCTGCAATCTACAGCAATAGTAGCAAAGCAGAGCCATATATTCTGCCAATCTATAGGAACGACAAGTAAAGCAGGAGAGGGGACATTCTGCAATCTATAGGATTTGTAGCAATGCAGAGCCACATATTGCAATCTATAGGAATTGTAGCAAAGCAGAGCCACATTCTGCAATCTACAGCAATAGTAGCGAAGCAGAGCCATATTCTGCAATCTATAGGAACACAAGTAAAGCAGGAGAGACATTCTCCAATTTATAGGAATTGTAGCAAAGCAGGAGCCACATTCTATAATGTACAGGAGAGACAGAGATACGCCAGCTTTCTGAGTTAAGGTCGACTCACTTAGATAATCAACAATCACGTCTCATGATTTTAATTTTTAGCGTTTCCCTTTCATTTCCATTCTGTTCGTTCATCCTGTCCCGTTTGTTAATTTATATATTAGTTTTAGCCGTTCTTTAATTTATTGAATTATTCTACACTTACAATTCCGCCCCCCTTTTAATTTATGTACATAGAGATTGATTGGTATGCGGTGTGTAGGAGCTACTAGATTTAATTGAGAAACTGACATTTAATAATGTGTTTCTCTTTTAAAGCATTCATTATAGGTGGCACTGTGAACAGAATATGAGTCGACGTTATTTGTGTTTCATTCTAGCTCGTGGGAATTCTTCTTCTTCTTATTGCATCCTCACAATGTAGGTCCCTTTTTCTTTATCTTATAATTAATTGAGTTTGCTTTTAGAAATTGAACCCTAAGAATTCCGATTACTTAAATTTTGTATCCTTTTCAATTTCATCCGAACATTTCATGTTATACAGATTTTCTGCTCCCCGTCGGGAAAGAGTAAATTGATACCCTGAAAACTTGAATATGGTCAATAATGCTTAAAGAGTACTGAGACATTTCTGAAGACACAGTTCAGTGGTTATTTTAAATCACATGTCATTTTATGTTTTATCAACATGGTCTTGTTCATTTCAAGGCCTAAGTTTCGTGTTGAAAATGCTGTTTTAACAGGGGTAGTTCATGAAAACATAGCACGGATGACCTTCAGTAAAAATCCTCTATAAGTTCAGATTTTAACGTGGAACGCAGTAATACTTGGGGAAGGGTTTGGTGGTGGGTCAGATGCTAAATGTTCGCCCATTAGTGAGAGATCTACATCGTGCACAATCAGCTGGAAAGAGATCTGAGAAATCGCATGTGTCGCTACAGTAGACGTTAAAGGGCAGACGAGCTAGCCCCGTCCACGTCTATCCTCTATTTTATAAAGGATATTTTACAGGTATTTTAGACCGCCTGGAATCTTAGTTCTGTCTCCTTTTTAAACGTCCGAAATTGGAAGAAATCAACGAGTTATCGTAATTTACATCGTATTTTTATTTATAAGATAAACGAAATATGCCCTATACAAATCTTCTGTACCTCTCATATGGGGAAGAGAATTTAGCAATTTTTTTCTCCCCTTTAAACTTTCGCTCCTATTAAATCGATTCTAATAAAGCAATGTGCATGACTAGATGTTACATAAGTCCAAAATATGAAATTTGAACAATATAAGGTTAGCCGTTTTTAGTTAAGTAAGATGTGCATATCCAAAACTGTACATTACGCCAAAACTAGTTATAATATAGGTATTAAATGAATTCCGTTGAAGTATGAAACTTAATTCCTCCCGATTGTAATACAACTACTAGGAAGTTAAAAGAACAAAAATGCCTATATTTCAATATATCTTGATAACTTTATATTCTTAAACTGGATATAATATATTTTAATTTTTTTTAATATTTATTTACGTCCCTTTTTGCTGTTGAGACTAATTAGTACGGGCTACCTACAGGTCCCCATCCTTTTCTAGGGAAAGTGGGTCTAAGGAGTTTATTTAATGAGTTTTCCCTTGCTTAATTCCTATGGCCTCACCTGAACTTTCGTTATATATTTTAGGTAAACTTTGTCACTTTTCAAAAAGTTAAATTGAGATTGTGTATATATTTTTTAGTTTAATTTATAGTTCAAATGCAGTTACTTTTGTAGAATACTTAATGAGATGTTTCCTATTGGGAGGAGATGTTCTATTAGGATTTTCGTTAAAATTTTCTAAACCTCCAACATTTATTATTTCCAAATGGAAGGAAACCGGAATTTAGCATGAAAGAATACATTCCATGGCTATCATCAGGTTAGCTATGTGAGATAAAGCGTTGGCCTTGGAAAATCTAGAGTCACGAGTTCGATTCTCGTTTAGAGAATAGGAATTTTGGCGAACTCATTCAATGAAATCCTTAGTCGCACGCTGGCTAGAAATGAGACCTGTAGATAACCCGTCCCAGTTAGCATTAGTTACTAATAAAGTCCGTCACGCAGGGGCTGTGTAAACTAAGCAGATTTCGCACGTAAAGTTGTACAATAGGGTAACCTCCATACGAGTGCCGAACAGTTACGGAAATGACCGAACGAATAGAAGCGACCACAGCAATTTTGTCACTAGCAGTTCATTTTATAAACATTGTATTTTGCTTCCTTGCCTTTTATTTTGTCTTTCATACAACTGAAACTTTTATTAATTTTATCACCACACGTCCAGGCTGTTGATACAACGTCCTTACAGATTTTCTTAACGTGCTTTGCTTTTGCTGGGTTATATTTAAATGGGGCAAGTTACTTATGTTGTTCGTGGTTCTTGTATTTTGTGGATTTTCAATGCCATTTTGTTGGTATACGTGTTTGTTTATTATTCTTTCTTCATTTTTCGTTGTTATGTTAAAAATTAAAAACTTGAGATTCAAATGTGAGCATGTCTTGCTTACTTCATATTTTCTGATTGGTTTTGGTTCATTACTTATTTTTTTTTTTTTGGAGGGGGGATTTTTTATTTCTTCTTCTATCATTTCTTCAGGGTAATTTTTTTTTTTTTTAAAAATGGTTCTTAATTTGTTCTTTACCTCACTGAAATATTTAGGAGTTGTTCTTCGTAGTACTGGGAGTGATCTATTGTTTTACTGTGAGTGATATCAAGTGTAAATCGTGAACATCGCGAGGTGAGGAACCGTACAATCATGTGAGCCACTATGTGAGCTATTGGCATGATTTTATATATATGTTTATATATATATATATATATATATATATATATATATATATATAGGTTTGAACGGACCTCATTTTCGTCATCTCCTGGATAGGATCGATGGACATTTGAAGAAAAGTTTCGAAAATCTGTCATGAGAACGACCTCAATAGCTGATTTCCCTCGAGGGAAATCTGCTAAAAGTGGACGTTAATAAATAATAATTTCCTCAAATGCACAAATGAGTTTCAAATTTCGTACATTTATATATAATCGTTGTTTACACAATGAAAATACTTATTGGGATACTTGTCTAAGACAAAGGACAATAAACATTGGCAACCCTTGAGTCTCTTTTCTAATCCATTATCATGAGTTGGAAATGCAAGGCTATACTAGTGAAAAGCCGCTAAGGATTTAGTTGGATGGGACTGTTGCTAAAGGAGGAGTTGTCGGCTGGGTAAAGAAGGGGAGGGCTGAATCGATAGACGAGCAAAGAGATTAGAGAATCATGAACGGCACCAAGTACTAAAATCACTTTATAATGAGTACAAATGACGCCATCACCGCCTTCCCTCTCAATACTCCTCTTCAGCAAGATCTACCAGTGACCTTTTCAACTAATATACGAGAGGTTATCTTCGCCCTGATAATGAAATTAACGAATTTAACCAACATTGGGGGGGGGGTTATATGTCACATGAGGTTCAATAATAAAGAAGTGTTTTACGACTGTGTAATGTAGTTTGCCAGCTATATTGCTTTAGATCAGGGCATGGGCAAGCCGTGACATGTTGCGTTTCTTCCGACATAGGCCACACAGATCTCGATTAAGCGCTGCTATTCTTCCAATTTCGACTCGAGTTCTTTGGTGAGTGTCCAGGTTGGGCATCCATAGGTCACAGCTAGCAAGACACAGCGATTAACACGTTCAGGATGGACATCAAAAATGTGGTCTATCCACAAGTACGGCACGGGGTCAATTGACCCCGTGGTGCAACTATCCACAAGGACGGTACGGGGTCAATCGACCCCGTACTTATGTCCTCTTTTAATGCGCTACTACAACTCGAAAAATGAACTAAATTGCTATATTCAAACATTTTTTTACTCTTTGGACATCAAAAAATATATGACAGTCGCAGGCCGTGTTTTCATCGATTTTTTGTTACGTGACTTAGAAATGAATATTTACCTTACATTTTTCACCTTGTCGGGAACTTTTTTTCTCCTTTGTGTGATAATTTTGGTTATCAACAAAGGATTTTAATTTTTTTTATACTTTAAAATGGGTGAATATGATTTAACTTTAAATTACGACACATTAGAATCAAAATTTATTAGTTTATAAAGATAAAATTACAAAACGAGAAAAACAAACTAGGAACTAGGAGTTTAGTTTAAACAAATAATTGGAAAATAAACATAATAAAGAAAAAATATGAATAAACAAATAATTATTTTGTAATTAACAATTCTTCATTATCACAATGGTTAGGACATAGATTTATGGCAGTTGTTTAAGCATTGTAGACAAAGTGACTTCATGTTGCACTCTTCACAATACGTTCTAACTTTTTTGTCTGCTTCTTTAGAGGACAATGTTTTTCTTAATTTTTCGAAACACTTTTTTAATAAAGCTAAATCCACTAATTGTCGGCCACGTGATTTGCTCATTATACAGATTAATGTTTCGAAACGACAGCAAAAAGTAAACTGAAAGGGGAGGGACGCATTCTGTCATTTACATAAGCTTTTGTAAATAACAGAACAAGCGGTTTAGAGGAAAAGCACGGGGCTATATGACCCCGAGCTGGACTAGAGCCCAAATACCTCTCTCCAGGTCGGCACGCGATCATAAAGCCCCGTGCATTTTTCAATGATATACAACGTATTTTTTGGATTTGAAATACATAAACGTACTATTTTTAATTATATTTACTAGTACAAAGCAAAAACCGTCAAAGTATTTTTTGAACATTTATCTTCAAAACCGACCCGTCCTGGGAGACAGTTACGTACGGGGTCAATTGACCCCGTGCCGTCCTTAACGTGTTAAGAACTCATTCCATTTAATTTTAAAGTTCCCCTACATAATGCACGACCCAAGACATACCCCATCCTAATGTTGGGCTTCTTAGAATTTCCTTGGAGAGGAGCTGTCCTAGGGAGACGTACTCGTTGACATTATCTAGAGTAGGTACCTTTGACATTTGGTCCAAAGTTTACAGTGCAAATATGTTCGCGGGCCGCTTTTTAAAGTAGTGTATTTTAAAGTAGTGTTCATAATTTTTAACGATATATATCAGACATGAAATTATACGACAATGTAATTATAATGCAATATATTAAAAAAACAATATCAAATAAAAAAAAATACACCATTAAATTGAAATTGTAAAACATGGAATTATTACAAACAACGAAAGTTAAATAGCAATACCGAAATCTATGAGACACTTGAGCTTGCATTTGGGAAACTAATCCATCGATGTTTGGATTAATTCCACTGATACAGAGACGTAAATAATTTTCCAAATTATCGTCAGTCAGCCTTGTACGATACTTTATTTATTGATTAACTTTCATCATTGAAAAGTTCGCATTTATAGGCACTGCCAAACCCACTCATCTCTCCTCATCTTCCACATTTGAAGTAAGTGTTACTTTTTTAAACAAAGATTGAACCAAAATGACACAGATAAGAAATAAGTTTTGATACACATGTAGCTTTTATAATTATAACCAACAACTAGCTCCCTCTTATTGCAACATAGTTGCCATTATTGTACAAATATAAATTCATTAAAGGTTTTTAATGAAAAATATAATACAATTAAAATATTTAATAATTATTAAATATTATCACAACAACTGTTAATATTAAATAGTGCAATATGTTCCTTTAATTGGGTTTTTCAAAATGTCTCCCGGCCGGATCAAACCTTACCGCGGTCCGGTTGTTGCCCACATATGGTTTAGATTATATGAGAAACAAAAAAAATCTGATTAGGGCAAAACATAACTTCATTGAACTCATTTTAAATTAACTAAACAACATATTTGGTTGTTTGTCATTTTAGACGATTTCACTTGAACGTTTTATACGATATCTCCGGTCCAGTGCAGTGAATCGAAGCATATCATAGAACGTAATTTATTACTCTTTTCACAATAAACAGAATGGTTCTACGCAAGTTTTTGTGACTTTTGTAAGTACGGAGAAATTTGCAATTTTTTTATGTCCATACCTTCTCCCTTTAATTTCCGTCTCTCTTTGTCGAATTCGATCAAAAATTGTGTGGCGGTTAACTAGACAATACAACAGCCCTAAATATGAAATTTCAACATTATATGGCTAGCCGTTGTTGATTTATACGAGATACATACTTGCGGACAGACGTCAAAATATATTCAAGCAGGATCAAAACGGACAACATCGTGAAATATGGATATCTAAGTTTCTCGTGTTTACGTACTAGGAAGTGAAAAGAAATAGAATTTAACAATGAAATATTAACATGAATATAAAAATCAAAATATTCTCTTCTCTGATTTCTCTTAATTATTATTATTTTTTAGCGTTCCCTTTTTACAACTAAGGCTAATTGGGACGGGTTATCTACAGGTTACCATCCTTTTCTAGCCAGGGTGGGATTTAGGATGTTATTTAATGAATTTCGTCACTAGATTTCTCTTAAAAGGCTAGTATTAAAATGTACAACGAAGTCATGTGATGCTCACATCGGTTTTTTTTGTTTTTATGAGCCATGGAGAAATTGGCATGAAGAAAAAGTGAATACCTGTTTCTCGCATATAAGGTGACGAACTTCATATGAGGTCTAGTCTAGGCGTGTATCTGTATCGTGAATAACGTTTGTGTCATCGTGTTCCTTTAGCATTGCAAACATTGTCCGTCTTAACCGAAGTCACCTATCATTTTTGAGAAGCGATTTCCGTTTATCATCAATGACTGTAATTCCATATAATCACTATGAAATAGTCAGATATGTTATATAAAACTTCAGAGCAAACTAGACTAAAAACCCATTCTAAAAGGGAACTTCTTAATCCAAAGAGTTCAGTCTCAAGATGGCTGGAGTCAGTATACTTATGAAATGGATAACAGCTGGTTTCTTCTCATGTTTACTTCAAAATGTCTGACTATTCTATATTGTCATAAATGGGATATTACCAGAAATATAATTGTAATTACCAGAAATGCCATTCCCGTCTTTTTGGACTCCCGAATCCTTTCATTGTCTTCCTATCGTCAGTACACATTATTTTAGGGGCAGGAATCGCATATTGAAGCGGACCTACTCATGAAACCATCTTGACCCATAGTCAGAGAAACTATAAAAAAAATTGTACCATCATGCGAATAGCATGATCATACGGTTCCCCACCTCGCGATGTTCACGATTTACACTTGATGTCACTCACAGTAAAACAATAGACACTCCCAGTACTACAAAGATCAACTCCTAAATATTTCAGTGAGGTAAAGAACAAATTAAGAACCATTTTTAAAGAAAAAAAAATACCCTGAAGAAATGATAGAGGAAGAAATAACACCCCCCCCCCCGCCAAAGAAAAAAGAAAGAATGTAATAAACCAAAACAAACCCGAAAATATGAAGTACAGCAAGACAGGCTCACATTTGAATCTCAAGTTATTAATTTTTAACAGAACAACAACTAAAAATGAAGAAAGAGTAATAAACAAACACTTATAACAACAAAATGGCATTGGAAACCCACAGAATGTAAGATCCACGAACAACTTAAGAAGCTTGCCCCATTTAAATATAACCCAGCAAAAGCAAAGTACATTAAGAAAATCTGTAAGGACGTTGTATCATTAGCCTGAACATGTGGTGGTAAAATTAATAAAAGTTTTAGTTGTACGAAAAATAAACTAAAAGGCAAGGGAACAAAATACAATGTTTATAAAATAAACTGCTAATGACAGAATTGGTAAAGGGGACTCGTCGCAGGCCTTAAGGAGAAGACTGAACAGCATTATAAAAATGTCGATAATTTAGAAAATATAACATCTTTGGCCTACCATGCTATGACATTTAAGCATATCCTTTAATTTTGATGAGGTAGAAATTTTAGATAATGACAAAAACGTAACCAAGTGGAAGATAAAAGAAACTATCCACATTATTAAAAACAAGCGGTGTGTTGTGAACAAGAAATCTGAAATAAGCAATTTCTATACTGTATTTATCAAATATTTAAATAAACAGCAGGACGATTTAGATATAGGTAAATCGATCTTCTAGAATGGATTTTTCCAAACTAGAACATTTTAGCAGATTTCCTTTAGGGGAAATCAGCTATTGAGGTTGTACTCATGACGCGATTTTCGAAATTTTTCTTTAAATGTCCATCGATCCTACCCAGGAGATGACGAAAATGAGGTCTGTTCAAAACTGTATATATTTATCTATCTATTTATCTATCTATATATTTGTCTGTTACCGCTCTAGCGGTCGCAATTTTTGTTTTATCGTTACCAAACTTGATATATAATCGTTTTAAACAAAAAGAAAGATCAAGTTCGTTAATGGCTGAAATCGGACCAGAGGGAGGGGGGGTTTAGAGCGGGAGTATTTTGAAAATTCTTAATATCTCCGTTATTGTGAGTCGGATCGAAAAATTGTATAGAACCAATCTTATTGCAAATGTAATGTTCTATAAATGTTGTTTTGTACATGTTTTCACTATCTTGATTATTTACTGAGATATTTGATTTTTTTAGTTTTCGGTCTTCAGAAAAGCCCCACTCCTACTCATCTCATATTTTCAATATTCTATTATGTTATGAAGCACTTTATTTGAAACTTAAATACCAAATATTGTTCTCATTGAACTTTTAAGTTTTGAGATAAATGCAAATACGTGGCGCACGTGGGAAATCTGCTTAGTTGACGCAGCCCCTGCGTGACGGACTTTTATTTATGTATTCGATGTTTACACTGTTTTTCATTTTAGTGTATCTATATTGTCAGCTGATAGGTGTAAAAAATCTCCATTTTTGTTATTCTCGACGTGTTGGCCTTGGATGTATGGTTGAGTCTTTTAATATTTTTATAAGTAAATAAGTGTATTACACCTGAAGAGGCGAACTCGAAACATTTAGAGGAAAATGTATGAATGGAACATATTTCACGAGATTTTCATTTATTGACCTTGCACCATTTTCCATTCACCCAGGATTGAATTGAGGCTATGTATCCTCTCCTTGTCTAAATTATCACTTAAAACATGTGGGCCAAGTCTGGGGGGGGGGGTAAAGTTGTAGTCTGTGTTATTATTACTGGCTAGTGTTCATCATTAATCAGTAGGCTACTGAGGGATGGTTATTTAACAACTTTTCTCCACAGAAGCCTATATTACTGTGAATGGATTTTTTTTCATAATGCCTTAATGGCGAATGGTCCATTGCAGAATGCAACCGGAAACCTCTGGATGTCCATCTGATCCTCTTATTCCCTTGTTAGTTCCCGAGAAAATTAAGGGGACTTGTTCACGGGGCCAATTATCTGGCGTATCCTGTAGATTTTTACTGCGCTGAAGTTTATAAGCAGATAACGCTATTTGTTCTGGAATCATTGACAATTTCACTACTTTTTGGGCATTCCAGTAAGCGCAAAATCCGCTTTTTTATGCACTTCACCTTTGAAGGGCTTTTTCTTAATTTAAATTTGGAATGGTTACGAAATGTATTTTTTTTTTTGAAAAATCATCCCTCAATGGTCTTATATATATTACTGTATATCTCGTTTTATTTTAATGTGTTATATACTATATCTATAAAGCATGGTTTGTTTCACAAACAGTATTTTTTGGTTACATGTTGAAGGAAAAGAGATTATTTTCGATTCCTTAAAGAAACAGTAGCCTCTCGTCTTTCTAATGAATAGAAACCATATTGCTCTCTTTTATAATTTAAGTATTAAAATATATTTTAATGTATATCGCCATAAGTAAACTTACAGCATAGTACATTAGCAATAGAATTTCTATTGGATGATGATATATATTAACATTTTAATAAGAAGTAAAGTGTTTTTAATTTTGTTAATTAAGTTGTCAATAATACTTGTCAAAATTCCAAAATATATCTGATTAAATTGGTACAGGTATAAATGGAACGTTATTCAAAAATAACATTCTAAGTTTCGCTTTTTCTAAATGTTTATTACATATACTACTAGATCGCCCCCCCCCACCCCTTCTTTTCCAATACCCTTTTTAGATTGGTAACCACAATTCCACCAACCACAGCTTTACATTTAGACATTTGAAGTTATTTGTAGGTGTAATGTAACACTTCACTTCTAGAAGATATACAGCAATGCAACTAGACGAACTGAAGAAGTATTCATACGCATAAAAATACATTTATTAATTTAAATAAGAATCTTTCGAGGCATGATACTTCTGTATACAAGCCCCAACGAGGAGGGTTGAAGACAAAATCTCGTTAGGTGATCTCATATTTCGGGTTTCACCTTCATTCCTTTACATAATAGCTTTTGCATAAGTCCTAGAACACTTATAGGTTGTTTACTACTAAATGAATTTTTCTTATTTATTAATTTTACTTAAGAAAGCGTTTTTGAATTCGACTATTATTACAAACTGAGAAACAAATCAAGAATATACACAAAAAATGTAAATGTCTAGCCCTCACGAATGATGAAAAATGAACGAATATGAGGGTATAAAGTGAAGAGATCATACAAGGAAAAATTGCTCTAAGGTGAAAAAATTATATATATTATTAAGGTACTTAAATACACAGAAATATGAGGATTAAATAGAAACAAAAATAGAATTCTCTTCAAAATATTAAACAAATTACACAAAATAAACGCAACTTTGGCTACACATATAAAGTTTCTTTAGTAGGAGTGTTCTGGAGTTTTAGAATAAAATAAATTCGGTCAGCTGATGAAATACGAAAATTAGAGAACAATAATTGAGGCGGTCTACGTAAAAAGGGCTTATAACCAAAAATCTTGTTTTGAGAAAACATCAAATGAATATTTCATTTTTGTCTCCTGTTGTCATACTTATTATAATTCCTGCAATATTAATAAATATTGATATTACAACTATTAAAAAAATATTCAACAATTAAAAAAAATAATTCAGTAACTGGTGTTTTCGTAATAATTAAAAAACATAAGTTACTTTATACGCCCTTTTTAGCCAGAATACATTCTTATATAAAAACGTTATTAAAAAGAATATAATTAAATAGATTATAACTTATTTATTTGTTACAATAATAATTACTTAACATTTTAAATAGGGAAAACATCAAAAAGAAAAGATTTTTCATGTATTTGAAGAATAAATTGAAAAAAAAAAAAACATTTTCTATCGAGTAAACTCAGTTTGCTTGTTTGAAATCAGTACAAAATCTCTCTTTCTTTATCAACTTTGAAAAATCATATTTTCAATAAAGTCCACATCCTCTTCCTGTAAAAACCGATATAAGACTTTTAACTTTAAGTTGGTTTACTGCTGGGTAATGACACCTTTGAGTCGCAACTTTGTGAAAATCTCCAATCTGATTAGTAGGCCGCCAATAACTGAACACTTCAAACTGTCCAAGATAATTTTTTGAGCACAGCAGAGCCCCATTTTGCAATGATTTGATAATGAAATATTTCATTAGAGTAAATTTTATTTTGTTTCTTGAGACAGGTTTCTTCAGGAATAGATTATTTAAAAATGGTTCCCAGTCTTGAAGAAGTTCTGCATCCATAACAACTTCAAAGGGTGAAGGGGTTTGCCTGCACTCTACCATTGCTGTTAATTCTTGAACATTTCATATAGCGTTTTAATGTTGAGCATGCAGTTGTCAAAGTATAACAGGTTATTTTTAGACTTACAATAATGGCTTTCATCATGTGGAATTGACTTAAGATGATCACCATTAGCGAAATAACATTTTCAGAAATACTACGAGGCCTATTATTATGAGAACCTCGCTTTTCTTCAAAAGATTCATTTTTCAGAAGTTTGCTCTGTACGACACGTAATCGTTTCTGTGATATTTGAAATAAATTAAGTATAAACCTTCTACAAACTGATAGCTTATTTCCACCAACAAAAATTGCGTAGTTCTATAAATTTTCTCTTGGTCTTTTCAAGTTAACACTTTGTTTCTTAGGGCCTTCCAACTTTTCCAAATAAGTTTCTTGAAGGCTTTTTGATTGACCACAATAAAAAGCATCAAATGCGTCAACCTGGTTTTCAAAAGGTACATTTTCATAGCATTTACTACTACAGCAGCTATCAATGACAGAATGAACTTTGGCACTTACACTTTTACCCTTGGACGTTTTATAGCCTAGGCCCATTGAACGTTTAATTTTCACTTCCTCATGATGTTGGTTTTTCTGTTTGTTTATTATTTTCCTTGTCCTTTTCTTCTTAATTTGAACCTTTTCACATTCACTTGAGTCACACATTTTCAGTCTCAATAAGCTGCATCAAAAACATAACCATAACTTACATAGTAACATAACTACTAACCCCAAGTCAAGGCCTGGACGTGAAAACCCGCAGATACTACCCCACAAAAACTGGTGTGCCAACGTCAATTTTCAAGAAATTGCGATGAAACTTGCACCACTGAATTCTATATGAAATAACGGATTGAATAAAGCGTTCAGCGTAAAAAGGGCTGATGAGCCCATACGTCCTTTTTACGTTGACCACCTCAATTGTAGAGAATCAATAGTTTAACAAGATTGGTTATATAACATTTTCGATGCGACTTATGATAACACAGATATGAGTTTTCAAATCCCCCACCCCTTCTAATCCCTCGATTCCTCTTCCCATTTCAGCCATTAACTGATCTTTCGTGTTGAGTTAACTACAGAGTATGGTATACATCAAAAAAATATTTTCGAATTATGATCATAAAATGTTACATGACTTCATCACACAACGTAAAAGTTCAGTGAAAACAATATTTGGTATTCAAGCTTCAAATAAATTGGATTATGGTATAATATATTTATAATATATATATATATATATATAAATGAATTCCTATTTCCTTTAGTCAAGGCTTGACGCGTGAACGGCTTGTCAGAATCCGCTAATTCTTTTAGCAGATTTCCCTTAAGGGAAATCAGCTATTGGGGTCGTACTCATGACGCGATTTTCGGAACATTTCTTCAAATGTCCATCGATCCTACCCAGGAGATGACGAAAATGAGGTCCGTACAAAATTATATATATATATTTGTCTGTTAACGCTCTAGCGGTCGGGAATTTATTTTAATTAACTGAACGATTTCTCATTACCATTTGGATTTAATCACGATGGTATTGTGTTACCAATATTCAGATTTCTCTATTGTAAAACTTCACATGGGAAATTTGCTTAGTTTACGCAGCCCCTGCGTAGCGGACTTTTTATTGTTGTGATTGTTATTGTCAGGAGAAGGGTTTTATGAAAAATAGATTAAGAAAGTTGGGAGGAACATTAGTATTACATAACGACCATATTAACATTTTTAATACCTGAAATAATGTCTGGATACTTCGTTTCCTCTTGGCTTTTCGCCAAACATGCTCATATCATAAGTTGTTTATTTTATTTTTTAGAGTAACGTTTGTTATTATTCACTTTTGTCGTATAAGAAAGTATGAACGAGATATATGCTAAAAACTACAGTGGGAACCAACAATGTTATTGGGCACGAAAGACTGAACGGAACTAAACAAAACTCGGTATGTGAAGCATTCACTCCTCCATGAAAATAAGTTATATTAAATTTTCTAAGGGCGAGCAGGTGTGGAAGTTTCAAGGCATGAACAGAAAATTACCATAATTTGTTCCGTATTTGTTTTTCTTCAAAAGTGCACATAGCAAAAGCATATTTTGATATTTAAAGTAACTTTTGTTACATACACTGCTGTTGTATAACACCGTATAAACATGATATGCACTGAATGCTATTGCAGGAGTCCAAGTGTATCGGTACTAAGTTTATTAAAGTAAAGTGGATTTTTATTGGAGTAGAGGCTAATAGATTTAGAGATATTATGGCAAATGATGTTATTTTTTTAGACTTATATGATAGTTAGAGGTTATAAACTCTGCCACACCCCCTCACCACATTCGATATTTACCTCCACTAGAAAATAACTTTGTTATTTATTTCCAATAGAAATATAAACTATAAGAGTATTTTGATTATTTAATTTTTATAATGTATTTCTTAAACAAGGACATGCTGAATTTGCACAACATGTGACAGTAATCAAACACTTTAATTCTGGTATATATTACTAATTTCCTCCGATATATTGACGTTAATTGAAATAACTATGTACTGTATTTGACTATTAAACGTTACTTGGTAATGTCATTATGACGTTTGACATTATGCATTGAACCTCAATGTGATTGTTAATAGTGTTATTCTAGAAGCCTTGCTAGGAAAAAAATCCGTCACACAGGGGCTGAGTGAACTAAGCAGATTTCCCACGCGAAGGTTTAAAATAGATAAATATACATACAGGTATCACTGCCGTGAATGCTCAGTAAATTTACAATAGAAGTTAATAATCTCTACAACGGAAAGTGGCTGAATTGTAAACAGACAGTCCAGCCAACCACATTAATAACATATTAATTTTATTGAAAACAATTTACTAAAGCTAGTGCTGTAATATGTAATGAATCAGAATCAGTTTTATTTCAATCACTCAAATTTTAGTAATCCAAAAACAAAAGAAGGGGGGGGGGGTCAACAGAACGTGTTTGCATATATCTCACAAAGTAAAAATTCAATGAAAACAATATTTGGTATTTTGGCTTCGAATAATGTGGTTTATTGTATAAGAGAGTATTGTTTATGTAACACTAGTAGAAGTGGGATCTTACTGAAAACTGAAAAATGCAGATATCTCGGTTAATATTCAAGATAGAGAATAAATGTATATAACATTATTTATAGTACATTTAATTTGAAATAAGATTTATTCTATACACTTTTTCGATCCGACTTATAGTAACGGAGATGTTTCGGAATTTCAAAATTCTCCACCTCTAAACCCCCCTCATTTTCACCATCTCTAGGTCAACATTTGAGGGACATTTTCGAAAATCGCGTCATGAGTACAATCTCAATAGCTGATTTCCCGTAAGGGAAATCTACTAAAACGAATAAGAAATAATCACAGAATAATCATTTAAAGGACATATGTTTGCATCGTACAATTAGTACAGAATAAAGCTAGTATTGTAAGCGCGAAAGGTTTCTGTTTGCACTTTTCAACGGAAATATCCGTTTCGATCCTCTGAACCCATTTTGACTACTTTTGACTTGACATTACTCAGTACATGTTTATTTGATATTTGAGTTTAAGTTCGCCTCTAGTTGTGCACCTCCATTTTCTGCCGAAATAGGCTCAGTGGGATGGGGGAGGGGTAGGTAGAGGAGGGCAAAATTCAAAGAATACATAAAAAAAACCTGGCTGAAATTGGACAGGGAGGAGGGGAAGTTTAAAGCTAAGGGGGATCGAGTATTCATAATATCTCCGTTATTATGATTTGGAGTGAAAAATTGTAAATAACCAATCTTGTTGTAAATATAAATATTGTGTAAATGTAGTTCAATAAAACTTTTTTGTATCTCTAATATTAGCCTTAACGAGATATTTGCATTTTATAATTTAAATCTTCAATACCCGCCCCCCTCCTCTAATCATACTCATATCATATTAACAAAAGTCCGTCACGTGACGAGATTTCCATGTGAAGTTTTACAATAGAGAAATCTGCCTAATAACAACTGTAGTAGTAAGAAACCTCTAAACCTAAAACATTACTTAGGGCGTAATAACCCAGTAGTTTCTAGCCCCAAAAAACATTTAACCTAACATCTAAACCTATTCACGAGGGACGAATAGTTATAGAAACGGCCGCCAGAGCTTTTGGCGGAAAGTCCGAACAGCCTACTGGCGACCACACGCAGAATTCAAATGCAAATATCTCGGTTAATATTCGAGATACAGAAAAAATGTATATAACAATATTTATAGTAAATTTAATTTGCAATAAGATTGGTTCTATACAATTTTTCTATCCGATGCTTACTAAGGGAGATATTTCGTATTTTTGAAAATCCCCCCTATAAACCCCCCCCTCCCACTGTTCCGATTTCAGCCGTTAACGAACTTGGTCTTCCTTTTTACATGAAACGATTAAATACCGAGTTTGGTGACGATTAAACAAAAATTGCGACCGCTAGAGTGTTAACAGACATTATATATATATATTATATATATATATATATATATATATATATATATATATATATATATATATATATATAGTTTTGAACGGACCTTATTTTCGTAATCTCCGGGGTAGGATCGATGGACACTTGAAAATTTTTTTCGAAAATCGCGTCATGAGTACGACCTCAATAGCTGATTTCCCTTAAGGAAATCTGCTAAAAAGCTGATATATCATGAAACATCGTATTACCGGTTTAAATGTCAGATGTTGTTTCCAACGTCCTTTACTATGTGTGGTAAATGACCGATATTTGGCACGTGACGTTATCAGTGAAGATTATATATTCTAGAAAGTGCAATGCTTTCTTGATCGATAGAGTACTCAGTATTTAAACGATGTATATTATACTGGGGATAAAATATGTTAATTGTCGTAATCGGACCATGTGTGGGAGGGGGGGGTGGTAATCATCTAAGTAGGTGGGAAATCTGAAATCTACTTAATTCACATAGCTCCTGCGCGACGGATTTTTTTTGTTAGGGTTGAGATATCAGCCAAATATATATATATATATATATATATATATATATATATATATATATATAACCATTTTGAATTTGGCAATGTACAAGACGACCTAAACATAATTTTTCCAGTTACGTCGAAAATTGAATACCATACCGTCTTTAGAGTCTGTGCAATCACAATCATTCCTGGAAAAATATTCCCTGATCAAACCCAGGAGTCCTCCGCTAGTATGCATTTACAAATTGTATCGAATTACATTTTTCATCTATGTGTGATCGCCGATTACTTTAATACTTCTTTCAAATTCGCTTAATGAGAACAAAGTCCATAGCTGATTCGTCTCAAAGGAAATCTGCTAATAAAACTATTTATGCAATAACCCAGATTGAGTGTGCTTTAGTCCTTTAAAGTTCTAATGATTCTTAGAAATGAATTTGTGCTTTACTTCGTGATTGCTACAACACCGCAGAATTTCATTACAAAAAGTAGCTATTGACGTTTGACATCGAGGCGGTAGTACACGCAGTAAAACACACGAGTCACACGCAACATTACGTGTCTCTAGTCACTGCTCTGCAATCCCTTTATTGCAAAATATTGTTCCATTATTAATAGAAATGAAAAGGATCACTATTATCTTATTCATTTACGGAATATATATTTATTTAATTACGCCTCGTTTCAAAAGAGGCTTAGCACTTTACTTGTTCGGATAAAATTGTATTAGATACGTACGTCAAAAAAAAAATACATAAAACATAACTTATACCACAGAAATTAAGGGGGTATATATTGTTAGATCCCCATTCGATGAGTATCAATAGGAATTCAAACTACGTAATTATTAATATCAATTTGTATAAAATGTTTTCATCCATGATTGGTCCATTAAGAGCTTAAATTAAAAATTATTTTGGGAGAACGCTATATAATCTAAATTATTAATATGACTTGCTAGTATTTTTAATGTGTCAAAGCAAAATAAATTATATAAATTTTACTAGAATTGGTATTTGAATTAATGAATAAAAAATAGGCGTACTGAATAGATTCTGTGGCTCTAAGTAGGTGAGGTTTTTCTATAAGCCGTTCCACAAAAAAAGATATGATATGGATATCATAAAACGAAGTTCACGCCTACTACATTGAGCTGTTGTAATTGCGGATTATCGTCATTAAGTTAATCCGGAATTATTGTTAATGATTTATTATGATGGCTTGTTCAAGGGATCAAATGACTACTGTTTTCTATCAAAATATAAGGATGATTAGTAGAAAAAAAGTCTGTCACGCAGGGACTGCGTAAACTAAGCAGATTTCCCACGTGACGTTTTACAATAGAGAAATCTGCCTACTAATAACAGTAGTAGTAACGAATCTCTAAACCAATTCAAGTGGGACGAACAGTTACGAAAGCGGCCCAACAGCCGACTTCTGCCAACCACACACACAATACAAATGCAAATATCTCGGTTAATATTCAAGATAGAGAATAAATGTATAGAACATTTATTTATAGTAAAGTTTGCAATAAGATTGATTCTATACAATTGTTCGATCCGACGCATAATAACGGAGATATTTCGAATTTTGAAAAATCCCCCCTCTAAACCCATCCCTCCCACTGGTCCGATTTCAGCTATTAACGAACTTGATCTTTCTTTTTACATAAAACGATTAAATATCGAGTTTTGTACTGATCAAAAAAAAATTGTAACCGCTAGAGCGTTAACAGACAAATATATATATATATATATATATATATATATATATATATATATATATATATATATATATATATATTATATAATTCTGAACGGAACTCATTTTCGTCATCTCCTGGGTAGGTTCGATGGACATTTAAAGAAATTTTTCGAAACTCGCGTCATGAGTACGACCTCAATAGCTGATTTATCTTAAGGGAAATATGCTAAAAGAGATGAATGTCTGTTTGGAATTTTGTTATAATATCATAGAGGTGAAAATACGTTTTGACTTCCAAGTAAACCCCATACTCATGTTTGTGGCAGTAAAGTAAAAAATAACCCTGGTTAACAATATCCATATCCTTGATTGATACAGAAAAAAGAAAAAAAAATGCAATTCTGTAGAGCCATTGTCTTGGGGAAAAATTATTTTTGGTAAACCGGATGTCTCAAAATTCTAAATATAAATAAAGTTATAACGCCTAAAGCGGTATTTTAAACACAATTTATTCTTTACGCATTTTCAATAAAACAAATATTAACGAGTATATTGACAAATTTGTACTATGGTTTCTAAATAAACTCGCATTCCTGAAATTGGTAATAAAAGTTTAAAATAACGATGCTAACAATGTGCATTCTTTTAACGCATAAGCCAAATATTTTTGACTTCTTATAACGCATTTTCAAAGAACATGAATAAAGTCTTTGGCGCCTTTAAGTCGGTAAACGACATAGCAAAGAAATTTTTGCTCTAAACACAATATACTCTCTAAATTTTCTCGATAAAACCAATACTAACGAAAATATGTTTTTTCGTCCAAGTAAACCACCACTCTTAGTTGATAAATCGAATTCTCATATAGCCTATGTTTTACTTTGTGATAGTTGGCTCCCCCAAATATAAAAGTCCATAGAAATCTTAGCCGCTTTATTGAAATACGAAATATATAAGAATAGATTTATTAAATATAACTCCAGATATGATGATTTCCTTTAATACCAATGGTCATCAGACTCTACATGAGTCTTTGTCAATTATGAACTACCAAGCGAAGAAGTATAACGGTTTTATAAGATAGTGAAATAATGAATATCTTACGTCACAACAAAAGGTTTTTAAAATGATTTCGCAGCCTCAATACGTTTTTTGCACATCATCTGAACCACCATAGCAAATGAGTAATCTACAAAACATATCGTGATATTCCACTAGTTATGTATTGGTTGAAGTCAAAAGCAGGCTGTTATACATATTGTGTAGTTCTTATAGGAAAGTATTGTCTAATAAAATTCTCCACTCTCTGAATTATTGATCATCTGGGATTGCAGTGGAATCCATACAAGAACTGCAAGAAACAAATAGCTTAATTAAGTAAAACATACTCCCTCACTGCACTTGTACGGACAAAGGGCTTCTTCGTATATTTGATTAGACATTTTTTATTGCATTTTATGAAGGGTCTACGGTCACAGTATTAAGCACGAAATCAAGACGATGTGTCTTGTCTGTGTTATCAAAAGAGACATATGAGGCAGAGGTTTCCATCATATTGTAGGCGGATATATTTCCTTTTTGAGTACCATATATTAAAATGGTGGTGGGGATGTTATGGAGATGAATAATATGGGAAGTAACACATGCAGAATGTTGCAGAGATCAGAGGGTTCTACTCCCTCCAAAAAGTATATTTCATCGATAGCTGAGAACGAAATTTGATAAGATTACAAACATTTGACTTAGTTGTGTAAGGCAGAGTTACGTAGACATTGAGAAAGCACTGCTGGAGTGGGAGCATCTTTAGAAAATATTTAGAGTAGCACTAGTAGATGTAATACGATCTAATGACGTAAGGTTGTCATGCTTGTGCATCGAAGAACAGAGTGTAGTGTCCAAAGTATGGTTTAAGAGGATAATTTACGGAACCAGACTGAAGGAAGTAAGTCCGAGCAATGAAGAATTCTCGAGGGAGGAGCTCAGGTCCTCTATGGGCTCTAGCCTCCAGTAGCTAAGAAGTATTTAAGGTGATCTATATCTTGATAATAAGGAGAAATCTATATCTTGAAAATCCTTTTCTTCTGGATTGAACAAAAAACTTTTCATATAGGTAAATATCAATTTTATTATTAATGAACTATCCTGCTATTATAAAAAAAACAATATGGAATACTCATGGATTACATATATATATATATATATATATATATATATATATATATATATATATATATATATATAGAGAGAGAGAGAGAGAGAGAGAGAGAGAGAAAGTGATTATAAGTTTTGACGTCAATGTGGACCACCACTCCTTGTTAAAATTCGAATTTTTATGTTGTAGCTAAGGATAGTCCCAAATAAAACTTTATGAAAATTGTTTTAGCCGATGTTTAAGTGATTGAGTGACGGCCGGACAGATCGGGAGACGTACAAACAGATAAACAAGAATTTCATGTTTTTGGATGTCAGTGTTCTTAAAATGATCTGAAACGAGAAAAAAAAAGGTACGGAAGACCAGTTAAATAAAAATAATGAAAATGCTCAGTTTTATTTAATTTAAAAGTTCTCTTTAATCAACAATTTTTGTTTAATTTACTTAGGTTAGGTTTTAATAAATTTTTCTTTATTAGTAAACAGAATTTTACAGAAGGTGTCACTACATCAAGCAATTATTTCATGTATGTACTACTGCAACAGGTTAAGTTTGGTTTCTGTTTCATATGTGAATACTGTACATAGAGAGAGCCAACTACAATTATAGTTTCACCAACTGATCCTTTGGGTGTTAATAAATGCAAATATAATAAGATGTAAATAACTATATCGCGAATCAATGAATAATTTATTATAAATGATGGTAATGTTGGTCTGGTCAATAATACTCAGTAAAGCTGCGATTATGATGAGATTTTGTAAAAACCCTGCATGGGGAAAAGGTTCTCTTTAAGAAATATGTTTTATCTTGGTATTTTGTCTCCGTTTCTATAACATTCGTTCATACATTTTTAAACTTTGTCTTAAGACTTCCATCACCCTCATGTCAGAATTTATCTCAAAATTTATAGTTTCGCATAGCTTTATTTTAACATTTCCTTAATTTTATTTCCATATATTTTATACTATATTTTAATAATTTTGAAAACATTTTTTTTCTTTATTTTAAAATTTTAATTTAGAGAATTCAAATAAATGGTACTGAGCGACATCGTCTAGTTGCGGAGCTCTTCAAATAAATATATAAATATAATGTTCGTACTTCGTTTTTAATCGTTTTAGTTTGATATAAATACGGTCCACGATCAGTGTAAAAATATAATTATGTTTCACGATCAGTGTAATATGTTGAAGAAACTCAAGGGTTTTCGGCAGCTTCATTTGTTTTAAAAAATGAAGCGATGTTAGTCTAATTTTTTTTTTTTTTAGTGTTCCCCATTAATACTTTCCTGTTCGACGAATCGTATTAAAAAAAGAAAGAAAAAAAGAGTATTAAAATCTCCAGCAATGATTTGTGTGTTGAGCGAATCGGGGGTAAGGAGTCGAAGTGCATTAACATAAAGCTTGCGATCGGAGGGAGGAGACTCCCTTACTGGCCTAGATAGAATCCAGCTATTAGGGAGGACGCAGCGGCACAATGAACTACATACAAAGACACGCAGGGGGGGGGGGGGGTAGTGACAGTGCGTGGGCGGGGGGAGGGGGGACCGCAATGCGCTCCCTCGCACACAGCCTTGCACCAACCTTCATCGATCCTACTCCAACCCGGCCAAGGAGCCAGATATCCCTCCTCTCTCTCTCTCTCTCTCTCTCTCTCTCTCTCTCTCTCTCGCACTCTCTCTCTCACTCTCTCTCTCTCTCTCTCTCTCTCTCTCAAACCCACTATCTCGGTCTCACTCATTTTCTCTCACTCACTCCCACTATCTCTCTCTCTCCTCTCTCTTTCTCTCTCACTCACTCTCTCACACTCTCTCTCTCACTCACTCACTCACTCTCTCTCTCTCTCTCTCTCTCTCTCTCACTCTCTCACTCTCTCTCACACTCTCTCACTCTCACGCACGGACGCACTCATACAAGCGCGCGCGCACACACACACACACTTTGTTTAACTCCTTAAGGCCCATCCTTGACGCTACCGTAGAATAGGTTAGTACTGTTTAGATAACCAGTCATAGCTTTTGTAGCATAAAGTAAAGGTTAATAATCACTATATTCCACTTCAGTTCTGATCCTCATATGCTGCTCTTCAAGTAGCACCTTTCAATCTCCTTCCCATATATTGCTCATTCTCTCTATCTCATCATTTCTTTTCTCATGGACCTCTCTTTCTCTTCCTCTCTCCCTACCTTGCCTGCATGGTCTCACACATGCCTCCCACTCATCATATCTCTTTCTCAACACTCTACAAACAGTCTCGTATTCTATCGAAGTTTCTCTCACTCTCTACGATATCACTCTTAATGTGATCTGCCTGTAGTAAATTTAATTTAGGAGAATCGTCGAAAAAGGAAGAGATAAAACAGAATTGTGAAAACTTCGATAATTTAATTTAGTCAACATATGTACATTAGCTGACACTTCATTGATATTGAAATAAAGGATTATCCTTGACGACGAAGAAATATGCATAAAAAGAAGAACCTAATCATGTGTAAGATAAATTAAATTATTTATTAACGTCCACTTTTTGCAACTAAGGCTAATTGGGACGAGTTATCTACAGGTTACCACCCTTTTCAAGCCAAGGTGGAACTAAGGATTTTATTAATTGAATTCCGTCACCAAATAATCTCCTGCCCAGGGCGGGAATCGAATTCTCCATTCTAGGATTACCATGTATGATTAACCTAGAGTTGATTAGCCCGTCCCAATTAGCCATAGTAGCATAAAGTGAACGTAAATAATAATAATGTGCAAGATAATAATCTAAAACAGAATGTTGTGACCATATTTCATAAAATGTACATAATAAATTTTAGAAATAATAAACAGGAAGTATATTAGATATAATTGTGAACCTTCTTTTTCCTTAATCTATTTTTCTTAGATTTAATAATTTTTAATGCGTCAATGTAATTAGCTGATGTTTATTTTCCTTCTTCATCATGTTTATCATCGAAAGGTCAATCATCTTACAGCCTGAAAAGTTTTCGGGACGTGTAACATGAATAAGTGAAATAATGCAATTGCTTTTTATTGTTCGATTTTTCACCATTTTATCTTTCAAGCAAAATTGGCCTCATTCTTACTAATATATACATATACATATAAATACATACTTATATTCATCTGATAACGCTGTAGCATCCAAGAAACGTTTCAATAAGACTTCTGTGTTTCTAGTTTCTTTAAATACTTGTAATCGTGTGACATAACTTAGCTACCAATTACAATCAAAATACTGGAAGATTATCTCTACCTCCAAAATATCCGGAAGCCCGTCATATGATTTTGCACCAAAGGTTTGATTTGAGTAATCGGGAATGATTTCTATAAGGAACACATTCAGTTTAATCAGTAGTTACATAAAACTCTTTACACATGTCCTTAATTAATTATTATATTTGCATTGCCTGATAGATGCGTAAAATGGTTCTGAGTTTAAGCTTTAAGCTTGTAGGATGTAATACTTATTTCTTTAGATAATTTTTTTTTTAAATCAACGTCCCTATAAGCCATAGTCGTAAAACGTGGACGTTAATAAATATTAATAATAATATTTAAAAAATCAACCCTTTGGAACTAGTCTGAATAAAAAGGTTCTAAAAAAAGGAATTGTTCTAGCGAGCATAACATATAGTTGTATTTTTGGCAAGGAGCCTGTCCTTATTTGGAGACAGGATTCAGAATAAGTATTAGTGTTTTTAAAGGGAAATGCTGCCAAGGGCCGCTTTACCTCTTATCATGGTTTGGGTAACGAATACACGACACTTAAGTTTTGCGGGAAAACATTTGGGGTAATTAATAGAACTGTTACAGGCTGGAAAGAACACATTCTGTTAGTTATGTTTAAGTCAAATTATGGCCAATTTCATGATATTTTGATGAAAGTGCTCGGCAGAAGGGATTGATGCCGCTTTAGATGTTTAAAATATGGCTACGCTGTTACTGTAACAATTTTATTAAAACGACAGAGCGCTTTCGATGCAGTGCATCGTCATCAGTGCCCTGATGACACACAAAAACAATAATTACTTATCTCTATTAAAATATTTTAGATAACGGGTAAAATCGATAACATATAACATTAAAAACTATCTTTCTTAGAACTAAATAACATAGTCAGTCGTGTACTCCCGCTTACTTAGTTCACCAACCGGCCGTACATCAGGAGGTCGCCGTAGGCGGTGGCCAAGATCGGAAACTGCAGTGTACAGGATGGAGCGCTCGTTTTAGGCTGGGCAGCCATTGTTGGTTCTATTTGGTCCTGTGTCCGGCACTTGATTTTGTTTATGTTCCGCAAACGTGCACGTTTTTCGTCTCTCACAGCGAGTTTTCTCAGAAAGGATCTCTCCGCATCGAAGATAGAGACCTCCGCTATCATTCTGCACCAGTCAGAAGAAGGAATCTGATGTGGAACAGGAAATAACAATGGAAGGAATGTCCGCCTCATTGAAAGTATATTTTCATCAAAGGTACCTCTTTATTTTACTATAATGCTAGCATTATCGACGTTGACCATCGAATGAGTACTCATGATAAAGGAGATTTCAGTCATTATCTTGTGTATATAAAGTATTGACTTGCCGCTAAAGTTTACGAAATTAATAAAGGGCAACCATTATTTTCTTTCTATGTTTTACAGCCCTCTTTAATAAAGTTAAAGTTTCTTTGTTTTTATAACAGATTTATCAATAAGTGTTAATGTTTATTTCATTAGTTTTAAGGCTAGTTCCTAGATTAGTATTCTTTTCAGGTTTCAATTGTTTCAAATTATTATAATTTTGTTCTAACCTATCAGAAGGTTCATTACTATAAAGTTTGTGTATATGCTATAACTTACTCAATATAATTCGATTCTTTGGAGAACTCAAATAGTGCTTGTATTATTTCACCCTCATCTTTAAAAGAAAATAGTAAATACTTCGGTATAATCAAGGTGAGGGAATTATCTCTTTTATTAATTTTATTTCACTCTAATGCTTTCTTATTATTCACACAAAGGATAACCGCACGCCCTAACATAAAATATAAAACTAGTTCGAAGAAAGATAGTTTTTATTGTTATATGTTATGGAGTTTACCCCTTATCTAAAATATTTTAATAGAGATAAGTAATAAATTGTTTTTGTGTGTCAACAGGGCACTGATGATGATGCACTGCATCGAAAGCGCTCTGTCGTTTTAAAAAATTGTTACAGTGGAAGCATAGCCAATTCATTCAGCTACCTAGATTAGAAAGTCACTTCCAACTGCCATAATACCAACTCAGAACGTTATTTATTTTTAAGACTGCACGAAGTTGCAACAGGTAATCAGTCTGATACTATGAAAATCATGTATTTGTATCGAAATTAAATTTGCTGTCGTCTTTTTTTAAAAAAAGGCGGAGCGCAAAAGCTGATTCCTGGTAGTGTTGAGTTGTTTATGGAGCATATGAAGGGAGCGGAAGGGAGATTGAGAGAGGGAGGGTTTTAGAAAGAAAGACCTAGATTCAGCTTATGAAGGCTGACGACGCTCCTTCTTTCTCAGTCTTCTCATTAGAAGGAGTCCTTTTCATGAGCCTGTCCTTTGTGCTCCATATCAACCTTTTCTCTCAATTCTTCTGACTACAGTAAACATCAACTTTTTCTTTTTTTTTTTCTTGTAAAGATGTCCTAATGTTTCATCCGTTCATTCAAACACTCAAATTAGTGTCAAAAAAAAAGGAGAGAAAAGAGAGCTCATTCTAATTTCCAAGTGTCAAATTAAATTTTAAAGAAAACATTAACAATAGCCGTTTTTATATTTTTACAATTTTTATTATTTCACTAAGTGGTCCTATACAATAGTTATTTATTATACAAATGACGAAAGTAGATCATTTTACAACTCGAGTGAAACGTTTACCCACACGAGCGAAGCGAGTGTGGTAATTTCACGAGAGTTGTAAATTCTACTTTCGTCACGAGTGTAATATTAAATTTTTTCTGTAGTCGTGTAATACATGATCAGATCTAACCAGAATATGAACAAAATTAGGATGTTGTGAAGATTATGGTATGTTGTTGGTAGGTTATAAGCATGGTTGTGAAAGGTTATAAGCATAGTTATAAAACAACTAGTGATGATTGTGAAGTAGTGCAGTTATAAACAAGTGCAGGTTATAAACAAGGAAGGTAATTATTATTATATTTAAATTTTAAAATATATTGATTATTTCCACCAATAATTCATTCACATTTCAATTTATTTTGTTAAAATAAATTCTTACCATGTTAAGAAACATTTAAAAGCATTTAATTTCCAACTTCAAATTATTTTTTAATTTATACTTATTACTAATTAAGAAGGCAATTCACTTTCTTCACTTGTGAAGAAAGTGATTACTTTCTTCACTCTATTGCAAAATGTTTCACTTTCTTCACTCATTTCAGTTTAGTAATGTTACCATTATTCAACGATTACAGAAAAAATATTTTTTTTAATTGCCTTCTTAATTAGTAATCCCTGAATAGTTTAGATTCAGCAACTACACTTTTAGTAGATTTCCTTTAGGGGAAATCAGCTATTGAGGCTGTACCTCAGAAATGTGTTCAAATGCCTCCTCCATCGATCCTTCCCAGGAGGTCCGTTCAAATATATATATATATATATATATATATATATATATATATATATATATATATATATTAATGCTCTATCGGTCGTAATTTTTGTCTGATCGGTACTAAACTCAATACTTAAATGCTATATTAAAAAAAATGAAGATTAAGCTCGTTAACAGCTAAAATCGGACTAGTAGGTGGGGGAGTTAGAAGGGGATAATTTTGAAAATTCTAAATATCTCCATTGTTCATGCGTCGAATCGGAAAATTGTACAGCATCACTCTTAGTGCAAATGTAATGTTGTATAAATGTTGTGTACATATTTTCTCTATATTGAATATTAACCGAGATATATCCATGTTTTAGTTTTCGGCCATCACTAAACCCCCACATGGTTTTCATTGAATTATTACTTTGTGTGATGTCGTCAATTAAGATTTTTCGTTCTTTACTCAAAAATGTTTATTTGATCTATATGTTACTCGATATTTAGCCATTTCAGTCAACACTAAATATCATATTTATTATTGGGTGAAATCGGACCTGGGATTGATAGCTTAGAGGGGGTGATTTGAAACTTCAGAATATCTTCGTTATTATAAGTCGAATCATAGAATGCTATACGGGGTGTGGCTATTAAATAACGAGACTGACGCTGTAAAACATTTTATTTTTATTTCATACATTTTTACTTATTATCACCTTTAATATACACCCCTCCTTTACCCCTACAACGCTCCATGTGAACCTTCCATTGTTCGAAAGAGTGCTGGAAGTCTTGTTCCTTTTAATGCAGATTTCACCTTAGGAAACAGATAGAAGTCGCACGGCGCAAGATCCGGCGAATAAGGCGGATGGTCTAACACTGGGATGCTGAATTTGGCTAGAAACCTCTTAACAGACAATGCGGAATGAGCCGGCGCATTGTCTTGGTGGAAAACCCTGACTTGTCCTTCCACAATTCAAGTCGTTTTTTCCTTATTCTTTCGCGGAGTTCAGCAAGAACGTGAAGGTAGTAATGTTGATTAATCGTTTGACCTTCAGGAACCCAGTGAAGGTTCACAATCCTATGAATATCGGAAAAAACAATCAACATTGCTTTGAATTTTGATTTGCTCATTCGAGCTTTTTTGGCTCTCGGTGAAGATGGGCTCTTCCAGTGCATGGATTGGCGCCTTGTTTCAGGATCATACATAAAAAACCATGATTCGTCACATGTTATTATCCTTTCCAGTAAGTTTGGGTCATTTTCAATGGCATTCAAAGTGTCAGTACAAACATTTTTGCGAGCTTCCAGTTGTTTAAATGTGAGAATTTTAGGCACCATTTTGGCACACACTTTTTGCATGTCAAAATTGTTATGTAATATTTGTCGTACGGATTCTTTATCAATTCAGCAATCGCACGAATACTTAACCGGCGGTCAGATCAAATCAGATTACCGATTTTTTCGATATTGTCATCTGTTTTCGACGTGGAAGGGCGACCCGGGCGTGAATCATCTTGAACGTCTTCTCGGCCATCTTGAAAACGCTTAAACCACTCAAAAACACGTGCACGAGATAAACATTCATTGCCATACACTTCTTTCAATAAATTATAGGTTTCAGTAGCGGTTTTTCCAAGTTTCACATGAAATTTGACAACAATTCGTTGCTCTACTGTTACACTTAACATTTTTCCGGCGAAACAAAAAAACAACTCTAATGCGAACGAAGGCTACGGTTGTACTGATTTGTTTACAGGAGCGAGAGGCACTATATTCGAAAGAGGAAGCTTCACGATAACAGCTGTTAGTTGCTGGCGTTTGACGCATGCGCACTTTTTCTGTAGCGGCGTCAGTCTCGTTATTTAATAGCCATACCACGTAGAACCAATCTAGTAAGTCTTTTGATTTTATATTGTTGTTCACTTCATTTTTTGGTAATTCAAGTATTGAGCGAGTTATTGGTGCTTTCTTGTTTTCAGCCTCTCAGTAACCACCTTACGCCCATTCTACTTGCATACTTTTTGCATATAAATAGAGAATATGTGGTGTGATGAGATCACAATTGTGGTGTACCAGAACTTTGGAAATCTGCTTAGTATACTTAGCGCCTGCGTGACGGACTTTTCCACCATTTGGCAGCTATTTTGGAAATCAGTGCTTTTTGTTCTTAGGATTAAATATCATATGGAGAAAGCAACTATTGCTAATAACTGCTCAAAATACAAACACAGAATGGAAGGATCACAACTAATTGACTCCTTGTACAGTCATATGTGGTGTACTTCAAGGATTGGAGTTAGCAGTTGTAAATTCAAGTCCTGCTGTAAATATAATGCACTGAGAAAGGTAGAAATAGAGAATGCAAAGCCCATAAAACAGAGTGACGTCATTGTATTTCATCCTAGCACGTGGCAAGTTTTAGTTTACAGAGCCTCTTCGTGACGGACCTGTTTAAGCGGAGTCAATTGCACTGCTAATGGGGGTGAATCGATTTACCGCTAATCGTAAATAATAAAACATATAATGGCATTTACTACAGTAGTAAACACGATTCATGCAAGTCTCTATGATGCAAGTCGCATAGCCAATTGACTCAACTCTCCCTCTGGGCTTCAACTGATTTTTTTCTGTTAAACGTTTTCAAAAGCCAAACAGGAAGAAAAATAAAAACCCATTGTTGAGAACACGGATATCGCTCGGATTCGGGATTTTTCTCCCATCAAGAACAAGAAGGCCATAGCGAAGGAGCTCATGAAGTGAGGGTATTACACGCGGCCAAAAAGGGTAAAAACAACGAAGTTCATTGGAAGGTCTGGAGATTGCGATGAACAAGAAACTTATTGGTAATCGCTGTCTGAACAAGAAGACCATTGCTATAAGTCTGCAATGGTGGGGGTACTGAGCCTCGATCTTATCTCCCTCGCATAAGCCAGTCACTTGCTGTCTATCTCAATGAGCGCATGCAAGTAGGTCAGTAGATATTTTTTAGCTATACCTCAATGGGTCTCTCGCCCTCCGTGTCTTATCTTGTCTGTTTTAGAATTTGACTAAAGTCTTATTTATATTCACTTCAGTTAGATATTTATTTTGTGTTTTTATTTATTGATATTAATATCATTAATGATCCTGTTGTAATATATAGAGATTTTATTGATGTTGTTGTTTTTCATGAGTAACTCTGAAGATGGAGAAAAAAGTCTTTGAAAGCGTTTTGCGCTGAAATAAAAATTTGTGAAGAATTGAACGTCTTTCCCTCTCTCCAAGTTTTCAAAAGACCTTACTGCCATCCTTAATATGGCTTAATATGGAGCAGGCAGGTGGAGATAAAGTGTAATGTACAGACCATCTACCCTTTGCTTGTCCACATGGCTTCCATGATCTGAAGATGACGGTAAATGTCACAAACGTTAGAGCTCAGTCTTAGAAGGATTTGGGATACTTTATTGCATGTGCACCTGATTGATAGAGAAGACTTTCATCCCTAACAGCCAGGTAGCAAAGTAAAACTGCAATTGTATAACATATAGTTCGTATGATAATGATTAAGTTTTTAAAAGATTGACTTAAAGAGAAATCAGTTTCCCAGGCTTTACTTTTGATGAACATTTCATCAAATATATATATATATATATATATATATATATATATATATATATATATGGGACGCATGTCGGAAATTAGCTTAGTTAACGCAGCCCCTGCGTGACGGACTTTTTTTTTTTAATGTACATCAATATTCTTTGTATTTCAAGTATTATTTCAGTTATTTGTAATTCCAGACAGATGCAGCTTATCTCAATTACTTCCCAGGCGACTAATATTAAAGTATCTCTCGGCATTGGAATAAAATTGTTTATTCTTGATAATATTCTTTGCGTTGTACGATAAATCTAAAGCCATATATAAGCCTAGATATACATAGTTCTCCTCATATAGAGATAGACAGAAAGAGAGACATACATAAGAAAGGGGTATTGGTAGATAGTTGTTGACGTCTCTGCTATCGACCGCCTGTTGATAATTCATTTTCATATGTATATGTGTGTATATATATATATATATATATGTGTGTGTGTGTGTATATACACATGCACACACCTTGCTAATTTCATATTTATTAAATGGTTCGTGTAAAAATAAAGACAATGGCCTCTTATATAGTTACTGGAAAAATGTTACACACACTTATTGCAAATGTTATTATCTTCAATTTTTGTTAATCCTATTTTTTTCATCTCTTATATTAACAGAGCTATATTAATTTGAGCCGTTAATAAACCTTCATGTCTACCCGATGGACTATAATACTAAGCCTATGATGCAATAAACTTCTTATTCAAATCACAAACACTACGAATTGTTTATAAAATACGTTTATTTTGGGATAAACATGAGCTGAATTCCAGATTTGAAATATTCTATTTGATCATTATAAAACTCATTATTTAGAAAGGTAGATGGTCCAAAGAGCAGTGGTAAAATACAAAAACGGAAATAACTACGTGATTAAGAGGTTTACACTTGGGAAATTATTTTGTAATTCATATTTTTATGTTTTTATGGAACCATCCCTTACCATTTGTACATAAAACTGGTTTTAAATACGCCAAGGGAGATATAGAGACCAGGATGAGAAGATGTAACCTGAGTGTGAAAATAAGCTTCATATGGGTCTGTAGAATAGTAAAAATAGTCCTATTTTAAAATAGATAAATAACACTGTAATGTTTGAAGGAATAAGACAAATTTTTATGAGTTGGCAACTCATAACTAACAAAAGTCCATCACGCAGCCACTGCGTAAACTAAGCAGATTTCTCACGCGAAGGTTTACAATAGATAAATACACATGCTGCTAAAACCTAACAACACCCTGAATAAAAACAAATGGTAATGAGAAACCGTTCAGACAGTATTAATAACCTCCTGACGTGAGGTGTATGAATTTTAAACAAACATGCCAGCCTACATCTCATACGTGAAGAGTTGTTTTCCTTGAATTTTATTATTAACAAATCCTCAGCAACGACGGGGCGGATAAATGTCAAAATGTTGTGCAAAGTAAAGCCTTGCTAATAAAATACCTTCACCATTCAGCCTCAAATGAATTCCCGGGCGAAGCGATATATATATATATATATCCTGGGTAGGATCGATGGACATTTAAAGAAATTTTTCAAAACTCGAGTCATGAGTACGACCTCAATAGCTGAAAAAAAAAGCAGCCTAAAGGCCAAGAAATACTATAGATACCTGGTTATTTTTCCACTTTTAACGCATTTCCCTTAAGGAAACTTAGCTATTGAGGTCGTAATCTTGATGCGATTTTCGAAAAATTATCTCAAGTGTCCCAGAATTCTACATAGGAAATGACGAAAATAAGGTCCGTTCCAAATTATTGTATATATTATTGATAGAACGGTAACAATAATATGTATAATAATTTTGCGGTAGAAAAATTTATTTATTCGTTACGAAACTCGATATATACGCATTTATTTGTTTTATGTAAAACTAAAGAAATAGAACTTGGGGTCTGGAGTGGAGCTTTAGAGAAAGGAATTCTGACCATTGGATCTGGACAACTTTCTTCGCCAGAAAGAAAAACAATTACTGAAATTTATCTGAATGTAACGTAATAATTTTCTCGAAAACTATTTACTATTTCTAGTGCTGTAATTTTTAATGAATCAGAATAATTTTTTTCTAAATCACTCAAATTTCAGTAAGAAAAGAAATAAAGACGGGGGGGGGGCGATTAGCATGCATCTCGTATAATGAAAGTCACTTCAAAACAATATTTGATATTTATGCGTCTAATAAAGTGGTTTAGTATATAACAGAGTATTTTTTATGTGATATGAGTAGAAGTGGGGGTTTGCTGAAGTCTGAAAACTAAAAAAAATGCAAATATCACACTAATACTCAAGATAGAGAATAAATTTATATAGCGAAGTACAGCGAAAAATTGCTTCGTTTACGCAGTTCCTGAGGTTTAGTTTATAAATGACGAGTTTTGATCTTGTTAAAAGATATATTTTGCAAGCACTACAATTTATTATTATTACTCTCTATTATAATGAGTCCTTGGTTATCTCTAATTTTGTTGTTGTTAACATATTTTAGTGAGGAAGCTTGTAATCCGTAGGCTGTTGATTTCCATATTGGATGAGGTAATTGAGGAAGTGACCGCCTCATAAATATCCAGAGAATGAAGTTTATTCCACTATCTGGCTACAAGGCCGCGTCGGTGAAAATGAATTATCAACACGCGGTCGATAGCAGAGACGTCAGCAAGTATCTACCAATGCCCCTTTCGTGTGTATCTCTTTCTGTCTATTTCTATACGAGGGGAACTATGTATTTCTAGGCTTATCTATGTCTTTATATTTATCGTAACATACAAGAGTTTTATCAATATTTCCTTGAGAATGAACAATTTTATTCCAATGCCGAGATACACTTTAATGTTAGTCGCCTGGGAAGAAATTAAGATAATCTGTATCTGTTTGAAATTACAAATAACTGAAATAAAATGTCAAATACAAAGTATATTGATGTACATTAAAACAAACGTCCGTTAAGCAGGGGATGCCCAGAATTTCCCACGGGCACACTTATTTGCTTCAATCTCATAACGTAAAATTCCAATGAGAACAATATTCTGTATTTAGGCTTCAAATAAATTGCTTTATAAATAACAGTAGGATTGGGAGTTTAATGAAAGCCGAAAACTAAAAAATTCATATATCTCGTTTAATAATGGAGATAGTGAAAAAAACGTACGTAGCAACATTATAGAACATATCATTTGCAACAAGATTGAATTCTATACAATTTTTCGATCCGAAGTATAATAACGGAAATATTTCTAATTTTCGAAATTCACCCTCTTTCCGGACTGATTTCAGCCGTTAACGAACTTGATCTTTATTTTTACAAAAATGTTTAGAATTCCAGTTTGGTAACGATCAAACAAAAATTACGACCGCTAGAGTGTTTCTCTGTCTGTCTCTGTCTCTGTCTCTCTCTCTCTCTCTCTCTCTCTCTCTATATATATATATATATATATATATATATATATATATATATATATATATATATATATATAGAACGGAGCACGTTTCTTCTTCTCCTACGTAGAACTGATGGACGTTACAGGAATGTTTTTGAAAATCTCGTCATTAGTTCGACAGCAATAACTGATTTCCCTTAAGGGGAATCTGCTAAAACGGAGTTCTAAAATTTAAGAGAATTGATCATATATCAAAATTAGAGCTCATAGAAAAGAGTATTTATATGCGTCACTAAGACTGAGTAAACCGACCATGTTTTCGAAACACTGAATTGGCATTCACATAACGTCATGTCTTATTCTTTTCCCAGTTTCTCCTTAGGATGTAAACAAGACTCGTGATTCTCCTGGACTTAAAATTAATGAAGTGGAGAATTTCTGAAATAACTCCGTTCCAGCCAGAGACAAATATAACATAGAGCAATTGTAAACATTACTTTGTCCACATGTTGCACACTATATTTAGGAGTACAACTCATAATAACGGAGATATCTTTCATTGTAGATTTTTTTCTTTTTCTAATCTCACAGTCCCCTGTCTGACATTAATGAGCTTGGTTATGAGCTTTTCATCAGGTTCACATGAAACGTTTAAGTTAAAGGAAATTCTTTTTTCACTCATCTCCAAGGCAGGATCGATGTACTTGTAAAGAAAATTTTCGGAAGTCTATTTTTGAGTCTTCCTAAATATTTCTTCTTAATGGAAATCAGCTGATATGAGGAAAAGTCAGGGGTTGCGTAAACTAAGCAGATTTCCCATGTGAAGTTTTACAATAGAGAAATTTCACGAGAGCCGAGAGTTAAGGAAACGACCAAACTAGCTTTTGGTGGGGAAGCCCAGTTAGTCGCCCAGTTTTAATAAAAATGCAAATATCTCGGTTAATATTCAAGATAGAGAATAAATGTATAGAACCATATTTATAGTAAATGTAATTTTCAATAAGATTGATTCTGTACTATTTTTCGATCCGACGTACAGTAACCGAGATATTTTGAATTTTCGAAAATTCTCTCCTCTAAACCTTCCCTCCCATTGGTCCGATTTCAGCCGTTAAAGAACTTGATCTTTCTTTTTACAAAAAACGACTAAATATCGAGTTTGGCAACGATCAAACAAAAATTGCGACCGCTAGAGCGGTAACAGACAAATATATATATATATATATATATATATATATATATATATATATATATATATATATATACAGTTTTGAACGGACCTCATTTTCGTCATCTACTAGGTAGGATTAATGGACATTTGAAGAAAAATTTCGAAAATTCCGTCATGAGTACAGGCCTCAATAGCTGATTTCCCTTAAGGGAAATCTGCTAAAAGTTAAATTTTATATTCTAAGGATTCCGGGTATGAAAATGAAAGTGCTCTTAGTGTTTTGGAAGTGAAATAAACGTAAAATAAGATTAACAAAATATCTTTATTAAAATAAATGAAGGTGGTCAATTTATTTTAAATTGACCCAAGGCAGCAAAGTGCTCAATTAAACTGGTTGACAGAAGTTGAAAATGACATGTAATTATTCTAGATAATTAATTTATTGACATTAAGATCTTTCGATTTTTTACTCGCTTGACCATTGTCATACAACAAACATCGAATCCTCTGCGGTATTTTATTGCTCTGTGTACTATCTAATTGCATTTTTTAAATTTATTTCTATGAGGATATCACATTTTACTGTAAAATATGAGAAACATAATTGATTTTTTAAAAACGACTCAGTACTTAATTTATTCTTTATAGTTCAATGTTTGCCAATCTTTGTAATTTATTTTATTATTATTTGTTTTCACTAAGAGAAGGTTTTTGACAAGTTAAAATGCAGTTCAGTATATTGAAATAGAAATGACGTCATATGTAACAGATAACTCCGATTCGGTATTTCTTCGTTAATTTATGCCAAATATAAGAAATAAGTAGACTGTGTTATATACGTATCATGCAGTATTAACCTAAAAATAGAATTAGAGCTTTAATAAAGCTTGAAATAAAATTCACAACACTGTAGCTGAAAAATATATAAAAAAGTCCGTCACGCAGGGTCTGCAACTAAGCAGATTTCCCACGCGAAGGTTTACAATAGATAATTATACAAACTGGTAACACTACCTTGAATGTTAAGTGACAAATACAAATGGTAATGAGAAATCTTTCAGTCAATTTACAATACAAGTTAATATTCTCTACAACGAATCGCGGCTGAATTGTAAACAAACAGGCCAGCCAGCCTTGTAGTGCTGAATAGATAGATAGACCGGAAAGACAAATCTGAATATAACATATTAGTTTTATTACTATTATTAGTTTTTATACAACTTACTAAAGCTAGAGCTGTAATTTGTAAAGAATCAGAATCAGTTTTATCTCAATCCCTCAAATTTTAGTAATCCAAGAGCAAAAGAAGGGGGATGGAGTCAACAGAACATAATAATAACTATAACAATTGGTTCTGTATAATTTTTCGTTCCGACTTAAAGTAGTAATTTTGAAAATTCCCCTCCTTTAAACCACCCTCCCACTGGTCCGATTTCAGCCGTTAACGAACTTGATCTGTCTTTTTACATAAAACAATTAAATACCGAGTTTGGTAACGATTAAACAAAAATTGCGACCGCTAGAGCGTTAATAGACAAATATATATATATATATATATATATATATATATATATATATATATATATATATAGTTTTGAACGGACCTCATTTTCCTCATCTCCAGGGTAGACGGACATTTGAAGAAATTTTTCAAAAATCGCCTCATGTGTACGAGGTTAATAGCTGATGTCAGTTAAGGGAAATCTGCTAAAACAAATATATTAAAAAACATGGCATATAACATTTATTAATGCGGCAAATAATAATTAATGGAGATATTATATTTTACATATTACGCCATTATTACATGGTAGATTTCACACAAGTAAAATTTTTAAAATGAGATCTAAATGCCTGTAATAACAGTCCGAAACTTTATTTAGCGGTACGTTTATTGTATATTATATGAAGGCTTCTTTTTTTCTTTTCTATTTACATCATTAAAATATTAATGCTTATGCTTAAATATTGTTTATAAATATGGCGAATAATGCTTGGATTTGTTGTGTTTGTTAATGGGTTTATAGAGGAAGGCCTTTATCTGGCGAGAGCACCCGTTCTCTTATCAGTGATTATTGATTGCCAATAAACTGCCTACCCGCTTCCATTTAACTATCAAATATTTAAACTCAAACTAGACCTTAACACTTCGATTAGCTTATATCAACGCAATATATGGTAGTAACAACTTTGTTGCACTGTTGAAGGTATTATGCAAGATGGTGAGTAGTTCTGTGAACTGGTTACCTCCATTTCAAAACACTCCTACGCAGCACAAAACATGCCAAAATACTATTAAGTATTAGAAAATCGTTCTAACATTGTATATAAATTTATATCATTCTAATTTATATATAAATATTCTTCCAACTTATATAAAATAAATTTTATTTTTATGTTACATATCAATTTTTTATTTATTTATTCAATAATCGCATTTCGCTACTGGGGCGATTTAGCGACGAATCAGTTATTTATCATATATAATCACTTTATTATAGTTACGTATGTATGCTCATTTCTGCAAATATTTTTAGTATTGTCCTACATTATAATTTTTTGAAAATGTTGTTATGTTTCAAGTAGTGTAATACGAAGTCTATATACGGGTACAGTAATGTAGTAATTCAGTCAAAGTGTATCTGTAGGTCTATGTGAGTCCTTAAATAGCAGTCAGTAAGTATATGTTTTATAGTAAGTCTACAGTTACAGTGTTGGAAGTAGGGTTTGTCATCTCTAGTAAGTAGGTAAGTGTGAGTTAGTCGTGAAAGGCCAATTCTCAACCTCGTTAAGACTATTCTTCTCTTCTAATTAGCCTTTTTGAGGAAGGCCATTCTCCAAGTATATGTTTCAGTTCTCGAAGTTTGTTATCAGTTGTGGTAAACCAAGATTTCTGCCGTGAGTTGAGTATCATATGTCTTGGTTGGGCTTGAATATCTTGATGTGTTGTGAGTTCTTTTTTGAGAAGCTGATTTGGCAAGTTAAATATTAATTTAACACATATTAATTTAAATAGTTACAATATTATTAATTAATTTCAAAACTAAAAATATTCTAAATAAATTTTCATTACCCTAATATTATATGTTTTAATTACGTCTTGTCAATAATTATACATTCTTCTAATGTTATATACAAATTATCGTCTTTTTTAATTGGACAAACATGCCCGTCTTTTTATATTTTGCCTTAGAAGGCCGAAAGTACTTCACATGTATGACACTTTTGGAGATTAATTCAACTAATTAATTGATCAGTATCACCTAAGTCTCCTAATCACACAACCATTTTTTAAAAAAAATATATTACTTAATTGAAATTACTTTTTTAAGAAACCACAAATTATCATTCTTCAATTCCTAACCCTCTCTTGTCAACAAGAATGTACATTTTTAAATCGTGGTTCACTAATTAAGGGAGTATTTTAAAATATTGTAATATAGATCTGAATAAGGCCTTCGCAAAAAGATTGAATTAATTTTTCTTTATTTTATTCTCCCTAACCAATTATTAGAGTCTTTGTTTTGGCTCCTTTTCGAGAGGTAATTTAAAAAAAATATATTAATGTAACAAAAGAGTAAATATATTTTGTAAGATTTCAAAAATGAATTGTTGTATATTTTGAATTGTACAGAGTGGTGGACTAGTCTGCTGCTGTGCATATTGATCCTGGACCCTGCCCTGAGAAGAGCTAAGTCGAAAATCAATCCTCAGTTAGGTTGTAGTACTTGCACATTCTCGCTCTTGAAAGAACGCTAGATACCGCCAAAAGATAGCCCGAGTTCAGCTAGGGGAATTGACAAAAGTTAATGGTAACTAACATTGGAAAAACCTCGTGTCCTGCGAATGGAGATAGAGAGTGAGCCGGAAGATCACATGTTTTGACTCAGAGGAGAGCCTTCAAAAACTGTGACGAGTTTCAAGAACGTAGGTACTGGCATGTATGAATATGGGTGGATTTATGGAAAGTTTTAAGATGAGAACTAAGCAGTGCAGATGGCGTGTTCTTCAATGCAATAAAGAATTGTGACTATATAATGTGTATGTATAACATACGAGTATATCAATTTTATATTGTGTAAGCCAAGATAAAGTGTGAAATATTTTTTTTTCATATTATATATTCATAAATCATGTATATTCTTCATATAATATATCGATTATAACTTTTATACAACTATTAGTACAGGCTTAATTAAAACTAACCCTCTTACTTTAATACTTAAGGAAAGGTGGTAAGTCATCTGAGAGATGACGTGCGCCTACTCTTGTACTGACGAGAGGCGCGTCTACTGCAGTTATAAGAACACATTTCTTCCTGTACTGATCAAATCAAGCGACCCCTGAACCAGCAAGTAAGGTAAGCTGATGACATATTTAGGGATACTAGAAAGGGGTGGTTAGGGGCTGCATAAACTAAGCACATCCTGGTAATTCAAATAAAGGGCAAGAACCACTAGTATAAATGATACTGTAGTCATATCTGCCGGTGAAGTCTGTCGTTACTGGCTGAATGATGAGTACAACTTCTGACGGGCTTGAAGATGGTGCCATCGTATCGAAAACGCTTGAAGGCTGAACTCGATCATCAGCCAGTTACGACGGTCTCAGCTGACAGGTATGACAACAATAAGCATATCCTCCTTAATGGAAATCTGCTAACACTAGTTTTAAAAAATTCCAGTATTGTGGGTATATGGTCTGCCATAGAAGTCATTAATGGAGCTTGAAATGGTTGCGTATCTTAGAATAGTAGTTCTCGGAAAACGGTAAAGGCCATTAACGCCAGATGATTGGACTGATAAAGAAGAGGACAATTTGCACAATGCATGAATTGCTGGTACAGCCTATATAGGTGGTACCGACTCACTGATAATCTCATGGTAGGATAGATTAAGCAGTAGAAGAAATATTTGTAAACAAATCTTTTATGCAAAGTTCCTCTTCTATATATCTTCCTCATTAACCTTAAACATTTTTCAACTAATATAATTAGCATTAAATGAAATTAATGTGTTAGTAGTACACGATAGAGCTGATCTAATCAAATACAGATTCTACTAACCACCAGGTCATTTGTTGTCAAGTGAAATGTTAATATCGTCTTAATTTATCGCTAATTTGCAAATTACTTTTTTTTTCTCCATGTATTCCATATTTCATAAGATCTGACTGAAATTATAGTGGATTATGTAAAACTAAGCAATGCACACATTGAATATTTGATATAGCAAATGTATCGATTGGTGTCGACAGGAATAAGATAAATTTGGCTAGTTGCTAGGACATGGGAGAAGGGGCTGTCCACCTCGCTGCATCCAGATAAGGCATGCCACTCGATAAGGAGGTCCTAAATATAGACCTCACCCTTCGCCACTGACGTCATCCTAGCACATCTATATTTCACCAATTGGTTCACAAATCTTTCAAAAATCCAACGTTCAGAATGAAAGGAATGCTGTCTAGAATATCTTAATTGGAATGTCGGTTACTGAGGAAAAAAATATGTTTGTAACGTAGGAATTTTGTAATATTTGCTCTCCCATAAAAATATACTGTTTAAGAAGATAGCCAACAAAACATAAATTTGTTCTCATTCCAGCATTGTTGCCTAAAGTAGATTTCCCAGTAGTTTTGCCAATGTGTAACATTGGAGGAATAAACCATTATCGAAGAATAATGACGTCGTCAGGCGCAGAATGTAGATCGAATATTACACAGACTCAAATATCATAGGTACTAGAATCAGATTTAACTGAAAATTCCAAAGTTACTATATTTTGTAGAGTTTACCAATTAAAGAGCAGCTTCCCATCAGGAAATCATATGTCAATGATACAGTTGTAAATAGCTGTCTGTAATTTGTTATAGGTCTAATACCCTAGGGTAATTAGCTAGACTATCTAATGTCAAATTACTTATTTAGAAATAACTGACCAATCTTCTAATCCCCTAAAAATTAAGAGATTTATTATAGTTATTTACATATTATCTCCAAAAAAGAAAACCAGGATTTAAACCATAAAGTGGCATGAGAACCTGAAGTTTTCCTTAAAGGTGTGCAACAAGGAAGCTCGTTATTCACAGTTATACTTGCCATTGCAATTGAAGGAGCCTTAAGACATTTTAATGATCAATATTTTATATATGAATTTCGATAAAATAGCCTAAACTCCTAAATTTCTCTGGCATTCTTAGATGATTTAGTGTTATTTCTAAAGGTTCAGAATAGACATCTGCAAGAGTGAGATACAAGAAAGACTACGATTGAAATTTGTAAATGGGAGAGAGTCCTCCTGAAGAGTATTGCCGGACACGAAATTAAACTGAAATAAAAAAAATAAATATCTAGGAATTAAAGTCAACATGAAATTAACCTGAACAACGAAGAAAGTATAAGATATGTCAATAACAGCTTATAATCGTCCTTGCTGAAAGGAGATCGTAGGCCTATTTTCTTAAATAGTGATCAAGGTTGATGTAAAATATACTATTATTAATAAATCTAAATGATTCTTTTTGACAATAGGAGATAAATTACGATAAACCCCATTTAAAGTGATAATGATTCTTCATAAAAACTACCCAGGCGATTTGCTTTATACAACATGGGGAAAGAGAGATAATGGTCACATAAAAGCAGATTGCAGTGCATTCTTTCACCACTTGATTCATTGAGTGGAAAAGTTCAAGAACGCAGCAAATTCCATAGTTCATGAAATCTATCATCTAAATAATGGTGTTCAAAGCAATGCTTTGCCAACCAAATGAAACGTTTTATAGGAAAAAACAGTGAGAGGACTCACTCTCTGCTTGTTCCCAGCAAGCATCAGAAGGAAGAAGAGATTCTCTTTTGGTTCATGACACAAAGCGCATCTCATTTTTGTCCAGAATGTCGGTTTTCGCTGCAGTTCGTGGCCTATAGCTAACACCTTTCCAGTTAGGACAGTTCCTGATACGACTTAGGGAGGATTCTGCTGTAGAGGATGAAGCGAAGAAGAAATTCTACCCTATATCCAGAGCTCTTTATGGAATCCAAACTTTTCTGAATATATCACGCAAGATAAGATCGCGCATAAGATACGCAAGTATAGTACCAATTTATTCGAATAAAACGCTGAATTGGGAGTTTACGAAGAATTGGCATGTGTTGATGCGGATGTACTCAAATGCGGACATAATTGATATATATCCTAAGGCGCTAATCATCAATCTGATTGTGAGGTTCAAACCAAATCATCAGCTTTAGAGCAAAAAACCGGGCATATACAGTCCTTCCAATCGTTCCTGCCAAAGTAAATACAATATTAAAAAAAGTTACATCTCTTTAATTAATTTTATATATTTACTTAGGTCAGGAATACAATGCCTGAGCCAGTATTTCATTACAGGTACAAAAACGTTTCCCAGCTCATCCATTCTGGGGGACAAAATACGAATTTTGAACAATCATACTCCCATTCCAATAAAGTTTTCATTACATTTACAACTTCACCATTTCTCGATTCACTTTGGAATAAGTTTCTAAAATTTACAGGAGAAACCAATATAAAATGAGTTGAACACAAGCCAAGTGAATCACAAAATATTTTTATGATGTGAAAATATAAAAATGTGGGTATTGGGTAGGAGGGGGGGGGGACTATTACTGCGGAGTTCCGTGACTCCGTGAAACACGCAATACCTTATAATGGCAGCACATTCTTAGAACTGAAATGAAATAATAGCTCTATATAGACGCCTAGGTTTCGATTTCTATAATTAATGCTTCAATTTATTATTTATGCTTCTATTTTCATGTGTCTTAAATACTATTCTTGTTTTTTCTATCATTTATTTAAGCAGTTTAAAAATTTTGGTGACGTTGCTCACAGTAAAATAGAACTAAAACAATTGGACAACTCTTTGTGCAAATGAACTTAAAATTCGAATACCTGTTTTAACATTTAAGACATTTTTTTAAAAAAAATTGGCATAACAAAAATAAAACTGTTCCAGAAAAAGGTCAGAGCAACTTACGAGACCATTAGAAAGAATTATTCGAAGATGTAGCATGATTTAAACTTTAAACATGGCTTAAATAAGTTGAGTAAACCATTTTATTAATGAATCCTCATTTTTACTACATTAAATAAAATTGATTCTAACTCAAGCTCTGTTGAACTGAATTAGTTGTTTTTCTAATTATTAAAAAAAAGTTATTTGGACACCAGATTAATATATCCATATACTCCTATTAAAATAAATAAAATGTTTGGTTTCTTTTTTCTTTACCAAAGTATTCCTTTGGTAGTGATATCCGGTATGTCCGTTCCAATGCATCAGGATGAAAAAAACATAGAACATAATTTATAGATCTTACCACGATAAAGAAAAAAAGGTCCCATAAAATTGATTTATAACTAATACGTACAGAGGAATATGCTTTATTTTATTTTCCACTTTCATTATTCTTCTTTGTCGATTTCGCTCAAAAAACGAAGTTCACAGCTAAACGTTACTGCAGCCCTAAATATTGAAATTCAACATTCTAAGGCTAGTGTTTTTCAGTTATGCGACATGCGTACAGACTTATAGACGACAAACCGAAACTAGTCATAATGTACTCAGGGGGGGGTCAACGCAGACAATGTCGGTATACGAAAACCAACAATTTTCGAAATTACAATACTTCTTTTACTTTATGCAAGGAAGAAAGAAACGCTCTTCCAATTTTAGTACACTCCTTAAAACATATTCTTGATAATAAAACGGTCTCTAAATTTTATATTTCAATGATTTATTAAAAATACGTGTAATTTCATTATAAGTTCACATATAAATAGGTTCAACAAAACCTTGACCAGTTTTGTCTCTTACATAATGAATTTCGGCCATTTCTCAATTATTAATTAGTTGAATGCATTTCTGATTCAATCAATAACTGTAGAGCTGTGACGACTGTTCATTAAACATCTATTACCAATTCCTCCCCTCGATCTAGATATTTACATAAATGCATCACTCAAGCAGAACAATTTGTTTGTTATGTTGCACGATTTAGTTTAAAAAATATTGTAAGGAATTCTTATTCTAAATAAATGTAGAATTAAAGTTCTTATTTGAAAAGTTTAAATTGTATGGTGACCTACTTGTTTTATCTGTGACACACTGACCCTTGAGTGTGTTTATGAGGCCGGGTCAGGGGTGAGGAATAATTTCCCCGGCGTATATATGCGCAGCGTTGTAAAGTGCATTGGCAAGGGACGGAGTTACCCTTATGCGGAATGAAAAATTACAGTGCACCCACTTGTGCTACTGACCTAATAAAATAAATGCAGCGCCAAGGACGAGCCCCTATCTCTTCGCCTCAGGGCGAATATACACCCCCTAATGGCTCCCAGTGATGTCACCCTCTATCTACTAATGTTACCCTTTCGTAAGTAATAGCCCGGCTGGTAGACATGTAATTTTCTCTTGCTTGGAAAAGATATGTCTCGTTAGCGGCCATAGAACTGCATGATTGGAGTACTGCTTCTATTTAAAATTGAAATGGCACTTGTAAATGCTAGGTTAGAATTTCAAGGAAGAAAACATGCTAATTACCCCTGTTTGTTATTCTTGGTCTTATTCTAAATCATGACAAAATAGAGGTTATGTGTCGTTATTTTTTGTTAATTAAAACATTTGTTATTATTATTAATACGTCTGGCAATTATTTGCATGAGTCAATCAAACGGATTCCCTGTTGCGGGTCTATAGTTTAAATGTCTGATCTAGGAACCACCCGCCCTCTGATGGACGCCTAGCTAACTAAACCCCTCATTCCACTACGAGCTGTTGCAAGAGAAGTACGATCCGGCTTATTGCTGTTTTTTTTTCAGTGGCCAAGTATCTCTATTCTTTATTTAAAGTTGTATCGCAAGGTCTTCTCTATTTTCCTGTAGGAATCTGTTTCTCTTGACGATCCAAGCTAAATTATTCCGTGCCTACTACCTGTCCGAATCGTCTGGGTTTATCTGTGCTGCTTTTCCAAAAGGCAAATGTGTGAGAAATTCCTCATTACCCTTGAAATACAATTCTCTTCTTTTGTACGTCTCAACTATCCATGTTACGTTCAGTGGGTTGGTCAGAGTATTCAATAATTACACACACTCCTGGCTGCGTAAACTAAGCAGATTTCCCAGGTGAAGTTTTACAATAGATTAATCTACATATTGAAAACACAACACAACCCTGAATATTAAGTGATTAAGTACAAATGGCAATGAGAAATCTTTCAGTCAATTTTAATAATCTCCCAACGGAAAGCCTCTGCATTGAAAACAAACAGATCTGCCAACCAGTCAGAGTTAAACAGATAGATAGAAATATTCTTCACCGGAAAGAAAAACAATTACTGAAGTAGTACGAGTGGGGTTTTGACGAATGCTGACAACTGAAAAATGCAGATATCTCGGTTAATATTCAAATAGAGAATAAATATATATAACAATATTTACAGTACATTTAAGCTCCGATAAGATTAGTTCTATGCAATATTTTGATCCGACGTATAATAAGAGAGATATTTCGAATTTTTCTCCTCTAAACTCCCCTCCCACTTGTCTGATTTCAGCCTTGATCTTTCTTTTTACATAAAACAATTGAGTATCGAGTTTGGTAATGATCAAACAAACATTGAAACCGCTAGAGCAGTAACAGACAAATATATATATACTTTTGAATGGTCCTAATTTTCTACTTCTCCTGGGTATGATCGATGGACATTTGAAGAAACGTTTTCGAAAATCCAGTCATGTGTATGACCTCAATTGCTTCCCTTAAGGAAAATCTGCTAAAACGGCTAGTCTTAGAAAGTTCAAATTTTTCATATGTTGTAGTGTGAACGTCCTGGTTTGTTTGAAATCGAATAAGGGGGTTTTTAGAGTAGGGCGACGATAAAAAAAAACATTTAAATACTTGCATACTTATTAGAGATAAAAAAGATTGTATGGGACTTTTTTTGAACGTATCATTAAAAAACTATAAATTACGTTTTCGATCCGAAGCATTGAAACGGAGATATCGTATATCACTTTCTAAGGAAATCATTTTACACGTAATGCGGCAAACAATTTTGTTTATTTTATTTAATGTGTGTACAAGGAAATGCCCACCTATATCAGAGTTTTTACTACTCATCATCGAATACTAAACTCAAAGTCGCTGCAATCTTGATATAAACGTGACATGTCATAGTGACATTTGACAACATGTCTTTAGATCTACCTCCAGCCGAAATAGGAAGGTAAACTAATGATAGGTCTCGGAGGACCACCATTTAGTTCCAAAGCTTGCCGCATCGTGATTAGCAAGGTGAGTCTATTAGAGCAATTGCCCGCACCAACACCCGCATTCGTATCCACAAAATTACTCCTCTACCACTCCCATCTTCCTAATTCACTACGACTTCTAATTATATCTCATCACATTACTAATAAATTATAATCCATATTACCATTATTGTTGATATGATTTTTTAAGTTAATAAGGTATTTTTTTGTGGCTTATTGTCACTCAAAAAACATCGAACATTTTATATCATTTAAACAAACTGATTATTTGAGAGCCAAACAGATCAGTGAGGCTATGGATCCTGGTAATTTAGGAGAATACAGGGTTTCTGAATGTGTGATATGTCCATTTACCAAGGGGGGGGGGAGTTTCTCAGGAGATATGTACGAACCAGAATGGTAGTAAGAATCTGACTGGGAGATTGTTTCCCAGTCAGATCCTTACTTCGAAATAGTAGAAGAAAATAAAAAATAAATTCGAGAAAACTATGAAATTACCCTTGTATATTCACTAGAAAATGGAGACATATATAATACACTAGCAGACGCGACAGACGTTGTCCTGCAAGATATTGCAAGCTATTAGGATATTATTAAATTTAATAATATTATGTTTAAAACAAAAGCTACTTTTAATAACACAAAAAAAAACTTTTGTTATGTGCACGTTTGCCTAAAATAAAAAATGAAATATCACAAAATTTTTATTCAGGCCTCTTTTATAACCACCACTCCCGTTCGAACCTAAAAAATCGAATATAGCCTATAATCATGGAAGAATTAATACAAATTTACATATAGTTTTGTTAAGTTCGGTACAATCGTTAGTGCCCAATAAAATTTTTGGCTCCCTCTTTATTTTTTAGTGTATATCTCGTTTATACTTTGTTATACGACAAAAGTAAATATAACAAAAGTTACTCTAAATAACAAATTAATCAACTTTTATCCGTTGCACATTTGCCGAAAAACCAATAGGAAACGAAATCGCTATTTTTAATTTTAGGCCTCCCTTATTACCCCCACTCCTGCTCCTTCTGCCAGGCTGATTTGTGAATCTAAACTATTCAGGGCGTCACCCAAACGCATACAAAAGAAATCATTCAAATCGGTCCAGCCGTTTAGGAGGAGTGTGTGACACATGTGCAGTAGAATTATATATATAAAGATAAGTCTCAAGGATCAATGCCTTATTCTGAAAAGTATTTATGAAGCATTTTCAAAAGCAATGCTTTATCATCTGTACCCAGTTAAATCGTTGCCAGATTGCCATTGTGGATGTTTCAAGGATTCGATACGCCTCTCAGGGTAACGAGACAGCATTTCAAGAACCTTTGTCGCCTTATTAAAGACTTCGAAGCATGAGGTATTTCTTTAGAATCTTGAGGCAGAAATTACACCAAACTGATGGGTATAACTTTACATGTATACATATAAATAACGGATGGGTGATGGATGCTCCAAGGGATGTCTTAACTCAAGTGGGAAGAGAAGCTTCCAACATTTTCTGATGCTGTATGTTCTATTGGAAGATAAGACCTCGAGTTGCAGTAGCCTTGCAACTGTTGCAGCTAACTGCCTGAGATGGAGGAAGAAGACCTTGTTGAAGAAGTAGTGATGACTGCCTAAAGCGTGAATATCGTTTTCTGTGTTTGTTCTTTGCCTTTCGCTATGTTCATTCCATAACCAAAGGTTGCACCTTTTTTATTGAAGTAGCTGTTCATTGTTTTAAGATTGTGACTAGGAAGTACGGGATTCATAAAATACAAGGACAGGCCTAATTACGTCTGTGATATAAAATCAGCACTGGAGATTATAACCTAACCTCACCAGTTTTGAGTCCATTTCCTGCAAGTTATGGAACAAACTACCCCTAGTTCTTTGGACTTATCTCACTAGTCCTAATGCCAATCCGCGCTAGTTCTCTAGCATAATCTCTTAAGTTCTGAAGCCTAAACCACGTAGTTTAGTAGCTTAATAAGTTTGAGTACTTCTCGAAGCTCCTCTAGAGCTCCTAGGCAATGACAAGTATTTTTCGGGCAGCCATAATATCTTCAAGAGAAAAAGAAAAGATTAAATCTTATTCAGGGAGTCCCTTTAGGAAACGAACTTGGATTAAGTAGATAACATTATTAACCTATGACAGATAATTTTCCCAACCATCACAGTGTTAACTCAAAACTGTATTCATTTCGTCATTTACACAGCTTAATGCTCTTTGCTTTTATGCTGTATGTAATAATGGTGCATACAACAGCGGAAGCACAAGGCTGATACTACAAGTCTCAAAGTAAGATAGTGGTTTGAGCCTAAAATACTCTTCTCTATCATGATGCTCAGCTACTGCCGATAAGACGGCCACCATCTGAGAAGCCTATGTAAACGGACACGGCGGGGACTTATAAAGGACAAGCATTGACTCTGCAAGCTTGTCTTATAAATTACGAGCTGCCTTGATCAACAGATAAATTGGAGCCTTTGCAAACATGAGCACCCGCCTTTTGCCACCCTCTGCAAACTAACGTCATCCCTCTGTTGGAACAGCCTTATCCATTTTTCTATTCTTGACCCTCCGAACGGAATTAAGCAGTTGAATTAAATTATTGACTCGGTTACACCGAATCCGTTTACAAAACTATATTTATATGAGTATCCATTTACTAGTAATATTAGTACGTTTCTCTTTATGCAAGAGAAGTTGGCCACTTGTTTTCCATGTGTATATATCCATTTATGCATTAAACATGATAGATATAAATCCCAGGAGGTAGGGAAACATTATTATACTGGGTCCATGAAAACTTATAATCATATAATAGAATATACATATATGACCTATATGCAATATGTACGTGAATGAAACACAGGTATTTTAGAATAAATTGGGATTGCAAGAGAAGGAAAATATGTTACGTTATTTATTAACGTCCACTCTCTTATTCTACGGCTAATTGGGGAGGGTTAGTTAGCTACAGGTTACAACGCTTTTCTAGCCAGGGTGGGGCAGAGGACTTTATATAGTGAGATGGCCACTAAATAAATTTCTCCTAGACAAGTGGGAAGCATACCCTCGGCTCTAGGTTTACCATTTTTTTTTAAGAACACCTGACTCGTAACTTACATAACTACTTGCTAACCTGAACCCAATGGGTAAAAATGAAATTTGTAAATAACTTACTCTCTATGCTTTGGACCGCATGCTGTGTTAGTCCTTTTATGATTACCATGTAACCATCCGCATATGCCTTTTGTATATCTGACTGGTACGGAGGAATTTGGAATTTCGTCCCCCCCCCCGGGAATCTTCCTTTCTCACTGAAACTTTAACAGATTAACGACTTAAGTCATACGAATTTCTAAGAGTATATTCTTAGTCCCCTTGTATATTCCATTGAAAAGCCATTTTCCTCATTTAACCAATAGGATAATAATGGGGGGGGCGAGAAGAATGTGGGAATGGAGACAGGTAAACATTCAACGTTTTAGAAAAGAATATGTTAATCAAGAAATCTTTGAGGCTTGCATGCACTTGAGAAATCCAATTAGTTAACGACACCTCTAGGCGATAGACTTTATTTCGTTAATTTCAAACAAGCCATATTCGCATAAGCTCATCATACATATAGTTCAGTTGGTAGAGTACTGGCCTGAGGTTTCAAGTCCAACGCCATGAAATATTTTTGTCTCATTTATAAAAAGCCCATTCTCTTTATATGGGGGCTCAGGTTAGCCGTGTGATTTAAAGCGTTGACTTTAATCTCAGACGGTAAACCTAGAGTGGCGAGTTCGATTCCCGCCTGGGCAATAGGAATTTATTTAGTGACGGAATTCATTAAATAAAATCCATAGTCCCACCCTGGATAGAAAAGGGTGGTAACCTGTAGATAACCAGTCCCAATTAGCCTCAGTTGCAAAAAGTGAATGCTAATAAATAATAATAATATTCTCTTTATTATTTACAGAGGCGTATCTTTAAATTCAATAAAATATAGAAAGAGACCTGAAAAATGTTTTTACCCTTCAAGATTTTTATTCACCCTACTACAAAGCTTAAAACCACTTATTATTTACTGTTTAAGCTTAACTATTAACTATCGGGAAGGAAAGTCTTAGAATATTGTTTAGCCTATTAATAGAAGCATAATGATATAAGGACAATATTCAAATATCATGGTATCATGATATAAAAAAGCCAATTTTAAATATTAAACAAGTCAGTATTTTTAAAGACAAATTCTGTATAAATTGTCAAAAAGTGTATAATATACTTGAATGTAGTGTGTTGGAATAGACGAGACAGTGACCCCGTGTGGATTGGCCGTTGTTATTCAATTCATGGAGGCCACACTACTTTCATTCTATTAATATATGGGTCACTTCCTAAAATATTCAACGAAGAAGTCAGCCACCCAAGTCTCACGTAGACTACGTCATTTTTTCACGTTTCAAATAGATGCCATTATTCCATATCCTAGTCTATATTCATCTCTTAGTAAGAACTAATTTTAAAACTGAAGTGGATATGTGTGGCTTCGTCACAACAGCAGCAAATGGATAACCATATTATTTAGAGAGGTTTAAGTAAGCTGAAAATGAAGTAAGTTAAAAAAAAAAAAAAACTCTTTCGTATTGGAGTTCGTGTGAAGAATACATTGTCAATTGCAGAAAACTCTAAACCGAAATTGGATAATGCAGTTTTAGTGATCGGACGACAGAATGTTTTATGATCTGAAGTAGGAGTATTCATTTCTTTGACCCAGATTGGCTCAACCTAATATTATATATATATATATATATATATATATATATATATATATATATATATATAATTTGAGGTTTTGGAGGCGGATATCCTACTTGCCGGAATAACGTGCTGGTGATCCCATTTCACTATCTATTCACTATTTCTCCCATACTAAGAATCTTCTGTATACTGTAGTTGGAATAAAAGCTGTAAGTGATGTTCATTGACTCAGTTACTCAAAATAAAAATTAGATGAGCAGGAGTGGGAGTTTATTGAAGGCTGAATCTTAGTTAGAGAAAATATCTATTACAACAGTTATAGAGAAATGAGTTTTCAACGAGATTGTTAAACTATCATTATTTGATCCAACTCATAACAGAGATATTTTGAATTTCGTGTGGCAAACCCTCTGATTACTTCCAGCCTGATCAAATCCATAACGTAATATAATCTCTGATTATCTACTACAAGTACCGAGTATAATGTTGATCAAATAAAGATTGTGTAGTCTGGAATGAAAAGTTATAAATGAAGGCGTCATACTGAACTTATTGGCGGGTATCTCGTATAGTGAAGTCAAATGAAAACAATATTTGGTATTTAAGTCATGAATTGGCGTATTCTTTATGTGAGACAAGTATAATTGAGGGTTTACTGAAGACTGAAAACAAAGAAGTGTATTAATAACTTAATTAATTTCAACTACAAAAAAAATGTTTGTGCAGCAATTATAGAACATTAAACTAGCTTGGTTATATGATTTTTTCGATCCGGGTCGTATTACTTAAAAAGTTTGTCACGCAGGGGCTGCGTGAACTAAGCAGGTTTCCCTTGTGGTTTTACAATAGAGAAATCTGCATACTGGTAACACAACAACACCGTGATTAAATACAAACGGTAATGAGAAATCTTTCATTTAATTAAAATAAATTCCAAACTGAAACGGGAATTGTAAGAATAATTTATATTTTAATAACTCAAATTTTAGTAGTCCAAGAGCTAAGGAAGAGGGGGGGCGGAAGCACAGAACGTATTTGCATAAATCTCACAAAGTAACGAAGGTAAGGTAAGGTTAGAAGAAGCTTCGACCTGAGCCTAGCGGTTACGAAAATGGCCGACCTAATCCAAACTATACCCGACCACATGTCTCACTCATTTCATAAAAATGCAAATATCTCGGTTAATATTCAAGATAGAGAATAAATGTATATAACAATATTTATAGTAAATTTAATTTGCAATAAGATTGATTCTATACAAATTTTCGATCCGATGCATAATAACGGAGATATTTTGAATTTTCGAAAATCCCCCCTCTAAACCCCTCCCTATAGTCCGATTTCAGCCATTAACGAATTTGATCTGTCTTTTTACATAAAACGGTTAAATATCGAGTTTCGTAACGATCTAACAAAAATTGCGACCGCTAGAGCGTTAACAGACATATATATATATATATATATATATATATATATATATATATATATATATATATATATAATTTTGAACGGACCTCATTTTCGACATCTCCTGGGTAGGATCGATGAACATTTGAAGAAATTTTTCGAAAATCGCGTCATGAGTACGACCTCAATAGCTGATTTTTCTTAAGGTAAATCTGCTAAAATATTAAAATATCGAATTTAGCAAGGATCAAACATTAATTGCGACCTCTAGAGCGATAGCAGACAAATATTTATTTTTATATGTAAACCATACATTTGTCTATATATAGTTGTGGTTGGACCTCATTTTTGTCAATGTTTAGGCAGTCGGTGGGCATTAATAAATAAAAATTAATTTCTCTCGTATTAATTGCTTCTGAGTATTCTAAATTCTGTTATAGTAGAAATGGAAGTACAACTGTATTTCCATTTATATCGTTTTGCAGTCTTTGAATTTCAATGAGTGAGTCTCCTCTCTGTGATGAAGCTGGGAAGGGAATGTACAATGGAGTGCTTAGAATGAAAAGTTGGTCTGAGGCCGGTGAATGAACTTTGAAGAGGACTCGAGTGGAAGAAAGTAATGGCAATAGAGTGGAAATCGTTAGGACTGTTTTAATTATCACATCCATTGAGAATTTTTATATGAATGAGTTTTTCGACTAAATCAATGGCGCATTGGGGAGTCAAACGTTTTTATCGTGAATGTGGATAAGGCTGACTCCGAGATAGTAATTACGAAAAAGCGCACAGTGCGTTTTATTAGCAGATTTCTCTTAAGGGAAATCAGCAATTGAGGTCGTACTCATGTTGTGGTTTTCGAAATTTTTCTTCAAATCTCCATTGGTCCTACCCAGGAGATGACGAAAATGAGGTCCGTTAAAAATTTGATATATATATATATATATATATATATATATATATATATATATATATATATATATATATATATATTACATATATATATATTTGTCTGTAATCGCTCTAGTGGTTGCAATTATTGTTTAATCGTTATCAAACTCGATATTTAGTCGTTTTATGTAAAAAGATAGATCTAGTTCGTTAACTGCTGAAATCGGAAATATTTATCGGGGGGGGGGGTTTAGATGGGGAGAATTTTGAAAATTCGAAAAATTTCCGTTATTATATGTCTGACCGAAAAAAATGTATAGAATCAATCTTATAGAAAATTACATTTACTATAATTATTGTTATATACATTTATTCTCTATCTTGAATATTAACGGGGGAGATATTTGTATTTTTCAGTTTTCAACCTTCAGCCAACCCCCACTGCTACTCAAGTTACTTAAACAATGATAATGAAATTCATCATTCATCATTCGAAGCTTAAATACCAAATATTGTTTTCAAGTAACATTTATTGTACGAGATACACGCAAATATGTCCTGGTGACCCCACCCCCCTTTTATTAAGTTCTTGGTCTTCTTATATTTAATTGATTGAAATAAAAATTATTTTGATTTATTATAAATTACAGAACTAGATATAGTAAATAGTTTCCAATCAAGTTAATACGTAATATTCAGATATATTACAGTAATTGTTTTTCTTTCCGGTAAGAAGTTGGCAGAACTGTTTGTTTACATGTCAGAAGCTTTCCGTCGGGAGGTTTCTTATTATCATTTGTATTTATTCACTTAATATTCACAGTGATGTTGTGGTATTAATATTCACGGTATGTAGATTTATTTGTTGTTAAACTTTACACTGGAAACCTGCTTAGTAGAAGCAGCCCCTGCGTGACGGACTTTTGATGTTAAGGATGAAATAAATAATTGATTTTTTTTTTTTTAAATAGTGCAATTATATTTATATGGTGAAACGATGTTCAACCTCCACTTAGACTTGAATCGTGGTTTACTCGTCTTATGGGCACCTAATTGACCAGCATAGCAACGGATACTAGAATGATAAATACTTCTTAACTATTTCACTTTAGGCATACACATAGATTTAACCAACTCACACCATCCGTCTCTCTCTATCTTATCTCTCTTCCTGTTACCTTATACCACAGTCAAGACCAGATTGTTATCTATCTATCTACTTTATTACTTGATTACGTATATGATTCTGAAAGGATCTTCTTTTCATTTGGATATTCCCCTTAAGGATAATTAGGCTCTAATCTTGGAGCGACTTTCGACATATTTTTCCAATATTCTAATATGTATTTTATATATATATATATATGTTATGTATTTTTTTTTTTAGTTTTTAAATTAAATTTAACACCAACTTTTAATCTTGGGATTTTTACTTATTGCTACTGTATCAATAAACAACTCATGTGAAGCTTAAATATCAAGTCGGGCTAAGGTTAGCCATGCGCGTTAAAGCGTTGACCTTTATCTCACATGGCAAACCTAGAGTGGCGAGTTCGATTCTCGCCTGGGCAAAGGAAATTATTTAGTGACGAAATTCATTAAATAATATCCTAAAATCCCACCCTAGCTAGAAAAGGGTGGTAACCTGTAGACAACCCATCCCAATTAGCTCGAGTTGCAAAAGGTGGACGTTAATAAATAATAGTAATAATAAATATCAAGTCCTATATCCATAGGCTTCTGGTTAGGGACAACAGAAAATATAATGTGGGATGACATCAGTGTTCCATGAAGTTGGAAATGAGTTTTTTTCACCCAACATCCTCTTGAAATACTTTTATTTACTAGGACGAAAGGGTGGCTATTTGAAAAGGTTTTTGAAGAATTTTGTCATATGGACAACCTAAGTAGCTAATCCCCTGAATGGAAAAACCTGTGAATTAATTGTGCAAACGCTTGGGTGAGAGAGAGTACATAGAAACCGTCCTCAAGAAGTCCATAAAAGTATAATATCGTTTTTCTCTAAGACGTAATGAGATTTGAAGTTTTGTACCCTCTTGTTTCAGTTGCACATCTTATGTTCAAGAAGGAAGGTAAGATAGGAATTATGCAGATCATTGTGAGTTTATAGGACGAGAGGAAAATTCTGTTGGGGGAAATTGATATAGGTCCTCGACAGATGATGAGTTGGGCCAAAGCAAATATTTTGCTGCTGGTTGTGCATGATGGACGAGCTGCTCTCGTGGAATCCATTACCTTTATTAGGGCTATTTGGCAAATTCGTAATACACAGCTTCTTATTTACCGTATAACGACACCAATAAGACATTTTTACTCAGAGAAATTTATTGATAAAATGAGAAAACCGGTGAATATTATTAAGCGGACTATACCGTAAAAATAGCTGAAATTAAAATTTTTGATTATCGGAATACAGTATTAGTAGCCAGAGTTCACTAACAACGAGTAACCTGTCTCGGATCTACATCATAGGCGAAACTTTATGAAACCCATTACTGGTATACCCACTTTGGACAGCTAACTGGTGTTCTATTTTGGTTAAACCTGGTATTTAATGCCCCTTGGAGCTTTGGTGAAGTCCATTCTGAGGGGGCAGGATGTCTGTCTGTTTTAGGGGTGGAAGGCTCGAACTCAGGGATCACGCACCAAGTATTATTTAGCTTAGCGATTAACAGTCATCCAGGTTGGACTCACATGTGGTTGTTATGTCTCTAATGCGACAAGAAAAATACATGGAGCATATAATCCAAATGAGTGCTAAAAAAACGGTATAAAGCAGTATGCCCACACATTGCCCCTTAAAACACGGCATGCAACAGGATGTGGTTTAATTCACTTCTGAAAAGCGGTATGGAGATGGGTGAGTTCCTATTGACCTCTCGATAAACGGTATGGAGCAGGATGAGGTTCCACTGACTTCTGAAAAGTGGCATAGAGAAGGATAATGTCATATATACCTCTCGATAAACGGTATGGAGCAGGGTGAGGTTGTATTGACTTCTCAATAAACGGTATACAGCAAGGTGTGGTTCCACTGACTTCTGAAAAGCGGTATAGAGAAGGATAATGTCATATATACCTCTCGATAAACGACATGGAGCAGGATGAGGTTGTATTGACTTCTCAATAAACGGTATACAGCAAGGTGTGGTTCCACTGACTTCTGAAAAGCGGTATAGAGGAGGATAATGTCATATATACCTCTCGATAAACGGTATGGAGCAGGGTGAGGTTGTATTGACTTCTCAATAAACGGTATACAGCAAGGTGTGGTTCCACTGACTTCTGAAAAGCGGTATAGAGGAGGATAATGTCATATATACCTCTCGATAAACGGTATGGAGCAGGGTGAGGTTGTATTGACTTCTCAATAAACGGTATACAGCAAGGTGTGGTTCCACTGACTTCTGAAAAGCGGTATAGAGGAGGATAATGTCATATATACCTCTCGATAAACGATATGAGGCAAATTAACGTCTCATTACACATTTACTTGACAACTAGATGTCATGCCTACATTAGAAGACAGTGACTCTCATCCTTACCGTCTGTTTCATGCTGAACATTATCATCGACCTTGCCCTTTTATTACATTTACAAAACGGAGGTTATTGAGTTTCGTTTAGCATACCGACAGACCACATGAAATCCGTCCCTGCAATTAGCAGTCATTTATGGATGGTTGTCTTTCTAATAATTGCAGTTTAAACTGTACTGGAATGCAACGGGAAAAGTAGCTAGAGAGTGTGTGAGAGAGAGAGAGTGTGTGAGTGTATGTGTTTGTGTGAGAGAGAGAGACAGAGAGAGAGAGAGTGAGAGAGAGAGAGTGTATGTGAGAGAGAGGGAGAAAGAGAGGTGTGTGTGTGTGTGTGTGTGAGAGAGAGAGAGAGAGAGAGAGAGAGAGAGAGAGAGAGAGTGAGTGAGAGAGAGCGAGAGAGTGAGAGAGAGAGAGAGAGAGAGAGAGAGAGAGAGAGAGAGAGAGAGAGAGTGTGTGAGAGAGAGAGAGAGTGTGTGTGTGAGAGAGAGAGAGAGAGAGAGAGAGTGAGAGAGAGAGAGTGTGTGTGTGAGAGAGAGAGTGAGAGAGAGAGAGAGAGAGAGAGAGAGAGAGAGAGAGAGAGAGAGAGAGAGAGAGAGAGAGAGAGAGAGAGAGAGAGAGAGAGAGAGAGAGAGAGAGAGAGAGAGAGAGAGAGAGAGAGAGAGAGAGAGAGAGAGAGAGAGGGGAGTGTGTGTGAGAGAGAGAGAGAGAGAGAGAGAGAGAGAGTGAGAGAGAGAGAGAGAGAGAGAGAGAGAGAGAGAGAGAGAGAGAGAGAGAGAGAGAGAGAGAGGGGGAGAGAGAGAGAGAGAGAGAGAGAGAGAGAGAGAGAGAGAGAATAAGGCATTGCGGATGGGTATGCAGCAGTGGACTGGGAAATGGGGAAGATAGGAGCAGGCCAGCCGCCGCCTCCTTACAGCATCCCCTCGCCCACGCAAATATATGAATGGCTCTGTTTGCAGAATGTTTTCAGCATTCCAGTCTACCCCAAACCTACGCTTATAACTCTCTCTCTCTCTCTCTCTCTCTCTCTCTCTCACTCTCTCTCTCTCGCTCACTCTCTCCCTCACTCTCACTCTCGCCCTCGCTCTCTCTCTCTCTCTCTCTCTCTCTCTCACTCTCTCTCTCTCTCTCTCTCTCTCTCTCTCTCTCTCTCTCTCTCTCTCTCTCTCTCTCTCTCTCTCTCTCGCTCTCTCACACTCTCTCTCTCTCTCTCTCTCTCTAACTCTCTCTCTCTCTCTCTCTCTCTCTCTCTCTCACACACACACACACACACACACACACACACACACACACACACACACACACATACACCCCTCTTTCTCCGTCTCTCTCACATACACTCTCACTCTCTCCCTCGCTCTCTCTCTCTCTCTCTCTCTCTCTCTCTCTCTCTCTCTATCGCTCTCTTTTTCCCTCTCTCTCTCTGTCTGTCTCTCTCTTCCCCCTCTCACACTCTCTCTCTTTTCCTGAATCACTCCCTCTCTCAATGTCACTCTCTCTCTCTCTGTTTTCCTCTTAAACTTTTCTAAATAGGGATATTTTTACACCAAACTGAATAGCCAACATTATGCAAACTTATAGAACTCGAAACCGATAGGAATCATTCCGATGGTAAAAAAAGATCTGGTAATATAACCAGAGTTTGCATAAGTTGAAAAACGTAACACATTCTAATTTCTATATTTCGTCTAATATGAAGTCTATGTAATGAAGACGTTAAGTTTTAATCAGGATCAATAAAAAGGGCATGTCTCCTATAAGAATTAATTATATACAGTACACTTTCAAAGAATAAATTCTCATTCTTGGTTGTCCGATTTTTAGATTAAAAAACTTGATATTTCCATAAAATGTTAAAATGACGAGCTTGGTATCGATGAAACAATAATGTCACCTGCCAGAGCAGCAAAACACACTTGGCAATTACCCTGAAAGTTAAAGCAAACAGAACACTTGGGGCAGAACTTCAACGGACGTTTGCAGAGCAGGAGAGGCGATTTCGAAGAAACTTATGTATTTGAATATTTTATTATTATTATTTATTACCGTCCACTCTATGGACAACCATTTTCGGTCTAGGGTGGGACTAATGGTGGGACTTTAATGAGTTTGTCAATAAATAAATTCCTATTTCCCAGGCGGGAATCAAACTAGCCACTCTAGGTTTACCATGTGAGATTAACGCCAACGCTTTAGTTCAAATGTGTATTTGAATAGGCTGAATGATGGGGATTATTCATCATTGTTTAATGAAAGACAATGACTTCAATTTACTTCGGTCCACGGATTACTCATATCGAATTGATACAATGAAACATCAAATTTAACATAAATTTGAAGCATTAAAAAGGAGATTTAAATTTTGTTTGTAATTCTTTAAATTAATTATCTATTTTAATGTTTCATTGAAACACATTGATACATCGAGAGCCTATGTATTATCTTTCATTCAATTATGATAAACATATGTGTAATATGTGAGCTCAGATAATTTGAAGTTTATGTGTTCTTTATAGGAGACTTTTCCTAAGGGATGTCTGCTTTTGAGGTTGTACTCTTGACGGGATTTTAAAACATTTTCTTCAAATGTCCATTGATTCTATCCAGGAGACGAAAAATGATGTTTTTCCAATACTATCTCTCACTCTCTCTCTCTCTCTCTCTCTCTCTATATATATATATATATATATATATATATATATACACACACATATACGTATTAACGCTCTTGAGGTCGTAATCTGTTTGTTTGATGTTTTTACTGTTTTCTATATTTAAACTTTTTTTTGTAAACCTAAAGGTTAAGTTCGTCAAAGGCTGAAATTGAAGGTTGAGAAAATAATGAATTCAAAATACCTCCTTGAGTCATTTTGAGTTGGATAAAAATGTTGTATAGGCAATCTTGTTGCTAATTAGTTCCCTATAACTTTAGTTCTAGTCTGGGGTGTAGGTCTTATAAACTGGAAGATAAACAAGAACTTGGTGGGAAGACTTCTAGTTTATAGGACTTATTTTCCACATCTGCACTTCCACATCCAGCACCATAACGTGTACTACACACCGATATTTATCAATAGTTATTATTTTTTGTATTCAGCCTTCAATAAATTACCACATCTCATGTTCAGATTACATTTCAATTTCTGTTTAGGCTTCTTTCTCTTTCTGAAAGATAAAATTATTAAGGTTTAGATAAAAATATAAGTTGTTACAGTTGACTATTTACATAAAACTCTGTACCTCCCTAATGTTATTAATATTAATATTATTAATAATATCTATATTATTAATGATTTCCCTATTGTCTAATGTCAATAGTTTCGATTTTCAGTTTTGATTTGTTTCTTTATTTGTTGACTTGTTCATTTATTTTGTTCTTTGTTCTGCTCCATTTTTATTTTTTTAATTTCCACTCTTGTTTTTTGAGTTCTATTTTGTTTTTTAGTTCCATTTCCGTTTTTGAGTTGCTGTTCCGTTTTTGTGCTTCATTTTTATTTATTTATTTTATTTTATTTTATTCATTTTTTTTTTTTAATTTCGCCTTTTGTGCCAGTTCTGTTTTGTGTTGCGTTTCGATTCCATTCCCATTTCTGTTTTGATTTCTCTCTGTTTTTAGTGTTTTCTCTCTGTTTTGTGAGCCTTTTAAGTTTTGTGTTCTTTTCGTGTTCTATGCTCGTTTTGAGTTCCTGTTTTTTTTTGTTTTTTTTACCTTTTCTGTTTTGTGTTCCATTTCTGTTTTGTTTAATTTTGTAATTCGTTTTGTATTGTTATGTTTTCGTTTGAGTTTTGTTTTGTTTAGTCTTTTAAGTTACGAAGATTTTGTTTGTTTGCAATATATTTTCATCTTAATGTTGACTATACTTTTACGTTAGTTATTATGTATGTGAAAGTGTTTCTTTAGTTCAGAAATTGGCAGAACCCCATTCTACTATATATTTTTCAAAGATTATTCAAGTGACTTTGATGCAAAATGACGCATGCAACCTATTGAATAGCTCACCCGATTAGTCTCAGTACACAAATTGGAAGTTAATAAATAACAGATTTTGAATGTGGTTTTAATTTCTTTTATGATTTAAATGTTGTTGAGTTCCTGTTCCGTTTTTGTGCTTCATTCAGTTTTTTATTTATTTATTTTATTTTATTCATTTTTTTTTTTAATTTCGCCTTTTGTGCCAGTTCTGTTTTGTATTGCGTTTCTATTCCATTCCCATTTCTGTTTTGATTTCTCTCTGTTTTGTGAGCCTTTTATGTTTTGTGTTCCTTTTGTGTTCTATGTTCGTTTAGATTTCCTCATCTGTTTTTTTTTTTTTCCTTTTCTTTTTTGTGTTCCATTTCTGTTTTGTTTAATTTTGCATTGTTTTGTTTTCGTTTGAGTTTTGTTTTGTTTAGTCTTTTAAGTTACGAAGATTTTGTTTGTTTGTTTTGGCGACAATATCGCCAAAGCTGCGAAGCTCCAATAAATACATCATTCTGAAAAAAAAAACTTGTTTTACAGGGCACTTCATGGAGCAGATGGTGGGATGAGATACGGTTATCATTCCAGCACGTGGCAAATCTGATTAACTTATCCAAAATAACGGATTTTTGTTTTATTTTATATTATGTTGTTACACCGTCGATGAGGTATGTAGCTTAGGTATCATGTTGTAGCTTCAGAATCATTATGGGCAAATAAAAAAAAAAAAAGGAGTACTTAGTGAAAGGATTCGACATTTTTCTAATAATACCTTTTATTTATTTAAATGAAATATCTGAAATGTCATGAAAAAGAGAATATTAATAATAAATAACTATTGCGTTTTTCTCCAGAAAAGTTCAGCACCTAAGGAAAACGTGTCAAGGACATAGGTTATGAATTATTAGTTTGCATGACCTGGCAATTTGAATTATTTTGACGTCAGGCCTTGACTTTTTAATTAATTTTCATTAAAAGTTATTTCCTCTTTGAAATTTTTTAGTTTATAGCATTCAGTAAAACCCACTGTTTTTTGTGCCAAATTAACAATAAGCTGTTATTCATGAACCAATTTATTCGAAGCTTAAATACCAAATATGGTTTTCACTGCACTTTTACTGTGGGAGGTACATGCATATAAATTGTGACTTACGTTATCAAATATGGTATTATATTCTTGACTCGAAAGTTTTTATTTGATCTATACAATACTTGATATTTAAAATTTCATTCAACACTTATGATCATATTAGTGAATAGATGAAACCTGATGAGGAATAGGGGAGTTCGAAAATTAAAAAGTCCGTCACGCAGGGGCTGCATAAACTTAGTCGATTTACCATGTGAAGTTTTATAATAGAGAAATTTCACGAGAGCCGATCAGTCAAGGAAACGGCCGAACTAACTTTTGGCGGGAAAGTCACTCTCGTACTTCAGCCGCCCAGATTTAATAAAAAACCAAATATCTCGGCTAATATTCAAGATAGAGAATAAATGTATATAACAATATTCATAGTAAATTTAATTTGCATTAAGATTGATTTTGTACAATTTTTCGATCCGACGTATATTAACGGAGAGATTTCGAATTTTCGAAAATCCTCCCCACTAACCCCCCCCTCTCACTGGTTCGATTTTAGCCGTTAACGAACTTGATCTTTCTTTTTACATAAAACGACTAAATATCGAGTTTGGTAATGATCAAACAAAAATATATACATATATGTATATATATATATATATATATATATATATATATATATATATATACACACACACAGTTTTGAACAGGCCTCATTTTTTGAGGTTGTACTCAAGACGTGATTTTCGAAATTTTTCTTTTTTCGTCATCTACTAGATAGGTTCAATGGGCATTTGAAGAAAAATTTCAAAAATTCCGTCATGATTACGACCTCAATAGCTGATTTCCCTCAAGGGAAATCTGCTAAACGATTTCCGTTATTATGAGTCGTATCGAGATTTTTATAGAACTATTCTTGTTAGACTATAGAAGTTTTACAATTGTTGCTTTAAACATGTTTTTCCTAGCTTATGTATTATGCGACTGATTTATTCGTGCTTTGTGGTTTTCAGCTATCAGTTAACCCCTTCTTCCACTCATCGGATTTTTACTTAGAAATATAAAATATATGGTGACATGAGAAAAATATGCTTGGTTTACGCAGCCCCTGCGAGACGGACGTTTTAAAGAAATTAAGATTTTGTCTATATTCTGGTTGCCTGTAGGATACATCTGTATGTATGTAGTGAATTTGAGCTTCGTTTCATGAGCGAGATATAAGCCCTCTAAGCTAACTAGTTTATGCCCTCGTGACCTATTACTTATCAATCGATATTTGCTGGAGAATGGCTCTTATCAGTATTTCACCCGTGACGTTTCATATTGATCGAGGCTATGTACTCCAATCAGGGTATTTTGGAGCAGCTTTATTTGAATTACAGTACAATAGATAAAATAAATACGAGTACTAAAAAATAGAAATAAAACTTGAATTTGTTTTAAAAAAAATAGTAAAATATGGAAAGTATAAAATAATTAGAAAATACGAACATGAGATATACAAGAAAATCGTTAATGTTGAAAGGAATGATAATAGTAATTTATTAAATCTTAGAATTACTATTGTGGCATTTCAAAGAATTTAATTTTCATGATTCTCTAATTTTACTGTTGAAGTGCAAGCTAGGGAATATTTTGACAATTTAAAAATAAATTAGACACCCAGTAAAATTACAAATTGATAATTTAGACAATAAATTCATGGTTATTGTACGTTTAAGGTTAATAAGACTAATATTTTAAAAAAATAAGTCCAGTAATTTTATGGAATTGAATGTATATTGTTGTGTCCTTTATTTCATTTGAATTTTCATCTTAAAATTGACTATACTTGTATGTTAGTTATTATGTATGTGAAAGTGTTTTTTTAGTTCAGAAATTGGCAGAACCCCATTTACAGGGCATTCTACTATATATGTTTCAATGATTATTCAAGTGACTTTGATGCAAAATGACAACTTTAGTCCTTCAAGAAATTCGAAGGATTTATTTGAGTGATGTTTTCTGTTCTTTTCTAGCGTGATGAGAGTCGTGGTTTCGATTTGTACAGTAGGAATTTGTCCTGACCAATATGGATGGCAACCTATTGAATAGCTCACCCGATTAGTCTCAGTACACAAATTGGAAGTTAGTAAATAACAGATTTGGAAATTGGTTTTAATTTCTTTTATGATTTAAATGTATGTTAAAAGTATGTGAGGAAATCATAGGCCGTGACGGAAAAATATGAAATTTATTATTGCTAATATGAACAAACATAGTACTATAACTTTGATAGTCTAAACTGAATCTTGATGAAAAATGTGTGAAAATTGTTTGAAGTCTAGGTAAAAAGAAGTCTAGGTGAATGAATGAAGATATTAAAGGAAGGTTTTAGGGTTTTAGTGGCCCAGTTGGCTGGTGAGCCAAACTGCGGTAGAAGATGTAACCACTAGCCACGCTTGGAAGGCTAGTTAACCACAAAATGCACTAAAAATGTTAATATTAATCCTACCTGTCCAAGGTTTTTCTTAAATTTCAAATATTCTTAGAAATGTTTCATTCAATTTTTCCTGAAAACGAATGAAAAAAAAACTAAAAACATCGTCTATATGTAAAAGCAGCTACAAACAATCAATTTATTTGGAAGTTACAGCTTTATTTACGTCGGTGATGAGTATATGATGAGTACAATTATTGATATAGAAATAACAAGGAACTGAGGCATGCAGTGCTACCATTTTTCTTCCAGATCAGTTTGAACAACAATAAAAACAACATTAATTAGTTGGTTTTCTAAGGAGGAAGCACTCAATGAAAAGAAAGCACCATGCCAATATTGTTGAAGAAGAATTCATCGGCAGTATGCACGGAAAGAAAGCTACCTAGAGACCATTGGTAATTGATCTCTATTTGATTTAAATTGACAGTTAGATTCTAACTACTGATTCATTCTAGAATTGTAAATCGTACTTCGGCATGACAATATTGCTAATCGAAGTATTTGTCTAATTTATGGTTAATTTCTTTCTGAAGGGGGGGTGCGCGAGAGTCCGAATATGAAGATATAGATTAACTCAAAGTGGATCTAACGGAAAGGCAGAACAGACACTTAAACCTTAAGAAAATCTACAAGCACTGCTTTTGGATCAAATGATTTGATAAATTCGATATTGATAAATAACTGTCACAAATAGTGAACATGGACAAGAAATTGGTAATTATCGGTCAAAAATCGTGCATAAGGAAAACAAAATGATAAAAATCAAACATTGAAATGAAAAGAACAACATTGAAAGTTTGTTTTAGAGTGAACATTCAATCATACTTGAATGGATCTTACTTGCAATGGACTGATTACTTTTAAAATAGGCCATATGAGATAACGGTGGTACAAATGGGCCACAGTTAGATCATTATCCAACTGAATAAGTTGGAAAAGTAGTGAGATCCAGTTTGTAGGGCTTGACTAATCTAATTTAATCAATTTTTCCTTTAAACTGGCGAGACTATTCTTGGGGCTTCTTACTGTTTAGAAATATACAACTTTCATGAAAATATATAAGAAGTATCTGCTCTTTTAGCGATTTTCGAAACATTTCTTCAAATGTCCATCGATCCTACCCAGGAGATGACGAAAATGAGGTCCGCTCAAAATTATATATATATATATATATATATATATATATATATATATATATATATATATATATATATATTTGTTTGTTAACGCTCTAGAGGTCGCAATGTTTGCTTGATCGTTACCAAACTCGATTTAAACGTTTTATGTAAAAATAAAGGTCCAGTTCGTTAATGGCTGAAATCTGACCAGTTTTCGAAATTTCGAAATATCTCCGTTACTATATATCGGATCGAAAAATTGTATAGAACCAATTTTATTGCAAAATTAAATTTCCTATAAATATTGTTATATACACTTTTTCTCTATCTTGAATATTAACCGAGATATTTGCATTTTTATGAAGTGTGTGTGCGGCTATTGTCCTAAGTTTCCGGATTAGTTCGGCCGTTTCCGTAACTGTTCGGCACTCGTGTAACCTAACCTTTCTTGTCTTCTAACCTTTTACTTTGTGAGATATATGCAAATACGTTCTGTTGATACCCTATTTGTTTACAATTCATAAGCCGTTTCCATTGGGAGCTTATTAAAAGTAACTGACCGATTTTGTCATTACTGTTTGTATTTACTCACGGTGGTGTCAAGTGTTAGCAGTATGCAGATTTCTCTATTGTAAAACTTCACTTGGGAAATCTTAGTTTACGCAGCCCCTGCGTGACGGAATTTTTGAATATTAGCGGATATATCTAAACTATGGTTGGCGACATGATTAGCAAACAGGTTTAAAAAAATTACGTAATATCGAAATATAAGAGTTTTTTAACAACATTCAAATTCTTGTTATTTTACGTCAAATGATAAGTATTTTTAATTGTTGTATGAAGTATAAAGGAAGTATTCTAATCGGAAAGGTTTTGGTTTTCACATCTGAACGGTATTTATAAGTTCTTACCTTCTCTGAACAATTGAGTTGTTTTGCATGGCGTATATGCGTATCTCAAGTAAATCAAAAATGAATATCTCTATAATGTTGAAACTTTGCAGTTAGGACTCTTGTACTATCTTATTGTGGACCCCTTCTTTTAACAAAATAGACTAAAGAGATATGGGGGTTGGGGGAGGGGGGATTACAAACTTTTTCATACAAATTAGAGATACAAAACAAATTATATACAAACCAGTTTTGTTTGTCGTGAAAAGTTCCATGGGTATGTTATATTACATTTTTGATCAGATTTATTGGGATGGAGATATGTTACTTTCAAATGAAATAATTTTAAATGAAGTTTATCAAAACATATTGTTTATCTGATTTAATAGGAGTATAAGGTACTAAAGTGGTGCGACATCAGATTTTGTCAAAACGATTATGGCTTTAAAATATTTTAAAACCAAAACAAAAATTAGTTTTGCGACCAAAAAAGCATTAGTTTTGTTTATAGAAATTAATCACTCAAAGAAATAAAGAAGTATCTTTGAGGAAGAGATGTAAAACACATGTTGAATGATAGAAAAAAATCAACAGCCCATAACGATAATGTTAAAATCATTTCTTCACATGCCAGGAATATACTAGTCACAAGTTCCAATACAATATATTTGTCAGAAAGGATACTTCAACAAGTTATGGTTACTTTGGTTCGAATTTCTTCTGAACAGTTTCTTTTCACTTGTATTCCTTGTTCTCTTAGGTTCTAAAATATGTAAGCTCTCTAATTATCACGTAATAATTTTTCAAACAATAATATTTTATAAAAAGATTGGGCGGGGGCCCATAATTCGACTAACGAAAGTATGGCCGAAAAATTATGAGAAACAAATTCCGGTTCACAGGAGCTGCGTAATAGAAGGGTTTCAAAATGGCTTCGAATTTGAGGGATATATTTCCGGTTCAAATCATATGAATGTCTAGAATCCGATTCCATGACGAAATAAGAAATGACTGACTCGAGATCTGTGTAATGATGATGATCGAAAGTTAAATAATGATATTAATAGACGTACAGAGCACAGTAGTACCTAGTATGATTACTAAACAAAAATATCTAGAAACAACAATAAAACTAATTATGAACTAATAACACCGACGGCAAATCACTTGAAAGTAATAGGATATATTTTAAATGAAATAAGATATTAACCCAAGCTACCGCCATTGACATTTTTATTGATTCAACAACATGGTTACAGTCATATAAAACATATCTACAACGAACCGATGACACCCGCCATAATACAACCAAAACCTAACCATCCTAGTTACTCCCCCAAAAAATAATACAAGGGATCCTTCAATGTGAACACTCAGCGGGTGTCCCGTATGCACATACCACGCTTAGGACATCTGGGTGTCAGATAAAAAAAAAAATGAAAACTATAACAAAAGCATACCGTACACTTCAGCTTCAGCAGGATTAGAAGGAATTTACTTGTTTATTTTGTCATGTTAGTAACATATTATAGGTATTTTTTCATAAGAAAACCCACGATAAACTTATATCCTTAACCGTTAATCGTATGTAAAAATACAAGTTGTAGAGAACTACATTTTCAGCATGATTGGCATTGAAACATTTTTTGATCTGACTCATATTAACGGAGATATTTTTTAACCCCCTATAAACTCGCCCCTTCCCTGTGGGCCAATTCAGGCCATAGTCGAACTCTTTCTTTTCCGGATCAAAGTTTTTAAGTATGAAGATCTGCTTCAAAATCTCGAAATTTAGAGCGAACATCTCGAATTTGAACATTTATATTTATAAATTTTATAACTTAATCAGACCTTCTTTTTGGTAGTTTATTTTACTATGATTTGCGAGGAATTTAGGTGAAATTTGGTCCAATGACCATACTCAATAGCTGCATTTTCTATTGAAAAACCCTTTTGCCTTCATAAATCGATACATGATTGGATAAATACTTCTTCCTTATCGATTCGCTGCTCCTCTGGACCATCAGTTTTCCAGTGCCCCTTTATTAGCAGTTCTATAGAGGGCTCCACGCTGACTTGTGACAAAATAATAAAAACACTACAAGAGCTATGGTCCCATTGAAATTTTTAGAGGCGCTGTTGGCGTTGAATCGAGAGAGGTCCAATCTATTCAGGTGCAGGAGCGAACGATAGCTTTGACACAAAAGTCCGACCAGCCCTTTTGTTCGTTGGCTCTGACTGACGTGTACATCCTCCCTTCCCGGATAGGCGTCGCCATTTTACTGCCACACCCGAATCAAATTCAAAATTTCTCCAATAACATTCCCAATAGAACCTAACGGTTTCAACAACAGTGTTTATTGTATGAAATAAAAAAACAAAATCTCTTATGTGCCTGCTGCAAGAAGTCCTTGTGCTCTTTTTAATTTAAATAATCAAAATATTTGATTGTACTTCATTTAAAATTATTTGATCTGAATGTATTACTCCAATTCATAGGATCACAAAAATGCCAAAGAATGTACTTAATAGATCATTTTAAGATAAAACAAAAAAAGGCCTTTTACAATGTTTTAGTATCACTAATACGTAGGGTGAAAATTGCAATTTGCAGATTTCCCTTATGGGAAATAAGCTATTGCGGTAGTACTCATGGCGTGTTATTGGATAAATTTCTTCAAATGTTCATCGATCCGTTCATGTGTGGGTGAGTATATACGTACACTTGCCTGTTTCTGATTTAGCAGTCGCAATTCTTATTAGATTGTAACCAAACTCTATATATAAGAGTTTAACATTAATCAAAATGTCAAGTTGGTTAACGACTGGTGGTAGGGGGGGGGTTTAGATGGGAGGAATTTAAAAAATGATATCTTCGTTATTATAAGTCGGATCGAAAAATTGCTTAGAACCAATCTTATTACAAATAAATTGTACTATAAATATTGAATATGCATTTATTCTTCATCTATCATTTTTAACTGAGATATTTGCAATATTTAGTTTCCAGCCTTCAGGAAACCCCCGCTCCTACTCATTTAAAATACCTAATCTATAAGCTGTTATAACAAGAAACTCTTCATTCCAATCTTAAATACCATGTATTATTTCCATTGGCCTTTTAGTGTGTGAGGTACATTCAAGTACATACGAGATCACAAGTGTGTTATATCAGAACATAGGAAATCTGCATATTATATGCAGCCCCTGATTGACTGACATTTGTATTTTTGGACTCCTTTAAGCCATTCCCCTCTCTCACTTAGCAAATATAGGTCAAAAGACGATGTACATCCAAAGACGTTACAATAATCCTGATTCAGGAATTTCAGAATTCTGAACCAGCAGTTCATTTCTTGAAATCATTTAATACTAATTATCATTGCTCTACATGTTATTAATAAGTGACTCACTTTGAAAATATTTATATATTTCATTTTTTATGTTAAAGTGTTTGGACAATATACAAGAATTACTAGGCTATTTTAACGTAAATAAAACATGTCTGGATGGAGTGAACCAGCTGATATAAGTCATTCAGAAAGTGTTTGTTCCTCCTGGCCAGCATATAAGGTTTGGAAGATAACATATCACAATCCACTTATCTCCTGCTTACGAGACAGATAAACCATTCGAATGATTTTTGGTCTGTCATTTATTTGTTGGTTAGTCCAGTTACCTGAGTCTCATCACTAGGATAGACTAATATGTATTGGTTTAAATAAGCTGAGATGGCTGACTGAGTCCCACCACTAGTATGGGCGGGTATGTATAGGTTTAAATTCGGCTGAGGTGTCAGCTTGACTCCCACCACTAATATGGACTAGTATGTATAGGTTTACATCCGGTTGAGGTGTCAGCTTGACTCCCACCACTAATATGGACTAATATGTATAGGTTTACATCCGGTTGAGGTGTCAGCTTGAGTCCCAACACTAATATGGACTAATACGTATAGGTTTAAATTCGGCTGAGGTGTCAGCTTGAGTCCCATCACTAATATGGACTAATATGTATAGGTTTACATCCGGTTGAGGTGGCAGCTTGACTCCCACCACTAATATGGACTAATATGTATAGGTTTACATCCGGTTGAGGTGTCAGCTTGACTCCCACCACTAATATGGACAAGTATGTATAGGTTTACATCCGGTTGAGGTGGCAGCTTGACTCCCACCACTAATATGGACTAATATGTATAGGTTTACATCCGGTTGAGGTGTCAGCTTGACTCCCACCACTAATATGGACTAATATGTATAGGTTTACATCCGGTTGAGGTGTCAGCTTGAGTCCCATCACTAATATGGACTAATATGTATAGGTTTAATTCCAGCTGAGGTGGCAGCTTGAGTCCCAACACTAATATAGACTAATACGTATAGGTTTAAATTCGGCTGAGGTTTGAGCTTGACTCCCACCACTAATATGGACTAGTATGTATAGGTTTACATCCGGTTTAGGTGTCAGCTTGAGTCCCATCACTAATACGGACTAGTATGTATAGCTTACATCCAGTTGAGGTGGCAGCTTGAGTCTCATCACTAACATGGGCAAGTATGTATAGGTTTAAATACAGCTGAGATGACTCCCATCACTAAGATGGGCTAGTATGTATAGGTTTAAATTCGGCTGAGGTTGCAGTATGTGTCTCAATTCCCGAATATGGACAAGTATGTGTTATGTTTAAATGCAGATGAGATGGCTGATTCAGTCCTCTTCAATAGTCAAAATATGTTGGGGCTAATCGATTTTCGGTGTTAGTGGACATAAAATGTTTAAATTTGTAGAAAGGATATAACTACTTGTCTAATCACGTTGTAAGTGTGAATCCATTTGTTTTTACTATTGGTAACCATGTGACCTGCAGTAGATAATTTTTGTAATTTGATCCATTTGATTACCTTAAAAGGTATTCCTTATTAAATCTTAGAGATCCACTCCGGCTAGCCATGTGAGTTAAAGCGTTGGAGTTAATCTTTCATGGCAAACTTGATGGCGAATTTGATTCCCGCAATAGGAATTTATTTAGTTACGATCTCATGAATTAAAATCCTTGACTACTGTGGTTTGAAAAGGGTGGTAACACAAGTATATAACCCCTCCCAATTAGGTGTAGTAGCACAAGGTGGACGTTAATAATAACTAATAAAAAAAACTGATTAAATCTTATTCATTACAGGTTACATTTATAGCTGTAATTCTATAGTAATATAACCTAATGAGCCACTGGGAATCCAAATGATATCTAGTAGATTCATTACAGATATCATTCTTTCTGTCTCTTGCAGTGTATATTTGAATAATGTTTCGGATTAATCATTGATATTGTCGTTTGTATTATTTATAATCAGTGAAAAACCTTGATTCCCGACGAACTCCCAGCAGAGCTTATCAGAGACCCGGACCTCTTGAGATTCTAGTTGGAGTGGTAGGTGTGAGCCAGAAGGATGGTGTGATAGGCTGTCCTAGTATTGGCAGGATACCAATAATCAGCTGAATTGGCTATGAGAGGCTAGCAGTCAAGGGCGCTCTTTTTATTGCCTTTTCCCTCTTGTCGCTCATCACACTTATATTAAAGGTGTCACAGGAGATTTCAGTGGGAAATCAGGGCCCAGTGGGTTTGAGTTCCTGAGAGTGGAACAACAATTTCTTTTTTACTGAAATGTAAAAAAAATTGTAAAGAAGAACTTAAAATTTAGTTTTTTTTTCACAGATATTAAATCTGCCGGACATAACTCTCGTTCATCTACAATTGCCGAAATCTGAATCTACAGTGCTAAAATGCGACTAACGTGTTGCGTACTTTTGAATAAATCTTAAAAAAAAATTGGCTTTCCAAATCATTCATTTTTTTTTACATAAAAAAATTACTCCTCAACAATGTCGATCTCATTCTACTGGTCACTAAAATCTATGTAAGTCTATGATTTCTTCAAATTTTAAACTAAATGGACTAACTCCCAATAACACTCAAAGTAATTTTGGAAATGAAATATATCAATTACTACTACCTTCATAAAAATAATAATAGTAAAACTCCATGTCAAGAGCAATAATAATAATTCTAAATTAGAATATTGATATTTCATAGATAAATGTAATTTCAAAAAGACCATATTGTCAACCACAATAATACGAGTCATATTGTAAACCAGAATAATGTCCTCATGAAGTGGCAAAATATGTATATGTCTGTACCATATGAAGTATGAGCCCAAATTGTGGAAATACCAATAGAGTTACATAATAGAATGATCTCTAATCAGTCAGAACAATTTTTTATCATTGAGATACACGTTGATATTTTGAAACATATGTTCATGAACATTTATAAAGAAGAGTTTTTTAATTTTCCTGTCATTATAGAGAGTACGTTTTATGTCACATTGTTTAAGTGAACTTGAACTTTAAATTTAATTTTACCAGTTAAGAGTGTACAAATTACTTTCTTTTTTGGGTATCGTCCCTTAGTAAATTAATGTATGACAATATGTCATTTTTTGGGGGCATTAGAATTTTCTGACATAATCACTGGTAATATAAAATTCAATAACAATTTTGCATGTGCTAATACACCAATAAATGGTGTTCTTCATGGGGTGTCCATTTGTTAAATACACATGACCATACTTTTTACTGCTTATATTTATTAAACTATAACAAATTCAATATTTTAATATTCGTTTTTATATGATCTAGGTATATGAAGTAACTGTTATTAACAAAGTGATCCGCAGATTATAACTTAAGCTTATATAAAAAATAAAGTAACAGAAGAAACTTACAAAACCTTTAGAAATCATTCATGCAAATGTAGTTCTCTGAAATTGAATTAAACTCCAGGTAACTCAACCAAATCTAATGCAAAATATGCTCCAATGGTCACAAAATTTTAAAGCTCTCAGTTGTACCGCTGATATTTCTTTATTACTTAGTACGATTCTTCATGCAATAATAGAAAGGATATTCTGCCAACGAGCATAAACTATTGCAGTAGATCTATACAGTTGTACTACTCTAATTTTTGGTAGAGTTATTCTGAATGAATATTCCATCTTTGCAAATGGACAAATTAACGTTTGTTACAAAATTATCTTGTCTTTCAACGTCTGGCTCAGTTTTGAGAATTTAGGTATGCCAAATTTAAAGGAAATTGTAACATTGCTGTCAACGGTAATTATTTATTCTTTGACTGATCATAGTAAGTTATGAGATAATCATGTCATTCCAGTATACCTATTTGAGATAACACAGGTCAAATCGTGTAATGATAGGAAAACTAAATGATAAGTATTTAATTTTCGTCAAGCTAATTTATTTTCTTCCAATCTACTAGTTTCACATCTTAAATTACAACTTTTTCGTAACATGCCTGCAGATAGAGGCCTATGTCTCACTCTTAAAGTTGTCACTTCGAAACACATTGACAACCTTGCAGTAAGGTGAAATCTCTAACGTTATTGTAACTTCTGAATATGCTTCAAGGACGATGTCAAACGTGTAGAGTGAGAAAATAATTGTTCAAAATGAATTTACTTGATTTGTACCACACAGAGTTTAAATGTTTATCTTTTACAGAACCATTACACGGCATTTACTGATTCTGTATATTTGCTGGCCTCTCCAAATACATCAGAAATGTTGATTGTCACATCATATCTAGTGGGACTTCTAGGTCAAGACCTTAAAATAGCTTACAGTGTTGAGCATAGAAATACATCACTAGAGTATAGTCATACTAATCATTTTTAAAATAGCAGCTTTTCATCAAATATCACCAACTGTATCACGTTTCCATCCGTATCATGTTTCCATCAAATATCAAAAACTGTATTTTAAACTTCTTATTAAAGAGTTTGTTGACCACAACAGGTGAAATTTTATCCTTGGATTAAGTTAGCGTCTTTATCATTTATCTTTAACTGAATTTAAGAAAAACGATCCCCTCTTTACAGTAACGCTTATATTTTTGGTTCCCCTACCTGCATTTTCACTCAATTACTACTGGTAATCAATAGTCATTAAGCTCCTGCATCGAAGATGACTACAGCGTGGAATTGGATGGAACATACTGTAATTGCATACTGCTTACTCTAATTTATTTTACTGTTCAAAGCCTGCCACTTTGAAACATACAATATATGCGAAATAAAAAACTTACTATGGCACAGATTTTTAAATTCTTTATTCTCCTATGAAAATATTTATTGTCGCCAACATTTTCTACAATCTATGTTATTATGCACACTTTTGGACAAATAAACAAACTCAGCAATGATAATTTTTAGTAATATAACAGAGGACTGCCGAATAAATAGGAAGGAATGAACAACAATCTTATAGAATTAACTGAGCACTGAACGCTTCGAATGAGAAATTATTGAAACTTATTTCAAGAGATTCAGATTTTTTTATGAGACTTCCTAAAGCATGTCTTTTCCTCACACTGTTTAATCAAAGAAAAAGTAGATTAGACATGCATAATTAGACATGTACTATATGAGTTTCACTTTACTCAACAAACATACTGGTCTGAATGTAGTACACAGATATATTCGAATAAATTAATAAAAAGGTACAATATTAAAATAAAAAGAAATAAAAAAAGGAACATTTTGAAATAATACTCTCAGTTGTGCATAACTGTAAACAAAATAGAAATTTTAAAACATTATTAATAATGTACAGAAAAATGCATATATCGGAACCAGTACATATTACATCTATCATTATATTTAAAACGGTTATTTCAGTGAGGTTTGTGGAAGAGGTTCCTGGGGGCTTTACTCTTCATGATATGAAACACCCAACCCATTAACAATTATAAACCGAATTTACTTTTATTTCAGAAAACAATTAGCTACTAATAATATAGAAATTATATTATAGCACTGCTTTCAGAAAAACAATATATAAACCTTTGAAATAGTACTAAATGAACATTTAGTAGAAACATAAGAATTTTCGAAGAAATAGATTTAAATATGACTGCTGTTAGTTTTTTTCCAGGTTTGAAGAAAACCGACTCTACTATATGTAAGAAAGCAGGGGATATTTTTCAATGAGGATATTATCGTGTTTTCGTTTTTTTTTTATTGTTGTTTAAGCCCGACTAGATGTTATAGCTTCTCAGAAAGTTAATTACAGAAAACATGGCCCTGTGTCTTCAAAGTAGTCCGATTTAAACTATGGAAGAAAAGGTCGTATAATTAAAATTCGTATCACCGAACCATCTGATATTGAGCTGACTCGGATCAATGAATGTACACTTTATTGGTTCGTTCCTTCTGAAAGAATCTTAACTAAAGTTAAATATCCTAATTACGTAAATGAATCATAACTATTTTTCATTAGTGCAATGATTTTTTTCTGAATACAAAATAAACTTTAGTACCGAATTTCACAGGAAACATGAATCGTAATTTCCTTCTTCCTAGACATCACAACATAAATTATTTTCGGATTTATTTATGGGTTTAGTCTTTAACAACGTTGTATAGCTGCTGTCCTATTATTGATCTACGACTTCTTTAAAGAACTAATAAAAAAAAATTGCAATCTTATGTAAAACGAATAAGGATATTTTATTTATCCATGACTTTTGAGAGGTCTTCAGAAAAGAATGCATTTGCTTAACCTAGTGGCAGAATTTGAAAAGAGTTCCAAAACACTCATTGGGCTGCATTATCAAAACAGCCTATCAACATGACGCAACCGATTTTCTAGCCTCTATCGAACTTAGGACCTTCTGAAGATGTTAATGAATAAAATCGAATCTAATAAAATGTTCCATGGACAATATGTTCTCAAAGATCATTGAATTATTAATTTCCTCCTTCATACAAATAACAGGAATTTACAATTTAAATGAAAAAACAATCAGAATAATATAGTTTTTCAATGCCTTTTGGAGCATATTTAACTTTAAAATCTTCAATGAAAATGTGTGCACTTAATGATTAGCATATAAGCAAAATGAACATTCAATTGAATGAACATCTTTTTATTATGCTTTTGAAGCTTAGTGTAATTGGTCAAATGTATAAACAGTCTTTGTCGTTCTTTCTAACAATATTGAACAAATAAAAATTCTTCTTGATGCCTTTAGAGTTGTAGACTCTGCAAAAGGAGCTACTAAGGAAGATATATTTTACACCTCAGTAATTTCGGTTTATATTACAACCGTAGAACCAAATTTAAGAATTTTTGGCGTAAATACCACATTCAAATGGTTCAATCAGTCTCTTTATTTGTAATATAATAAATTTTATTAATCGTGTAATTTACGGTGGGACTATAAGAAAAGTTTTTTTTAATTTAAATTATTTATCGTTATTGTTTCCCTGCTTAATGTAGTTCAGTCGGAGCAATGCCACAGGTATGTTGTTTACATTGTTTTGTATAAAAACACTGTTCTGAATTTACGACGGTATATTGGGTTCCTTGTTCCAACATTACACATAGATTCATTAGTAACTTTGAATGAACAGCACTGTGGTGGTTAGGGGTGGTAATTTCATTCTTATGGTGGACTATTGGCCACAATTTTTGGCAAAGGAAATCACTAATTTTTAAATTAAACATGTTTTCTAAAGTCTTTGGTTTTTTTTTTAAAAAATTGTCTTTGTGATATTCTTCTTCATACAATCAAAATTAAATATTATGAAACTCTAACCTTATAAAATCACATATTCAGATCATTTTTATTGGTAAAAAGTTTTGAAAACATTTTGATTTTGACCTCATTATAAGGTTTACATGTGTCCTCATCATATGACGTTTGATCAGATCCTTTTTAGATAGACTCCTAGAATTTACTTCTAAATATAGAAGTCCAGAATGAAATGTGAAAATAATTTAAAATGAGACTTTCAGGAAATAGGTAATAAAATCTTGAAAGTGGAGCCGAGGAGGTCATACGATTTTACGTCAGGAGCGCATGCGCCTTCCTATGGGTAAATCCCCTCAGACCAGACGAAACGACCCTTCACTCAGCTAATACTTTCAATGTCACTCAAATAAAAATATTTATTCAAATTTCCTTTATTATACTTTTAAGTTAGATTCTCTAAATCTTTTTTTTTTGTGCAAAATGATGTAAATTCACTGTTTTAGATTTCTTTTTGTTTTGTGGATAATTTGTAATTTCATTGAAAGTTGTTGTACCCTTAAATTAAACACAAAACATTCGGAATAATGCTAAACACGGCCTAATGCACATTCGTTTTAAAAAGATAATCTATCGAATTTCTTTTATTAAATAGTTTTACAAACATGGAGCTCGAAACCAGGATGGAAAAATGGTCAGAGGGAAAAATTCATCTTCTAATAGACATTTTATCAGTTATATGATATTCAAAAATTGTGAGATTATACTATATTTAGAACATATATTGTGAGAATATATTCTCATTTAGTCAAATACTATAAAAGGCAGAGACTTTTATTAAATCCACAGTATAAAAGTTAAATAGTTGAAGAGAGTAAAATAGTAATATTTAAAGAAGAATTAAAAGGTATATATATATATATATATATATATATATATATATATATATATATATATATATATCAGTACTTGTGTACCATATAGTTCGTATCATTCGTAAAATAATCTTTTTAATATGAACTTCTAAATGGTTAGGTAATAATAAGGAATAATATGTAGTTGGATTTGGTCGAATCATATTTTCGTAAGGACACGAATAGAAAGTATTCATCAGAAATCACAGAAACATTCAGTGAATTTTTTTATTTACTAAGAAATCAAGTGTTTCTTGACATTTTTGTTACAAGTATACAAATGAAAGCATTAATTGTTTTTTTTTCCTATTTTGGCTCTAGGCTAAGGATTATTCAGATTATTTTAAAAACTCGAGCTATCCATGCATCATGAACCAATGTGTTAATGGTCTTGGATATTATTAAGTCGAGGTTTAGATTCCCATGAGAATTTATTTGCTTAAGTACCCATTACCCGCCCATCCTAGCAGACGTTGATCGAATATAGTTTGTGATAAAAATATTTCGATAAAAATTTAACCATAGCAGAATTCATGTTCTGTAAAATCTGTCATTTGAAGAACAGATTTTATTCATTCAAAGAATATATTGTTGTTTTTTATTAAATACGTTATTTGCAGCAATGGATTTTAGGTCATTAACTATGTATTAGACCGATAACAGTAGAATTTGATGGTTATTACCTAATTATTTAGCAACGAAAATAAATTAAAGCGGTTTATTGATGAAATATGAAAATTTAGACATCGATAGATTTAAGTTTGGAAATCAATTGGCAAACACGTTCCGAAATAATTATTAGAATCTTTTGAAGTACGTTAATATTATATAGCGGCAAATTAAACTTTTTTTAAGACTCAAGATGTACTTCAGTGGACATATTTCTTGATTGGTTGAAAAATATATTAAATTAGTTTATTATTAGTTCATAGGGGAATTAATTTTATATTTTTGTAGATTCCTAGTACTCTATAAAACATGATTGGAAATAAATGCACAATTCAGTAGTTGCTATTCAGGGATTTTCGCAATTGCTAGGTTATTATTTTTGTTTTTTTATTTTTATTTTTTTTTTATTTTTTTTTTTTGAAAATTCATTAAAGGGTGTAGTAAATTGGGGCCTGGACTCTGCAGGTTGTGTGCGCGCGCAGTTTGGGGCCCGTGTGATTTGGCAGGGACCCCCACCTCCCATTTTCAAAGCCATCTTAAGGCTTTAGCAAATTGCCCTATTCCTTTTGTTTTAAAACTATATAAATAAATTATTAATTTACATTAATCCAAGCTTGCTGTCTTTAAAAGCCAATTGGCACGAGCATAAGCAGAAATTTATTACTTTTCTTGTCTTTGGAGTGAAAACTGTACTTTGAAGTAATATTTGATTTTGGGCTTTCAATGACAGATAGATTTTAGTAGTTTTCGGAAGAGAAGAGATTATTTACTGCCAGTATTATTTTAGAAAAGCTATAAGATCACGTTCCTGAAATTATTTTAAATATGAAGTCCTGTGGTTCTTTATAAAACTAATTCAGTAAGAAATAGTTAAGTACTTTGTAAACTACTGGAACCACCCCTTTCCCTAATAGTAAGGAGCATTTACTGCCAATGACATTTGACGTTTTAAAATATAAATGCCAGCAAAAGTTATTTTACAATTTGGATCGAATTGACATCAATGCTCTTAATTGATTTAATTAGTTTAGTTGAAAATCACTGTGATCGAAATAGGCTTATTGGAGAAAACAAGTAAAATCGAAGTAATTGTAGTCGTCGAAGGCATAGCGTGACTTGGCAATTGGGGTTAAAAAAGAGGGGCATTTAAAAAATAATGGTGTAAAAGAAAAAAACAAAAATTTAATGGGAAGATCCATGCACGCTGTATAGGATGTTTCTCGACATAGGAATTTTTTTTTTTTTTTCTTTTCAAACGCAGGAGAAGGATGTTATTTCCACTGTTTATATTTTGTTTTGATTTTTGTTCTCGATTTTTTTCCAGTTATTTTTTTTTTCAAATAGAAAAAAATAGATATATGTATATAATAAATGTTGCTGACCTTAGCTATTGCGGTGCCCATCGTGACCACAAGTCCTTTCATTGCTGACTAAGACACTAAGGCATAGTATCACTCACACACTCGCGCACACACACTCTCACACGACCGGCCTGACTGTTGACCACTCTCTGTGGCGCTCTGCCACCCCGGCCAGACCTCCCCTAGAGTCCCTCCCCTCCCATCCCCACCAGCGAGGGGAGGCACCTGACACCGAAACCTACTTACCCCTCTCTCTCTCACTCCACAGCCTACAGCCCCTATCAGAAGACAGCCTCCCAGTCTTTTGACTCTTACCTTATCAGCTATTAGCAGATTTCCTATAAGGGGTTATCAGCTATTGAGGTTGTACTCCTGAAAATGAGGCCCGTTCCAATATATAAGTGTATATATATATATATATATATATATATATATATATATTTATATTTAGAAAATGAATATTGCCATAGAATTAGTAAAGTCCGTCACGCAGGGCCTGCGTAAACTAAGCAGATTTCCCACGTGAAGTTTTACAATAGAGAAATTTCACGAGAGCCGAGCAGTTAAGGAAACGGCCGAACTATCTTTTGGCGGGAAAGTCACTATCGTCCGTTAGCCGCCCAGATTTTATAAAAATGCAAATATCTTAGTTAATATTCAAGATAGAGAATAAATGCATATAACAATATTTATTGTAAATCCAATTTGCAATAAGATTGATTCTGTACAATTTTTCGATCCAACGTATAGTAACGGAGATATTTCGAATTTTCGTAAATCCTCCCTTCTAAACCCCCTCTCCCACTGATCCGATTTCAGCAGTTAACGAACTTGATCTTTCTTTTTATATAAAACGACTAAATATCGAGTTTGGTAACGATCAAACTAAAATTACGACCGCTAGAACGGTAACAGGCAAATATATATATATATATATATATATATATATATATATATATATATATATATATATACAGGTTTGAATGGACCTCATTTTCGCCATCTCCTAGGTAGGATCGATGGATATTTGAAGAAAAATTTCGAAAACCTCGTCATGAGTACAACCTCAATAGGTGATTTCCCTTAAGGGAACTCTGCTAAAATGAAGGAAAAATATCTTTTCTTGTTCTTTTAATAATTAAAGTGGGCAATAGTAGATTCAGCCACACAGTGTTTAGAGTTCAAACAGCTACAGGTATATATCTGAATGTTTCATCCAACCACGACTCAGCCCAAGAACATGGTACCATCTATACGTTAGTAAATAGGGCTATTTCATTGTGAAGCAATGAAACACATTTAAAAAATGAAATTATACGACTAAATGTAGAAACTTGATATCACCAAGATTCAACAAGACAATGAAAATTCTATTCAACAACGTAGCACTTCCCTATAACTTCATAGTAGACCACAAGGTACCAAAAGATAAAGAAGGCGCCATTGACATTTGAGTTATAGCTAAAACTATGAAAAGAACATTATTGTAAATATCAATAAGATGGGTTACATAATATTTTTCGGGTCAGTGCCTAACGGTGATAATAATTCATTTTTAAGAGAATATGTGAGTGCGGCTAATATGTTTCAAGAGTAAAAGTCTTGACGAACTGCCTGAATATATTAAATCTATAAAAAATATTTTATTTCAATTTAAATAGCTTTTATTTATTTATTATTCTATTCTCATTAATAAGTAACTCTTCTGAGTTAATGATTCGTTAAATTTCCATTTCTTTCGTTTAATATTTTTCAAGCGATTAGGATTTTTTGGATTTAATAATATTAGCTTTGGTACAACATAAGAATAGCTTTAATAAAATATAACTATAAATAATTGTAATAACACACAACAGTAATAACTGTAACAATAAAATAACAACAACATAATAGCTTTAACATAACATGAAAATAGCTTTAATAAAATATAACAATAATTGTAATAACACATAACAATAATAGAAGTAACATAATAAAATAACTACAACATGATAGCTTTCATTCAACATGAAAATAGCTTTAATAAAATATAACAATAATTGTAATAACACATAACAATAATAGAAGTAACATAATAAAATAACTACAACATGATAACTTTCATTCAACATGAAAATAGCTTTAATAAAATATAACAATAATTGTAATAACACATAACAATAATTGTAACTTAATAAAATAACTACAACATGATAACTTTCATTCAACATGGAAATAGCTTTAATAAAATATAACAATAATTGTAATAACACATAACAATAATAGAAGTAACATAATAAAATAACTACAACATGAAAATAGCTTTAATAAAATATAACAATAATTGTAATAACATATAACAATAATAGAAGTAACATAATAAAATAACTACAACATGATAGCTTTCATTCAACATGAAAATAGCTTTAATAAAATATAACAATAATTGTAATAACACATAACAATAATAGAAGTAACATAATAAAATAACTACAACATGATAACTTTCATTCAACATGAAAATAGCTTTAATAAAATATAACAATAATTGTAATAACACATAACAATAATAGAAGTAACATAATAAAATAACTACAACATGATAGCTTTCATTCAACATGAAAATAGCTTTAATAAAATATAACAATAATTGTAGTACACATAACAATAATAGAAGTAACACACATAACAATAATAGAAGTAACATAATAAAATAACTACAACATGATAGATTTCATTCAACATGAAAATAGCTTTAATAAAATATAACAATAATTGTAATAACACGTAACAATAATTGTAACATAATATAATAGCTGCAGTATAGTTCAACAAACAAAAGACAATAAACTATAGATATGCAAAGACATAATGCTGTGACCCTGCTCAGTGTAAACAGACCAGGGAAGGTTATAACTGTATTCCTAATGTAACCAGGAGTGCAATACATAATGTACAATAGTTTTTAACTATCTTTAGACTTGGTAAGTAGAAATAACACAACAAACACCATCTGTTACACTCATGCCCAGTGTAATAACAATTTCCAATATATGTAAAGTAGTACCTGTATTTTTACAGCCCCGATGAAGAGAAAATAAATATTCTCGAAATATTGCATAAACTAAGATTTTTTCACCAACATGTACCAAAACCCTAAGAAACTTGTTATTGTTTGTTATATCAACGCTCTAGTCGTCGAAATTTTTATTTGATCTTTACCAAACTCAACATTTCATCGTTTCAAGCAAAACCAAAGATCAAGCTCGTTAACCCACGAGAACTTGATCCGTAATATTTTACGGCCTCACACAAAGATTCTCTTATACGTCAGCTGGCAGCTTGAAGTTGGTAGAAACCCGGTACACTCTCTAGCTAGAGCTAAGGCGGTGGTGGTGAAGTGGGAAGCCGGTGAGGGAGATATATTTTTGGGAATCTTGAAAAGTGTGTCTTTCTCTTATAGCGAGCCCTTTTCTACCTCTTTAGCAGAAAAAAGGCAAGCACGCAGCTTGATACAAGTTTAACTTCGAGGTCTACTCTTTGGAGAACAGTACTAGCTCAATAGTCATGAGTTTTGCAAAAGAAGTTTTCGTCAATGGACGATTGTTTCATGTCTTTCCCTTTGACCAAAGGTCTTCTTGAAACACGATGAACTGTTTTAGGGGACCATCCCCGATCAAATGTTGAATGAAAGAAAGAAAAGCCTTATATTAGCAGATTTCCCTTAAGGGAAATCAGCTATTGAGGTTGTACTCATGACGGAATTTTCAAAAATTTTCTTCAAATGTCCATCGATCCTACCTTGAAGATGACGAAAATGAGGTCCGTTCGAAAGTGTATATATATATATATATATATATATATATATATATATATTTAAATTTGTCTGTACCGCTCTAGTGGTCGCAATTTTTATTTGATCGTCACCAAACTCGATATTTAGTCGTTTTATGTAAAAAGAAAGATCAAGTTCGTTAACGGCTGAAATCGGACCAGTGGGAGGAGGGGGGGGGTTACAGGGGAGGATTTTCGAAAATTCGAAATATCTCCGTTACTATACGTCGGATCGAAAAATTTTACAGAATCAATCTTATTAAATTAAATTTACTATAAATATTGTTATATACATTTATTCTCTATCTTGAATATTAACCGACATATTTGCATTTTTATTATATCTGGGGGTATAACGGATGAGTGAGTTTCCCGCCAAAAGCTAGGTCGGCCGTTTCCTTGACTGTTCGGCTCTCGTGAAATTTGTCTATTGTAAAACATCACGTGGAAAATCTGCTTAGTTTACGCAGCCCCTGCGTGACAGACTTTTTTTGGTTTACACAAAGATGAGTTCAGTATCATATAAAAATAAACATGCATTTTAACATATTGGCTTTATTTTCATTCCACAGAGTTGATAGACAAGAACTCAAGCGATTTGGCAAAGCCTGAAATGATTACTTTTTGTAAAATGTCAAAAGTGTATTTGGATGTAGTTGACAATTCCGAGGACTAGGGTCTCTTGTAGACGACCGCCACTAACTATATTTTTTTGTGTGTTGAACACATGGGAGATGTGCGGCACCAACATGCGGTCAACACCAATTGTTTAATTCTAATATGGAACTTCATCAAAGAAAAAAAAGCAGTCAGGGGACTGCCGGTAGAAGTGAAAACTCTTTTAACTTTGATCGCTCAATTTTGGCATTGCTGAGAAATTTTTTTTACGAAGTCTAATTTTAAAAATATTTTTAGTTATTTATCAATAAGTAACAGTTATGTTCTATTTTACATGAAAAAATGAAATGACAAAAATAATAGTGATAAAAAAAAATAATGTACCACGAATTGTTTTATTTATCAATATAAAATACTATACATAATTATTTCAGTTATTTTACATAAAAGAAAAAAAATACATTTCAGAATTATTACAAATGCTTTACAAAAATAAGTTAAGTACACTCAGAAAAATCAATTTCTATCCACAATTTCAACAACTCTTGCACCATCATCACTGCAAGCATCATCACCAATTTCTAAAAACTGATACAATCGGTATATAGTAGCTAAAGTAGGATACAAACAGTTTTGATTCGAATTTATTTAAATATCGGAATTTATTTAAATATTCGAATTTATTTATTTAAATATTCGAATTTCTTTATTTAAATATTCGAATTTATATCTGTAAACGAAATTCGGTTTGGTCTCTTTAAAATGGTATCTATGAAAACTCTAGTAAAAATGGTTCAGGAGTTATATAGTATCTGTAAACTTTGAAATTGAGTACTAGCTAGTTTGGTCCTCTTTAAAATGGTATGCGAACGAAAACTCTAGCTTCAATTGTAAATGGTTCAAATGATTAGTTATTAAGAAAAGAAGCTCCTTTAGCTTTCTAAACCTTAGTACTAGCGGTGGCGATGGCGGTGTCGCGATTTCATACTTTTTTCCTCTCCCGCAAATGCTTCCTTACGGGGTGCACAACGAGCCTAAAGAAGTTTTCACTTCAATAATCACTAGGTCGGAGAAAAAATATTTGCTTCCAGAAATTCGTGTCACCATGAAGAGAATTGCTGAAGTCGATTGCACCCGGAACGCGAATACCAAACAGGAGAGAAAAGATTTTTTTTTCGCACAAGAAAAAGAAAACTAAAAAGTTTTCTCGGAATGGCGAAGACAAATTGCACGTCAATTTTTTCCCCACATATTGTATATTTAGACTAATAAAACATAAATGTAATGAAATAGATAATACAAGATTATTTAAAGTAAAATTAACTAAATTAGGCCCCATGATAAAAAATCTCGTATTGAGAACTGGTAATACGAAATTTCTAAGTAATTCTCGTGGATTAATGGCTGAAAGCGAACCGTGGGTGGGGAGAGGGTTTGAGAGGGGGGATTTCGAAATTAAAAATATCTCCGTCGTAAAATTGTATATAACTAACCTAATTACTCATTAAACCACTATAAATGTAGCTTCATTTTTTCTGTCTTTAATATGAACCGAGATAATTGCATTATTTAGTTTTCTGTCTATAGATAACCCCCACTCCTACTCTTGTTATGTTAACAATGATCATGTATATCATGACACGGCTGTTCCAAGCTTAATTACCATAACAATAGTTTTTAACCGATCTTAACTAGATGTGATACATACAATATTTGTGTTAAAAAATAAAATGTCATCAATCTGATTTTGTAGCATACTCGATATTTAACCGTTGCATTTGACAGTAGAGGTCATAGTCGGTAATGACTGAAACGGTATAGGAATAGACGGTTTTACAGGGAGGGGGACATTGAAATATTTCCGACACTATACGAAAAATATTAGACAACATATCCAGTCACACAATTGATGCTAAACTATTGTTTTTGCATACTGTTAGGGCGCGCGGTTGGCCTTTATGTTAATAATAAGAAAGCACCTTGATTATACCGAAGTATTTACTATTCTGTAGGAAAGATGAGGGTAAAATACGTACTCAAGCTACTATTTGAGTTCTCCAAGAATCAAAATATATTGTTTAAGAAATAGCATATAAATAAATTTTGTAGTAATGAACCTTCTGAGAGGTTATAACAAATGCAAATGAATGAGACTAATTTGATACAATTTAAACCATACTCATAATGGGACTAACCTTAAATATGAAAAAACAATAAACACTTAATATATATATAATATATATAATTTAATAATATATATACATTAAATAATGATTGAAATGTTCTATATCATGAGTACTCATTCGATTGCTTACGTCTACGTATAATGCTAGGATTATAATAAAGAAAGAGGTACATTCGAGAAAAATATACTTTCCATGAGGCGGGTTTTCTTTCCCGTGTTATTCGTGTTTCACATTAGATTCCTTCTTCTCGCTGGTGCAAAATAATAGCGTACCTTCGATGCGGCGATTCTTTTTCTGATACAAGAGCAACGTGAGCAGAACAGTGTTCACCTGTTTGCGGAGCAACAAACAAGCACGTGCTTTACACTCGAACAATAGCATCAACAATGGCTGCTCAGTCATAAAGCGAGCGCTGCATCCTGTACGCTAGCGCTGCAGTTTCCACTCTTGGCCACCGCTTACGGTGACCTCCGGATGTACGGCCGGTTAGTGAACTAAGTAAGCGCGGGAGGACGACTGAACACATACGTTTTTAGTAATTGTTATTAAGCGTGGAATTCGTACATTCTTGTTTTGAGTCCTCAGGAGAGCTCCTCTCCTACTAATTAGACTTTCCATAAAAATTGATAATATATGGCGAGATGAGATCAGTAGTATGCATCACGTGTAAAATATGTTTAGTTTACTCAGCCCCTTTGAGACCGAACTTTTTGATTTTGGTTACAAATAAAATAAAATACGGGAATATTTAATACTTAATTATAAATCATTTCTAATTACACTGCACTTAATTAAAACTATTCCAATTTTAAAATTTAGACATAAAACTTTACCAAACTATTAAAATGACAGGGGAGAGGATTTTACGAATAAATGTTTTAAATCACAGTAGGTTTAATTAAGCACGGTCCAATAATAAATTATTAATGTTTAAGTGTTTAATATATCTAAAAATTTGTAGACCTTGTTAAAGGTAATAAAACTTAACCTAAAACTTGGCAGAACCGTTGGTATACATACTTTATCACCACAGTGACCGACATCCACTAGAAAATATCACTTGATTTTCATTTGACGTTTAAAAATGAGCGTGCATTACTCAAACGCCTAATTCAAATGTGACCGAGATACATGAAAATGGATGAATAATTGTTGTATTTTATCTATTTATTTATAAAATTTTAACAATGTAATAAAAACAATATAATAGAAAAATAAAAATAAACCTGTATGCACAATAAAAATAAATAGATAAATAAATACGATAAAAGAACATTAAATACAAGTAATAATCCATCCTAGTAGTAATACCATCCTAGTATTAATGGTAACAATTTAAAATGGTTTTATTAAAAACAAATTTCACTAAATTTCTCACGGTGTCAAAATCAAACAGAAGAGAAGTTAAATTTTGTAAAACAAATTCAATTTTTTATGGTGATTTAGTGTATTGACGATATGTGGGCTTTTGCAATTGTTGTAAAGAACAGGATTAAAGAGATTGCTTTTGCAGCATTTTTTGCCATGATAAAAAAGATATTTAGGATGCTGCACAATTTTTAAAACAAACCACTCCTCCTCATCCAATTACGGGTATTTACCAAATTGATCTTCAATTTTACATTAAAGGCCTAAGTGTCGAGTTTAGTAATAATTTATTTCTTTTCTTTTTCCTGCACTCAATTGCTACACACACATACAACTACTACAAAGCTCTCTGATTGCCTTTTGAGTAATTTTAGCTGATTTCCTTTAATGGAAATCAGCTATTGAGGTTGTACTCAAGACGCGATTTACTAAACATTTCCTCAAATGTCCATCGATCCTACCTAAGAGATGATGAAAATGAGGTCAAATTTATTTATATATATATTTGTAACCTATGTCTGTACATTGATTTTTTTCGCGAAATGACTTTTCGTTTCACATGTCATAAACACCATAACTTCATTTGTTTCTTTCGTGTCTGTTTCTTTATTTGTTTGTTACCTTTTCACGTATAAATGGCTGAACCGAATTTTATGAAACTTGGTATGTATATTACTACTAGCCCAACTTAGACTTTAGGCTTTTCTCTAAGACAAACAGGAGTGGGGGTTATGAGGGAGGCCTGAAATTAAAAATAGCGATATTTCGTTTCCTATTGTTTTTTTATGTGTGCTCGGAGTGGATTTGGCAGAAAATATGTGCATTATAGATACTATTTCATTATAATAAATGCTATCCATGGTCTTGATTTGAATTATTCACGGTGTGTCAAACAGTAGAGAGAGATTGATTGGGAACTCATTTTCATTTACTCTTTTTAATTAAATTTTCTATTTTATAAGTCCCCACAGTTACCCTTATGGAAAAATAATACACCCAGACAGGGAGTATAATTGTACACACTGAAGCCTTGCTATAAAAATACCCTCAATATTCAGCCTCTAAGATTTCCCGAGCGAAGCCGGGTACCTTAGCTAGTATAAAGATAAATGACATTACCAAGATAAGAAGGTCTTTATAATAAGACGGATTAATTAGTTGTACGTTTTAAACTGAAGCCTTATTACTTAGAAAGTACTAAACTTTCAGGGAATATAGATTTTTTAAAAAATATATTCAAGAATGAAACTCTGATATAGATTTTGATGGGCTTGACGTTTGAGGAAAGGAAAAAAGAGAAGAGACAATATAAGAAAAGAGACAGTCGACTTGAAAAATCTCGAAAGGAGATAGATTTGCTAGAACTATTGGCGGAAGTCGAGCACCTGAAACTCTGAATATAATAGTAAATAAGGACTCTGCGGTGTACCACGTAGTGGGATAGATAGCCAACGACCTGGAAATACAGGATTTAAAAAAATAAATAAATGTCTTTTTTTGATGAATAAATTATGAAGTGCATAACAGTATAGTACAGTTTGGGACTACAAAGTTGCTGAACATGATTCAGAACTAGGAATTAGATTTCTAATAGTCATATTTAGCTCATGGAAATATGACTATTAGAAATGCTGTCATCCTGTAGCTTCGTCATAATTCAGTTATTTTAAATTAATTCAAATTTTTAAAAGCATTACTAGCTAATCATTTTTGCAAATATATAATTGTCACAAGACACGAGTATAAATATGAAATTGGATTTAGGATTATGATAAGCTGTTTATTTGTAGGAATGTTCGCAGTAGTTCCTTCTATTTCGAATGTTCGAACTTTAAGAGATTAAAATGTATACTCATAGCCTTCCACTGTCCTTGTCAATATTACAATTGAGGCCTTCGGGGATTGACCAAGAGTTTCATGTTTCTAGCCGACGTCCATTGGTCACGATTCCTCCACTATGGTGCAAAAAAATCCGAGAAACCAACATTTTTTTTTCTCAACGAAGTATATTTTCTTTACTGTTCATTAACCCTGAACCTTGAAAATATAGTTGAACCCTATGTTGGGTATAGCTTTTGGGAGCAACGTTAATGCAATGTTGCATGTTTCCAACATTCCGGACACTTTTTGATCCATGATAATCAATGTTCCTTTGAAACTACAGATAATACATCAGTTTTAACTTAAATATCTCTGATTGTACATGGAATGCAGGTACATCCTAAGAGATATAACAATCATTGATATGAACTAGGTATTTTTTTTAAAAAAAGAAACTCAATCACACGTATTATTCATATTTGACGTGTGAAAAAGTTAACTCACGACTCTTTACAATGATTTTTGCAACAAATGTTAGACGAACCATCTGTAAATCGAAAGGTGTAATGTTCGTAGTCGGGAAATGTCAGCTTAGGATCAAGAGAAGAGTTTTTGGGGGAAACCATGAGATAAAGGCTCAAAGGGAGCCTACCAGCTATCGCCTCTCCGACTACACATAAACCTTTCCTTACTTTTCGACAATTGCAAAATGTTCAACATTATTTTAGCATTTATATATATATATATATATATATATATATATATATATGCTGTCATATTATTTACTAAACTTTTAAATTTATCAGGCATTTACTGGCGTAAATGACACCGAAATAATAATTTTGAGACAACACTGAAGGTAACGCAGATAATCTAGCTACGGGATTCAATTGATGTATGTATCATTTAAGCAACTCATTTCTCAAATTTGTTTTTTTAGTTATTGTAAAAAATAACAATCGTGTGCAATTGGGATTGTTTTTAAATAACTTACTATGAAGTATCACCAGATACCAAGAAAAAAATATGTACTGTATGAACAATCGGTAGCTGCTCCAGGGGATGGATGTATTTAGCCATAAGATATTCAGGAGCTTACTTTCATTCAGGTGGACGAAAACTAAAATAGTGTAAGCTGGCGTTACTGCGTGTATGCTCCTTTGTCCTGAATGGCTAACCTTTTTAAATGCTCAACAGAATACTCAAAAAGAAGAAAATGTGTGTCTGTGTGATATATATATATATATATATATATATATATACTTTTTAAACTGAATAATACCATAGAATTCAAATGAAGGATAATAACTCTTCATGCTTGTTTTAATTAAAGTTGCCAATAAAGATTTCCATCCACACGTTTTGCTAAACTGCTACAGGTAGATAGATATCTGAATGTTTCTTCCAGTTCCAGACCCAAAAAACATATTTCATGTGCATTGAAACTATTAAAAAAATGAAATTATACGACTCAAAGAAGAAACTTGATTTCACCAAGATTCAACAAGACCATGAAAATACTCAAGTTAAATCATTGAACAACGTTGCACTTCCCTATAAGCGGGGCCGTAACATTCTCGAGAATGCTTCGGAAATATAATTTACTAACGGTATTCAAGTAACCCAAAATATTCAATGAATATTTAAAAAGTCTGAGACACCCAATTTTTACTGGAGAGTGGAGTTTAATTATACCATGTGATTGTGGTAAAGTTTATGTTGGTCAGACCACCGCAAGAGTTTCAAAAACCAATCCGTGTCAGATTGGAAACATTAGATAATAAAAGCCACTATATCAGACTCGAGATTTATCCTTAAATTATGAACCATGTCACAACTTCGATTTATCCGTAATAAGTTGCATTAAACCTAGACGCCAATACGTTAACTAATCATACTCTCCGAAACGTGGAAAACCATGATAAAAAATTCAAAAAATATGATTTAATCAAGTAGATAACCAAATTAAAAACACTGGCTGACGAAGATGGACGCATTTTCATTGAAAATAAATTTGCAAATCAATAAAAAGGTATACCGCTGGAGCAGATAGCCCAACTCCTCAGAATGAAAATATTTCCCAGCGACGTAGCGTGATATGTAATCAGATAATATAATATGTATAGAAAAGAGTATATATATATATATATATATATGTGTGTGTGTGTGTGTGTATGTATATATATAAATGGCCGACGATAGGTAAGGCTGGGTAGGTCTTCTACTACCCGCAATAAGTTTAAAGTAATAATAGGCGCAGGTTCAATCCACCACAAAGGAGAACATTAATTCACGAGTACGCTACCAGAGCGTGCTTTTTTATTAGCTGGAATCTGGCGGGTATGTACATTTCACTCTCGACAACTAACGTCCAGGTCTCTTTTAGATCCTGGCAGGCTGACTAGCCATGGACTGGAGACATCTTATTCCAGGTATCCTTGGCTAGTGTGGGTGTTGTACTTGGAGTTGATCACACACTACATAAAACACTGATTAATTTTATATCGCTTTTGGGTGTATTGACCTCTAAATGTCTATAATGGCAAAATTTATATATTTAAAAATTAATTTTTTTAGGTTACTTAATTAAATTAGAACTAAAATATTAGCATAAATAAATTTTCTTCTAATTAAGTTTAATCCTATTTTGTATTTCATTATTCATGGCTGTTCTTGTATACACATATCAACAAACACTTTTTTTTTCTTGTTTTTTAATATTCAACCTTCTTATATAGTTTGAAAATTATAAACTTTTATAAATAATAATATTGTGATGGTGGGGACCTTATTTGACATATATAAACAATATATCATAAATATATATTTCAGGAGACAGTATATACGATATTTCAACTAGCTCTTTTCCCCTGTAATGCCCGGGAATAATTCTGGATTTTGAAGAAACATTACATTGATTTTTTGAGAGTCAGAATGTACGGTCCTCTTGAAATAAATGCATTGAAATCTTATTGAACATTTTTCCCAGTGTTTGAGAGTTTCTGTATATTGGACATATTAAACGTATTTGCAATTTTTGTTAATAATAAACCCCATTAATATGTTTATTAATTAAAGATAACTTTGTTATTTTTCCATATTTTAGTTTATTTCATCTCCTGGCATTTACATGCGATAGATTTTGAATTCTTATACGAGAAAATTATGACATAAATATTGAATTATATTTATATTCAGTGATGCAAATACCTGGTTGTTCATATTCGGAAAAGAAGTGTATCAAATATTAATGAGAATAAATAAAACAAAATAAACAACCTTTTGTTATGTGCATAGATTTTGCCGAAACCCCAAAAGGAAATCATTATTATTAATTTCAGCCGCACTCCCTTATAACTCTTACTCCTGCCCGTCCCTAGAAAAATATAGTAACTAGTCTTATTGATCATGATATTACAATAATGATAGGCGTTTTACTAATTCACATACCGAGTTTGGTTTAATACGGTTGAGTCTTATAGTACCAAACATAAAATTCTGTGGACTCACTCGAGTTCTTATTGCGTATAACTCATTATGCTATCCGTATACGGCAACTTAAATTGCATATAACAAGATGTAGTCCTACCAAAATAACAAAAATGGCAAACAACTTTTGTCAGAATATGCATAAAACATGGGAAACATTCTAAAACGCTAAGTATCGCTATTTTTTAATTTCCCTTCCTTTATAACCCCACTCCTGTTCCCGTTCTTAGAAAAGTATTAATATAGCCTAAAGTCTAAGATATAGATGGGCTAGTTCAAATATACATACCAAGTTTCAAAGTAATTAATATTAAACGGTTCAGCCGTTTATGCGTGAAAAGTGACAAAGGCAAAGTAAATGGTTGCAAACAAACAGACACGAAATATACGAAACAACAAATGTAGTTATGGTTATTGCTATGACATGTAAAACGAAAAGTTATACTTACAATTTCTTTAGTTATATCAGGGACGAAATGAATTAGACAGACAGAGTGTTACACCGAAATGTTTATATCAAGAAATCTCCTGACATAAAGTGGCCAAATATATATATGTAAATATATATATCTATATATATATACTTCATAGATTTATACAGTCGGTTTACCCAAACACATTAATAGTGAATAAGCCTGAAATAAACTATTGAACCCCAGAAACTGAAAGAAGCTTTATTAAATTGTGGTCATTACTACATTGATTAAAATACAAAGGAACAACCTCATTCCATCTATTAGAGTCATCTGTTGTGTTCGATGTGAGGGCAGAGGTTCGGTGGAGGTAGCTTCTTGAGTAATTGGATTTGAGACACCGGGATCTTTAGTTCTATTGAAATTATGGGTCAATTGCTGGCATTCCATCAAAAATATTGACAGACGATGAGAGAGACTTGGAATAGCTTTCACTGAAATTTGAGGGAATATCTTGCAAGCTTAACACGTTAAAAAAGGTGACGCTGAATGGACTTTTGGCATTTTTCAGCTTGCGGTTTGGGTCCAAGAGAAGTGCTAGACCTTCTCTGTGGTCGTTTCCAATTTAGTATATGTACCGCAGGCATATGCTAAGATCAGCGAGTACGCATTAATTGGTGTTGAACAGCTGAGCTGCTGAGCCTCTTGCTGACTGTATTACTGGGCTCATCTGGACTGTTGAGAAGGGCAGATCGCTCCTTTTAGGCCATGTCGAGAGGATAGACGCTAACCGACAGCCCAGGAAAAGCAAACTCTGCCTATCCAGAACCTTAGTTTTAAATATACAAATTTCTTAACAGATGTTATAAACTGATATAATGGATTAACCACTCAATTGTTATCGTATTTGGACAAGCTAGCTAGCTCACGTACACTCATATCCACACTCACACACAAGTGCATATATATATATATATATATATATATATATATATATGTATACTCACACAAACAAATACGTTTATACTGCTTAGTAAATAGAGAACATCAAAAAATTCAATTAAATGTAACAAAAAAGAAGGAAGGATTTTCACTTGACTCTGGTAGAAATTCTTGCCAGTTTTGAAGGTATGACAAAATAGCATTTTAAACTCACTATAGGTACTATGCTTAACGTCCGTCACGCAAAGCGCCTACCTAAATGAAAGCAGATTTGCAACCTGCGTGAAGTTTAACAATAGATAAATGTACAAAATGGAGACGGACTCCAACACAACAGAAAGAATATATACAAGCGATCCCAACGTGGCTAACAACAAACAAGCGGGATAAACCCAAACTGGTTCGTAGAACTGACTCCTATGAGTACCGGAGAAGAAAAACAATTACTGAAATACATCGGAATATAAATATGTAATTATCAATAGCTTTAAAACCGTTTGAAATCCTCTCAGAAATGATACCCTCTATGGTGGTTCAAAACGTAAAATTATAATGAATCAGAATAATTTGTATATAATCAGCGTAAATCATTTTTCTTATTTTAACTTGAATAAGAATATTGTTTCCAGATCTATTCATAATTGATTATCATGGAGTATAGATAAAATCTTTTAAAAACAATATTGGGTATTACCTAAGCTTCGATAACATTATTTATTATATCAGAGTATTGTAACCATTTATACAAACAAAATTTTATTACCATACTTTGTGGATGGCTTGTAAATCCTCTCAATCTACATTCTCCGTCAATTTGCAATAATAATAATAATATTCAAGATAGAGAATAAATGCCTATTAATCATTTGACTAAAAGAAATATATATATAAGAAAATGCATAATAGACCCTATATAGGGAGTGACCCATTTAATTTATATATATATAAGTATCTTTAGATTAAAAAAAAATTGGTACCATTGCTAGTAAAAGGACCGCGCGCCCACACACACACACACACACACACACACACACACACACACACACACACACACACACGCAAGATTTTGCGTGTAGATGATACCTATTGAGAAGAATATGCTTTATTTATAAATATGGGAATTTAAACTTTTCTATGTGAATTTTGGTCAACTATTTACACTGCCTTTTTATTTAATATTGAAGAAACCACAATTACAAATTTACGATTCAAATTTAAACAATTTTTAAAAAGATACATAAATCAATCAGAAATAATTATGTATCATTAGCTAATGTTAGAGTTGTAAACTGAAATATAGGTATTTTAGTAGTATAATTATGGACTAAATAATGTAGTATATACCTAGGTAAAAGTATATATTTTTAAAATGTTCCAAAATGTCTTAATTACTGAAAAACAAATTGACTATTGGTGATAAATAATAAACTCTAATTTCTGGTTTAGATCTGTAATTTAGTGTTAATGAAATAGTTGGATGGTTAATAATTAGACTGAGTTTGTGTTTCTTCAATTCTTACAATTTATTTCTATAATATATAGATAAACTAAAATAAAAATAATGAAGTAATGTAAAATTCAATCAGTCAGTTTTATTTTACTAAAAATTAATCGGATACAAAAAAAAAGCATTGTTGTACAGATTTTTTGTAACCGATTAACTTGTACTAAAATGAAAACTGAATTTCCAGTAAAGGACCGAAAAGAAATTCTGAATAACCTGTTCAGGGATTGTAGACAAGTCGGGCTGGAGTCAAACCTGCGTAAATGCAAGGTAATGACAAACCGTGAAAACACCGGTAGTAATAGCTAACTAGACTCGGGATAATGTCGACGAGTACATCTACCTAGGATATTCTAAGAAGAGCGGCATTAGGATGGGGTATGTTGTGGGCCCTTCATTATGAAGGGAAACTTTAAAATTAATTGGAAGGATTTTTTAATCGCTGTGTCTTGCCAGCTGTGACCTATGGATGCCAAACCTGAACACTCACCAAAGAACTCGAGTCTAAATTGGAAGAATGGCAGCGCTTAATCGAGATGTGTGTGGCCTATGTCAGAAAAAGAGATCGCATTAAGATCACGTAGATGAGGAAGTAGACATTCCAGTCTATATCTTATATTCCAATAAGATATCGTATACTTCTCAAGAGCTGTAAAATGTAGGTAGCTCTAGATGGTAGGCTAAACTTGCCATCGAATGGACACTGTATGACAGGAAGAAGAAGCTAAGAAGACAGAGGAAGAGATGGGCAGACAGTATGAAGGAGCTAGTTGGACCGGCTTGGATGAGGATTGCTGGTGGCCAGCAACTATGGCAGGAAATATGGGATCCAACCACTCCAGTCCCCAATAGGTTTGGTCGTCGAGGGCATTTAGACCATTATTCCATCAGGGAGGCCTGGCAGACGCAAATTAAAAAAAAAAATGAAAATATTAATTTCTTTTCAATGGAAAAACAGAATTACATTTATCTATTCGTTTTATTATTCGAAAAAAGAGATTGTGTTTCTTATGTTTGTTAAAGTTACTTTTACTTCATGTTCACCTGTCAATAAAAATTACTTATTATAATAATTTTCAGTAAATGCGCCAATTACGATACTTTTTTTAACCAAGTATTTTTACTTTCTGGGGGTATACATTTCGTTTCGCAATTAAGAAAATCCATTGATCGATTTTTTAAAGAATTAAAGTATCATTAACGTAATGTAATCTAATTCTGTGGAGCACTAAGCTTCTTAAATTTCAATATTCAAGAAGAAGGCGTTTAAGATGTTAACCCTGGAGACAGTGGTGGTATGCGGGTAGAGTATTACCAAACATTTTCAAATGCCCGGCAGCTCGGAGAACGGAATGCAAATCGCATGTGATAATGATGTGCCACTTACTGTCATCGGTAATTATGGCTTCTGAATAATTCCTAAAGTGTTTGTGCCGTTATTGATAATGAAATGGACTTATTGATTTTAAGGAAATCAAAAAGAACTTAGTATAACATTGGATAATTCTATTATGCAATTATATATACCGCTTAGAGGTAAGATATGTATACAACAATATTCACACATGTTTTTGTGTCAGAAACTTCCAATGAATCAAGACGATAACTGTTTTGTTTTAATTTGATAATGAAAAATGTAACTAATTTTAATTTAACAAACAATGAGCTAAGAAAGATTTATATATATTAATATATATATATATAAATATATATAATAATAAATATATATATAGTTTATACCAGAACTTTCTTCAAGTCCTTGTAAATGTTAAGATAGTTGTATTGGGGAATCATTTCATCAGATTTCACTGTCTTCCAATGGCTTTTTGTGTCAGAAACTTCATCAATAATCAAGACGTTTGGCTTAAATTTTGAAATTATATAGACTGTAATATCAACTTAAGCCCTTCTCTATTTGAACGAAATCGACTGAGGAAGGGAAGTTAAGAGGTGGGCGATCATAATAAATTGAAAATTTCTTTGAACTTATTAGACGAGCAGAAGATTATTATAGGACAATATTTGTTTATCATGAAACAATCTATAAGTTAACTTTAATTTCTTTTTATCTGAGCATTGGAACAGAGATAAAATATAATTTAACGAGCATGAAATGACATTTCATTATAGTTTTTAGTTAAGGTTTATAATCAAATCAATTTAATAATTCAATTTATATCAAGAGTTTAACAATACTATCAGTCTCCAAACAAAGGACAGTATTATAGACTATATTAAAATAAATTAAATTATTTTTAACCAACCACTCTTTGCAAATAAGGGTAATTGGGACGGGTTATCTACAGGTTACAACCCTTTTCTTGCCAAGGTAGGACTAAGGGTTTTATTTAATGAATTCCGTCACCAAATAAATTCTTTTGTCCATGCGGGAATCGAACTAGCCACCCCAGGTTTACCATGTGAGATTAAGGTCAACGCTTTAACTCACATGTCTAACCTGAGCCCCAGACTATTTTATAAACAATATGTAACTAAACCAACATTATTTTAAATGTTGTAAGAGTTACATCTTAGTAACTTAGTATTCTTCACTAGTTACACATAAGTTAATAATTAGGAGATGAGTAAATTCAAAACATTTTAACAAACCAAATGTACTTTTTAATCAAAAACTGAGCATGTTTTGCAATAGATATACATCCAGCTGGTACGTTTATGACTTTACTTTTAAGATGGCATTCAACAAGGGATGTATAGAATCCACTACCATTCGAGCGTGACTACTTCTAAAAATTATTGTTGAACAGCTATATTCTTGGGCTTTAAAACATTATTTAAATTGACGATAAAATACAATTCACTTTTTGGTATGTGCAACCGTCACTGTAAATTATTACGTTTTCTTAAACGTCTACCCAAATGGAATCAAATTCTTCAGCATTAAGTCTGCCTTATATTTCGTTCCAAATAAAACAATAGCCACCTTAGTTTTTTATTCCCTCGCTTTTTTAACTCTCTCAATATGTCATCTGTGTTGTTCTCCAACTGTCCTTACTTTAACAGGCGCATTTTTGCACTGGTCTTTTTTCGGATTAAATAGCGTTAACGTTTGCCTTCAGATTCATTTGAAAACAAATTTATAGAAAGTAGTGGCATATTTCGTTCTTTGCACCAATCGTTAACGTATTACTGAAAAAGGCTTTCTTTTAATTTCCATTCTGGCTACAAATACAACTTCTGATACGTTGTTCGGCAATAATGATATTCCATTACAGGAAGAGGATCCAAAAGATCTAATCAAAACAAGAACGAAAGAGACTTTCCTTGTTTATAATTTTATCGTTTACTAACAGTATGCGACTCATTATTTAGTTAAAACATTGCAAAACTTCGAGCGTCAGTATTAAACTGAGGGTCCAATACGATTTAGCAGGTTTTCGACTTCTAGTTTTGCTATTGGGTAGAAAACAGTTTTCCGTGAATTTATTTACTTCTTCTTCTGCTTCTCTATCCCATTCAATATTGATATCGATTTTATTATTTATGCCGTAAGGTACGTAATTCTATGAACATTGGCAGTCACAGGTTGTTTGCTCGAGATGTGTTAGCAGTTTGATTACGGACTATATGCAATTCCCAATTGCTGCCTTGGAACACTTGGGATTCCAGGATTTATATGTGAAGTTACTGAAGACAACAATGGGCGTTAAATTAATCTAAAGACCTTTATATTCTATTTTCCATTTGAGGTTATTGTGAAATATTCAAGTGTTCATGAACGCTATTACTGCAATTGTAATTTGCATAATTAAGCTTTATGTTCTTGTATTAATATAAGGGGTAATCATTATATGTATATGAACTGCATATTGATCTTTCTCTATATCAAAATATCTTTCTCTATATCTGCAAATTAATCAAAAATACAACGGTGGAATGGCCATCAAGTAATCGATGTTCAAGAAGAGAAGAGGTGGTTCTTGCTCGATTGAGGCATGGCCATTCACGTCTAACACATCGTACCTTACGGCAAAATCTGATCCGCCAACTTGTTCCCTATGTAATAGACTACTAACTATAAAACACTTACTGACTGCAAAAGACGCCATAACTTAGACTTACCTTACAATTTGGACGTACTGCTGAACAACGAAAGTACACATCTAGACGTTTTATTATCATATTTAAAACAAGCACAAATTTACACACTTATATAGTAGCCAACCTTTTCTTATTTCCAGTGAAGTATAGCCATAAAGATTTAATTAACAGTGAGTGCGTGCGTGCGTGTGTGTGTGTGTGTGTGTGTGTGTGTGTGTGTGTGTGTGTTTATTATAAATTACTAATTATATTTTTAATAATTTTTATAAAATATTTTGTTTTGATTACGTTTTTGTTTCGTTTTTTTTTTTGTTTTTGTCTTTTACCAATTTTTCATGTTTTGTTTGCTGTTTCCTGTTCATACCTTTCCCCGTTCAATAGTTTTTTTTCTGATTTAAAAGTTTTTTATTTTTATTTATTTTTTTTCTATTAGTTCCTACTTTATTTTATTTTGCACTATTGTTATCGCCGAGCAGCAACAATAAATTTAATAACTAGATAGAATAATTTGGAGAAATTATACCATTTGGTTATGTGATATAGGGTGTAAATCGCTAAAATTGCGTGACATCAAACAAATAAATAAATGATCTTTCTCTAGTTTCAGTTATGTGTAGATTTATCTATTGTAAAACTTCACGTGGGAAATATGCTTAGTTTACGCAGCTCCTGCGTGACGGGAAGTCCTTTACTTGTATGATGAGAATGAAACTCTAATGATGTCTTTAATAACCTTACGTTTGACTCATTCTTATGACTTGTACGGCTGAACTGAAACTAGATAAACATCAATATGCAGTTCATATACATATAATGTTTACCCCTAACAACCCTTATATTAATTAATACTAGAACATACAGCTTAGTTTTGCAAATTGCAATTACTGTAATAGCGTTCATGAACACTTGAATATTTCACAATAACCTCAAATAGAAAATATAAGATAAAGGTCTTTAGATTAAAGTAATGCCCATTGTTGTCTTTAGTAATTTCATATATAAATCCTGGAACCACAAGTGTTACAAACCAACAATTGGAATTTGTATATAGGCCATAATCAAACTGTTAACAAATCTCGAGCAAGCAACCTGTGGCTGCCAATGGTCTTAGAATTTCTTGTAGAATAGTATAAGCCTAGGATTTCCTCTATTGCTCTCTGTTCTTAGTTAGGTTGTCACCCCATTAGCGAGTTCCTAGATTATCTCTTGGCTTTAACGTTAGTAAGATGTGCGAAAGTTCTTCAGGTTATTTATTTACATTAGCGGAAATTTCCTATTAGGCATGGTAAATTTCCAGTAAATGTTTTCAAGTAACGGTCTTACATAGTATATAACGGGAGTGAGGCCACATATTTCTCTCTCTCCTTTTATTGTAGCTGATCGCAAGTGGTAAAGTGCACAGCTTCATATCATCAAAAGCCAGGCAACGACAAGCAAGTAGATATCAGCTATTGAGGTCTTACTCATGACGCGGTTTTCAAATATTTTCTTAAATATCCATCGATTCTACCCAGAAGAAGCCGAAAACTTATATATATATATATATATATATATATATATATATATATGTCTGTTAACGCTCTAGCTGTCGCAATTTTCGCTTGATCGTTACCGAACTCGATATTTAAACGTTTTATGTAAAAGTAAAGATCGAGTTCGTTAATGGCTGAAATTGGACCAGTTTTTTAGAGATTAGACCAGGGTTTAGAGGGGATGATTTTCGAAAATTCGGAATATCTCCGTTACTATACGACGGATCGAAAAATACTATTGAATCACTGTTATTGCAAATTAAATTTCCTATAAATATTTTTATATACATTTATTCTATATCTCGAATATTAACCGAGATATTTGCATTTTTATTAATTGTGTGCGGATAACGGACGAGATGAGATCGGCTAACTTCGGTTATAGTCGTGAGTTTACGCCAAAACCTAGTTCGGTCGTTTCCGTAACTGTTGGGCTCTCGTGTTGTGAAATTTCTTTATTGTGAAACTTCACGTGGGAAATCTGCTTAGTTTACGCAGCGCCTGCGTGACGGGCTTTTTTAGTGGTTAAACGTAGGAGTAATTCAGAACATAAGTTGACAACCAGTTCGCGTTAGTGTATTGGCGCTAGCAGAGTTGCGTGAGTCCAGAAAGAGAACTTTGTATTACTAAGCATTAGACTATTCTAGGCATTGTCAACAGGTAAGCAGGCCAATGGTGGTGAGATCTATTTACCTAGATGTAAACGATTCATCACAATACTGGAGATGACTCCTTCCAAGTATATTAAGGTTTGTACTTAGAGATAATAACTAAATTATGCATTTATCTTTGGCAATATGGAATTTAATGTCATTAGAAAATTCATATATATACATACATATTAACCCTGTATAGTCAATAGTTATAATTTTCAAACTTCATTTTTAAATCTCTCATGTAAAAATGAAGGTTATTTCCCTTAATAGCCGAAATCAACAAGAATGAGTGGGACATTAAATAGATTAAAATTAAAATTCCTAAGTCTTAATTTATTCATTTTAGGAGATTTCTCTTAAAAAAGGCTATTTAGGTCATACTGATGAGACAATTTCCGAAACATGTCCTCAAATGTCCATCGATCTTATCCAGGAGATGAAGAAAATGTGTTCAGTTCAAGATTATATATATATATATATATATATATATATATATATATGTGTGTGTGTGTGTGTGTGTGTGTGTGTTTTTTTGTCTGTTATCTCTCAATTTGTGTTTAATCATTACCAAGCTAGATATTTAATCGTTTCATGTAAAACGAAAGATTAAGTTCGTTGACGGCTGAAATCGGACTAGCTGGAAGAGGAGGGGTTAGAGGAGTTTTTTTCGAAAATTCGAAATATCTCCATTACTATAACTCCGATTGAATAATTGCTTAGAATCAGAATAATTGAAAATTAAATGTTCTATAAATATAGTTAAATACATTTATACTCTATCTACGTCCACTTTTTGCAACTTAGGCTAAGGATGTTATTTAATGAATTTCGTCACTAAATAATTTCCTTTGTCCAGGCATGAATCGAACTCGCCACTCTAGGATTACCATGTGAGATTAAAGGCAACGCTTTAACTTACATGGCTAACCTGAGCCCTTGAATATTAACCTAGATATTTGCATTTTTCAGTTTTCAGCCTTTAGCAAACCTCCACTTCTGCTCATGTTACATACACTATACTCTATATTATATAAAAACCACTAATTCGAAGCTAAAATACCAAATATTTTTTTCAAGAGACCTTTATTATACGAGATATATAATCCGGTGACCCCCCCCCCCTCCGCCTTAAGATCTTGGATTACTAAAATTTGATTGATTGGACCACAGTTATTCTACCAACCATCAAGGATTTTAAAAGGCACATCCGTTTGTCTTAAAAGTAACAAGATCGAAAATATCTCTATAATGCAACGCATAGAAAATGTAATATATATATATATATATATATATATATATATATATATATATATATATATATATATATATATTGTTTAACAAGTTATTTGGTAAATTCACAATTACATTAATTTGTTTAAAGCTAAAATATTATTAGATAAATTTTATGTTTTTATTTTTGACCATAATTAAACCTTAACTTCAGTAAGTACGATTTTCACAATGACTTATTGCTCCATATTCCTTAATTATAACTGTTTTCTAGTTGGAACTACCTTGGCTAAGGAACAAACTAGGATTAAGTGGTGAGTGAAGGTCTTAGGTCGAAGCTGAGTCATAATAGTATCTGAATTTCATTCAGACATTCGGTTAGTATGGTGTTATTATCCTCATTTCAATTTTGGCTCAATACCTATGACATATTAATTACGAGTAAAATAAATTAGGAATGTCTATAGTGTAATTACAAAAGTCCGTCACGCAAGGGCGTTTTCTAGCACATTTTCTCGTGCGTTACGTATTTTCATTTATTTCAAAACGTAAATGTCCAATGAGAACAATATTTGGTATTTAGTCTTCAAATAAAGTGCTTCATAACATAATAGCATACTGTTAATATGAGATGAGTAGGAGTGGGTTTTTTTCCAAAGATCAAAAACTAAAAAAATGCAAATATCTCTGTTAATAATCCAGATACTGAAAAAATGAACATAACAACATTTATAGAACACTACATGTGCAATAAGATTGGTTCTACACAATTTTTCGATTCGACGCATAATAACGGAGATATTAAGAATTTTAGAAATTCTCTCCCTTTATAATCCCCCTCCCCTGGTCCGATTTCAGCCGTTAACGAACTTGATCTTTCTTCGGATATATAAACGATTATATACCAAGTCTGGTAATGATAAGACAAAAAATGCGAACGCTAGACCGGTAACAGGCAAATATATAGATAGATCTAAACACACAAACACACACACACACACACACACACAACGGACCTCATTTTCGTTATCTACTAGCCAGGATCGATCGATGGACATTTGATGAAAAATTTCGTAAATGGCGTCATGAGTACGACCTCAATAGCCAATTTCCCTTCAGGGAAATCTGCTAAAAGGGAACTCATTTAAGTTGACTCTCTTTAATTCTTGTTCTTCATTATTCTTGGAACTATTACATCATGAGATCGATTCCATTCGTATGTATTACTCGTTAATTCAAAATATATTTTTATTTTATTCATTCATTTATGTATAGTAAATCCTAATGTTAATTAATATAAGCACCAAATTATTTCATTTTCCCATTCATTCATACGTAATATATATTTCACATAATCCTCTCGTATTATTTGAGTGGCGTTTCATCAATGATCATACCATTATTATCAGTTATTTATTTTTGAACATTACAAGACAAATGGAAGAATATTCGTGAAATTCGTCCTTTTGGTATGAATGAGTTTATTGAAGCACTTCAGACTGTTTTAGGCAGAGCTAAACATTTTCTTCATCTAGGCAAATGGGTTGTAAATTAAATTTTACGCATTTAAATTTGGTGAGGGCAAGAGGCCGGATCCAATGCCAAGACTTCTTTTGAAGACTGATAAAGAGAGCTGCAGACTTGGGCAAATCGATCCTGGCCGAAGAATGGACTATCTGGAACTGAGCCAGTTGGGAGTCGGTCTTCCAGTTGGCGGATTTCTGCCTCCGCTCTCCCTTATCCAGCTGCGAATAGGACGGGCAGCTGGCTCATAATCATATGTAGTCATCAGAATTCCCAGCTGATGTTCTCAGCTTATGTTCCACCTGGATTGAGAAGTACTCCTCATATCCAAAATTCCGTCGCGCAAACTAAGCAGATTTCCCACGTAAAGTTTTACAATTGAGAAACCTGCATGCTAGTAGCAGTAGTAGTAACGAGTCTCTAAAACAATTTCATGATAGCCGAACAGTTAAGGAAGCGGCCGAAATAGCTTTCGGGGGATACTCACAAATAGACCCGACATCAGCCGATCTCATCTCGCCAGTTATCCGCACACACTTTATAAAAATGCAAATATCTCGGTTAATATTCAAGATAGAGAATAAATGTATATAATAATATTTATAGTAAATTTTATTTGCAATGAGATTGGTTCTATACAATTGTTCGATTCGACGTATAGTAACGGAGATATATTCGAAAATCCTTCCCTCCCACTGGTCCGATTTCAGGCATTAACGAACTTGATCTTTCTTTTTGCACAAAACGATTAAACGTCGAGTTTGGTAACGATCAAACAAACATTGCGACCGCTGGAGCGTTAACAGGCAAATATATAGATAGATAGATATATGAAGGTGTGTGTATATATATATAATTTTGAACGAACCTGATTTTTGTCATTCCTGGGTAGAAACGATGGACAATTGTGGAAAATTTTCAGAAATCGTGACATGAGTACGACCTCAATAGCTGGGAAATCTGCTAAAAGTTTAGAAATCCACAGTTTTCGTGATAATTCTCATAACGTCTAATCCCATCTTCAATAGATTTTTAGATGTACATTTTCTCTATTAACTTGTATATCACGTAACCCTGGTTCCATAAGCATTTTAAATCCATATTTTTTACCATAATTTTTAAGGTGTAAAGGAATTATTGTAATCGAAAAAATATTTGGTTTTTCATTCCAAATGAAATTCCCATTTTGCCCCCCCCTCCTTGAAACATTTCGACTAGTTAATGGCTGACGTCTGTATTTAAGTATGTATCTCGTCAGGCCTCTTGGTATTTTTATAGATCCGTTCTGTTTGTCAAAAAAATATCTATAAATTATGTACTAAGGCATTTTTCCGATGGATTGGAAAGGAGTGTCCGTGCATCACTTCCGAATGAAATGATATTAAATGGACTGCAACCAAATATTTTGTGTATTTATTAGAAGTACTCGGAATTCATGTAGTCTCCGTATCATGAATGTGTTGAAAATAAACACGGAAGTCTTACTTACAACATCTTCTGAACTCCAAAGTTTCTGCCACAATTAGAATAAGAAGTACTTCCTTTACCAACGGCTTCTGCGATACACAGTTTCTCTAATATGTGGAATAAAAGGTAATCTCTGCTTCGGAAAGTTTTTTCATTACCCCTCTTCTAGTAATAATTACGTAAACCCTTCTCCTAAAGATTTTGAAATAGACAAGATCTCTTATAAATTGAGTAACAAATCAACACTACTTCTAAAAACTTTTAAAACGCTCCTGCTACCCACAGATTCTCTAATAACACATAATCAATGATTCCAAAAGTTTTTTTTTTTTTAAAAAACAGAGTTTATTCAATTATTGAGGAAAGATATAACCCCTTCTCCAACAAATTCTGGAATTTACTCTTTCTCTAGTAACTAGAATAAGATGTAAACCATATTTCTAAAAACTACAGTTTCTGTTATAGCTGGAATACCACAAAATTCAAGAGTTTTTGGAATCAACTGTTTCTTTTATAAATGGAATGACACATGACAGCTTATGACAACAGCTTTTAAGATGCGCAGATCTTAAAAGCTGTTGGGATAAGCTTTTTATATATATTTATATTTATATAATTGTAACTTCTGTCTGTACGTTGATCTATTTTTCCAATATTTCACGATACTTTTTGTTTCACATGGAATAGACAATTTGGGCTTTGGTGCTTTTTTGTATGTTTGTTAACTTTTTACGACCAAACTACTGAACAGACTTTTATGAAACTTGGTACGTTATATTACTACTAACCCAACTTAGACGTTAGGCTATATTAATATTTTGTGAGACAATGAGGAGTGAGAGTTATAAGGGATGCCTGAAATTAAAAATAACGATATTTCGTTTCCTATTGGTTTTTCAGCAAATATGCACATAACAAAAGTTGTTTAATTTGTTATATAGAGTAATGTTTGTTATTTACACTTTTTTCGTGTAGCAAAGTATAAGCGAGATATACATTAAGAACTAAAGTGGGAGTTGATTATTTTATTTGGCACAAACGATGGAGATGAACTTAACAATATTCAGTACGTGAAGCATTAGCTTTTCCACGATTATAAGCTTTATTAACACATATGGCGAATACCAGGAGTTAGGGGTCATAAGGAAGGCCAGGAAATGAAAAATCTCAATATTATGGTTTCTATGGTTTTGACGGCAATCATGCACATGACAGAAGGTGTTTATTTTGAGCAACTTTTGTTATATTCACTTTTGTAGTACAACGAAGTATACATGAAAGCGAACGAAGTATACGTTAAGGAGCTAACTATATTATTATTACTCATTAAAGTGTTTTTAATATAGGCATATTATGACAAATGATGTTATGTTATGGTTTTAGTCTTATATTATAGTTCTAAGAATGATTACAGTTAGTGAGGTAAGAAATGTCGACCCACTCCCACATCATTTGTTATTTATTTTCTGTAAAAAAACAACTTCGTAATTAATTACCAGAAATGTAAACTTTAAGAGCATTTCGATTATTTAGTTTTTAGAATGTATTATTTAAACAAAGGCATGCTCTATTTATTTGCACATAGTGTGATAGCGGTAGTTGTGAGGCATCAATCTCTTTAATTCTGGTTTTGGCATATTATCTTATTTCCTCCGATATTTTGACGTTATTGAAATAACTATATACGATCTATAACTATTAAAAGTTACATGATAATGCCATTATGCCAAAGACAATGTGTGTTTGTAATCAATATGATTTTATAAAATGTCATTCAGTGTGCAGAGAGGGCTACGATCTCTTCCCCTCATCTCGCTTTTCGAATATAAATTAAATTATTTATGCGCTACTAATGTTATTTTCCACGAAGCATATAAATTATTAGCCCGTTTGAAATGCTTAATGGATAAATAGTTTAAGTAATAAAATGTTGTTTACACTGAAGCGGGTACAGAAGTTGTAGGGCGAGAGCTAATTGTATTCGTGTATTTCCTCTGAAATGTTGGCATTATTAGTTTTAACTGACATTTACTTTTACGTATATACTATTATGTATATAACTTTGCTTCACAATGTGTGCTCGGAATAGTTTTTGACAGGAATTATATAATTTATGGACGGTATATAATTATAATTAATGATTACAATATGAATTATTCAAGGTGTGTCAAACATTGGAGGGGGATTGATTAGGAACTCATTTAGCAGATTTCTCTTAAGGGAAATCAGCTATTGAGGTTGTGCTCATGACGGAATTTTAGAATTTTTTCTTCAAATGTCCATCGATCCTACCTAGTAGATGACGAAAATGAGATCCGTTCAAAACTATATATATGTATATATATATATATATATATATATATATATATATATATATATATATATATATATATATCAGTCTATCTATGTATTCGTCTGTTACCGCTCTAACGGTCGCAATTTTTGTGTAATCGTTACCAAACTCGATATTTAGTCGTTTTATGTAAAAAGAAAGATCAAGTTCGTTAACGGCTGAAATCGAACCAGGGGGAGGTGGGGTTTAATGGGGGATAATAATGAAAATTCGAAATATCTCCGTTACTATAAGTCGCATCGAAAAAGTGTATAGAATCAATCTTATTGAAAATTAAATACACTATAAATGATGTTATATACATTTATTCTCTATCTTGAATATTAACAAAGATATTTGCATTTTTCAGTTTTCAGCCTTCAGTAAACCCCCACTTCTACTTGTGTTACATAAATAATGCTCTGTTATATAATAAAAGATATTAATTGAAGCCTAAATACCAAATATTGTTTTCATTGAACTTTTACTTTGTGAGATATATGCAAATACATTCTGTTGACCCCCCCCCTTCTTTTGTTTTTGGATTACTAAAATTTGAGTGATTGAGATAAAACTGATTCTGATTCACTACAAATTACACCACTAGCTTTAGTAAATTGTTTTCAATAAAATTAATATGTTATATTCAAATACATATATTTCATGAATTGTTTGTATTTCCTGTCAATCTATGCAGCGCTACGAGGTTGGTTTGCCTGTTTGTTTACAATTCAGCCTTGAATTGTACATTTAATGAGCATTCATGGCTGTGTTACCTGTATGTATATTTATCTATTGTAAACCTTCACGTGGGAAATCTGCTTAGTTTACGCAGCCTCTGCGTGATGGACTTTTTATGAAGTCTGTGAGACATGTGGTCGGGTATAGTTCGGATTAGGTCGGCCATTTTCGTAACCGCTCGGCTCAGGTGGAAGCTTCTTCTAACCTGTCGTTTCTAACCTTACCTTACCTTCTTTACTTTGTGAGATTTATGCAAATACGTTCTGTTCATCCGCCTCCCTCTTTAGTTCTTGGACTACTAAAATTTGTGTTATTAAAATATAAATTATTCTTACAATTCAGAAGCCGTTTCAGTTGGGAATTTATTTTATATAAATGAAAGATTTCTCATTACCGTTTGTATTTAATCATGGTGGTTTTGTGTTACCAGTATGGAGAATTGTCTATTGTAAAACTTCACATGGGAAATCTGCTTAGTTTACGCAGCCCCTGCGTGACGGACATTTTCATTTAGTCTTCAAAACTAAAATTTCTATTCTACAAGACCCCTAGAGTTGCATGGCCCTAACGGAAAAACAATACTTCCAGATCGTAAATGTAATTGTATACATTCAAGCCTCGCTGGAAACATACCATCATTATTCAGTCAACAATGATTTCCCGGGCATCGCCTGGTACCTTAGCTAGTTATGTATATATATATATATATATAATATATATATATATATAATATTTATATCTGTTATAAGTAGAATAACACATACATCCAGATGCTACCGAAAACCATAATTTTCTTATATCTGGAATAAACTTCTAATTTCCAACTGTTTTACCAATTCACAATTTCTATTACAACTAAATATCTCATAACACTACTATCGGAAAATGTCCACTGTTAATACTAAACTGTGGCGATAGCCTTCGCATTTTAAAAACAACACAATTTTAATTTGTTTTTCTTTGTAATTTATTTAAATTAATTTTATGTGGTTTAATTTTTCGAGACATTTTATTCCGTTTGCCATAAGATAAACCTACTAAAAATAAGGTTACCTAACGTTAGGTAAAAATAAATTTTGAAGTTGATATTTCAAGGCGATTATCTAGGAATTAAATTGATTTTAAGCAAACGATCATTACATAGGGTGAAAAATAAATGAAATAATCGACTGTAATCGTAAAGACAATTCAACTATATTGTATTCTGAACGAGTAAAGTCCGCCAAGCAGGGGCTGCGTAAACTAGGCAGATTTGTATGACACACTGGTGATCGCATCTGACCGCCTGTTCTGACTGAAAACCAGAAAGCATTAATTACTTGCTTCATTTTTGAGTTACAAACAAATCCATAGAAAAACTATTGTAAAGCATCAATAGTTTAACAAGATTGGTTCTATAACATTAGGATAACTCATAATGCCGGAGATATTTTGAATTTTCGAGTCACTCCTCCTCTAAACATCACTCTTCCTGGTCCGATTTTAATCAATAACAAATATGATCTTTAGTGTTGAATGACACGGTTATATATTGAGTATGATATAGATCAAATAAACATTTTTTCACCATACTACGATGTTATAATCCCTGTTTTAACACACCTAATTTGCGGTCCGAAAGCTACACTTCGCCGCCCTAGGGCCGAAAATGAATATTTCGCCCTAGGCCGCAAAATCAAGATGTTTATTATTTTAATTGCATTCATTTCATTATATACCATTATATTAGTTTGTTTTGCTCGTATTATTGTTTAGTTATTTAGTAATTATGGTAATAATATATCAGAGTCTATAAACAGAAGAGCAAAAGAAATCATGGCAGATTTGTTACCAGCAAAATCAAAAGATAGTATATGACGAAGAGTATTCATTATCGAAATTGGAAGTTTCTAACAGACTGTTATTTAAAGTGAATGAGGGTCATCGACTTTCGACATCAAGTATCGATTTAGGAACTATTGAATATGAAAATCAGTCTCTCTTTACAATTGATGATTTATTTGAAGATTGTCAAGAGGATATTTTAATTCAGAAACAATCCAACTACGAGTAAAAGTGTGAATGTGTCACAATAAAAAACAAGTAATAGGATCTTCAAAGGGTATTATGTTTTCAAACAACCAAAATTGTACTTTAACATTTCTATTAAATCAAAAATAAACTAACTAAAACTTTTTTTTTAGCATTTTGAAATATATCAGTTGTATTAAATGAAACACACATATGTTCATCTCAATTTATTAACTTACATAATAACATAACGTAAAACAATCCATACATTAAACATTCATCACATGTCCCTCATAACCACAAGATATACCTTCTAACAAAGAGGTACACTTAACCAAAAGAAAATCTTGTTTTTGATTAATGTTATTTCGAATATTAAAATCATTTATTGTAGTATGGTGTTGAAAAATAGCGTTCGTGCCTCGGGCCCAAAGTGCTTTTTGCCGGCCCTCGAACTTTTCAGTGACCTCGACTACGTCTCGGTCAAAAAATATCTCGGGCCGCAAACGCCCTCTTTTCGGCCCTTGGTACGAAATATACTATTTCGAGATGACGAGAGAATGTAAAATCTAAACTGATGATGACAGTGCATATATAATTTGC